>OZ035836.1:17406471-17798971 GCA_964034765.1 Knipowitschia caucasica | reverse complement strand
AGTATGTAACGGAGGAGAAGCTCCTTATCAGATTCAATCATTATCATGTTATGTTTCTTCATGCATGTGATTGTACAAGCTAAACTTAAAGAGCACCTGTAATACAAAAGTGTCTTTTTATATTTAAGAAAGGAATAAATGAATGAATGAATGTTAATATCTCAGCGGTGACTCTCATCTGGGTCAAGCGTCAGCGACATCTTCTTGTGAATGCAATGGAGCGATGAGAGAGAAAGGATGCGTATGAGTCTCACGGTGGGAGCCCGTTCCCACAATAAAAAGCGCTTTTCTCTGCCATCGCTGCGTATGCACAAAACTAATGAAAAAATATGTTGCTTTGCCAGAGCTGAATGAGACAAAACAAATAGCCGTACGTAATTACGCAGCGCAGGGTCTCCCACAGATACGGAGAAATAGATGGTCACACATTAAGTTAGTAAGCCAGGTGTATTTGTATAGCGCCTTCACAGAGCAGGATCACAAAGCGCTTCACATAAAAAAAAAAAAAAAACATAGATGAAAAAAACACACAAGTCAGATTTAAAAACGAAGAGACAGAAAAGGGACCTCATCATGAACGTATCATGATCTGTGATCTACTCGAAATGTGCGTGTTTCCATTAGAGTTTTTCTAATTTTGAAACATGATGCTCAAAGAAAACGCAGGTTACAATTTTGCCAGGGTGGGAATATGTTTATTGTTGTCCAAATCTTGCATTTCATGCATGTTTTGGCATGTTGTAATGAAGATTGAAATGATTTGGTGTAAATTCTGTGCGTATCGTACGCTCACGTCCAGATTGATAAATGCCGAAAAGTGTAATTTTTTTGCGTACGCCTCATTTACACCCTGATTTGGGCGTACGCAAGCTTCATCCATGAGGCCCATAGTCCACATATTCCTATTTAATAAGTTTGATCTAAAGCTAATTATCCAACCAGAAGGCAGAATTAGAATGTCATTTGAGTGGCCAGATGAAACCCTTGGTCTTAATCTGGAGTCATTTCTTCTCCATTCACGGTATTATCAGGAAACTCAGCCACTTCTAAGTGTAAAAATGAACACATTGTATTTGTTCTTCAAAGCTTCAAAAATGTGAAACATTAACATTCTATTTAGAGTGGTCTTCATGCCGATTTCACGCTTCCTCGAATCTGTGTCAAATGTCTTTTTATAGGCCAGCCTACAACTCAGTACACACATTAAGAAGGGGTGGACTATCTTTGCAGAGAAGTGCTCAGTGAAACCGATTTGCGAAACATATTTGATTGTCTATTGTGCATGTAGATCAAATTAAATAGATTATAGTTGAACTATTGAAAGATGAGGGCAAAAACTATTTCTCAATTTACATTGTTGTTTTATATTTGCAGAAAACATTTTTTGTGTTTCTAAATATACTGTCACATTTTGTTTTTTAAACACACAGAATATTATAAAAGAATATTTTGAGTAGTCGTTTAATACAAAAAGGTATCTTTACATCTTACATGTGTTTGCAAGACAACCACAGGAACTAGTGGTATAAAATTACATTTCCAAAAAATGTGGATGTACTTTGACCTTCAGTCCGCTCTACATATTAATGTTTTGTTTGTGATTATCTCCATGTAATGCAATTAATCACATGCAATTCATTGTGTGATGTGTTACATTTGTAAATACTCTGTAAAAATAGAAAAAAAGGGATTAATTTTCTTCAATGGTTATAAAACTGTTTTATACACAATAAACCTAACACCCTACCTGGTCCTGGGCTGAGGTTTGGCAGCTGTGTTTTGACCAGGGGGTCTGTAAAGGGAACCGTCGGCCTTTCAGAGGAGGAGCACGTCCTGTAGTTTTCTATCAACATTTGCAGTTTGTGAAATGTCTGTGTGTTCAAGCCCTTTTCAACAGAAATAAAATCACTGCTTTGAATTGTCAGCACGATATTGTGTTATTTGTGTGTTGGACTAACCTGAAGGGACCAGCCGTGTGAAGATTGTAAGAGTCGGTAGGTGTGAACAAAAGGGGATTTTCTGTTAAAAGAAAAAAGGCAGAACTCATGTAAGCTCTTCACCACTGTATCTCTATTTATGTCTGCATAGTATTGTCTTATCACATAATAATGCTATATTTTTAGACAGTTTTAGGACCTTAAGAACAGTGGTATTCTTCAGAAAAGACTTGCAACATGCAGCGCAAAAAGAGCACAAGGAGCGCAAGTCGTACTGTGCGTCAAGAACCTTTCTCTCCCATAAACTTTCTCGATCAATTGTATTGCGATGGCAACATGTTTCAAATAATAATAATACAAAAAAACAATGGTCATTGGTCAACACAGGAATAATTAAATTGGTGATGTGGCATTCATTAGTGATGCATCAGGGTTTCCAAATCATTACACTGGTCATTATTCAAAACAAAATATTTTGAATCAGGGAAAGTACTGCTGGCCTCACCTGATGCATAGGCAGTAGGCTCCAGGTAAGGTCTCACTGTCCCGCAGCAGGAAGCTGCCATCGCGCCCGAAACACTGCAGTAGTTGTTCTGTGTCTTGTCTGCTGATGGGGCCGTAATAAATGGAGGAGATGAATTCTCCCTCCTGCTCCATGCTCCAGAGACTGACAGCTGAGCTCAGAGGAACTCGACTGCAGCAGCGACAGACTGTGAGAAAGGATATGAGCCTCTTCATGGTTTTCACACTTGTGTGCGGCCTACATGGCAAGAATGCACTTTGTCTACCTTGAGCAGCTGCACCCCGCCACATTCACAAATAAGATAAGGACAAAAAAGTACAGGATGTGGACCGTCTGTATAAGACTCAACAACATAACAAATAAAATCATATCAGACAAATAAAAGTAATACAATAAAAAAAACCTCAAAATTCAACAAATTATATTCCATTAGTTCAAGCCAATAAAAAGTATTTGTTGGTTTCATATTGTTATTTTGGTTCTGCTGAAAGGATTTGATTTTAGACCCTGAAGACATGCACGAATGATGGCACGAGGCATCTAATGCGACCGCTTCGGCGAAGAATTTCATAAAATGAGTGTTTCGAGACGAACACCGACTCTATATCGCCCCCTGGAAATATCAAATTTGCAAAGCCTATGGGAGCCAGAGACATGCATGTAGTAGGTACTAGGGATGTACCGATCCAGATTTTCTGTAATCCGATCCGATACGATCAAATTTTTCTAATGTTTTCAAAGCATTAAAAATTTTGCAACCAGTATTACTTAAAAAAATATATATATTATAACAAGACCAAAAATATTGTTTGGCTTTTGGTTAACAGATCTACTGAGTTAGAATATAAATAAGAATCACATCAGTATTGAATATTTAACGTTTATAATAAACATAACATAAAAGAAATAAAGAGGAACAATTATCAAAAAGCTGCACTCAACATTCAGTATAACAAAAAGAAAAGAGCTGGTGCATAACTGTTGATACGATTGATGATTGTGTAGAACTCTAATGCGTTCTCCACAGTATTCTCGAGTGTTCGTGAACTCACAAATACCGCGAGAATTCAGCTTGCAGGCAAGGTTAGCTGAACTGAATGACCACAAAAAGCCAGTACTTAACCAGTGTGTGAACTCTGTAAACTCCCTGATAGCAAAAATAATCAAATACAACAAGGCATATGTGCTACATTTAACCTTAAATCAACTCAAAACAATAATACAAATATTTCAAATATTTTTTTCTTGTTTTTTTTTTTTACATACAGATTTTAAGGACAGTAAATACAATAAAGTCAGCATGTTTCCAGCATTGGCCTCCTAGGTCCTGACCTCTAGTCCATTATCTAAACCCATTATTTCTAAAGAAGTGAATAGAAAAACAGCCCCCCCCCCCCATTCCTGCCGGGAGGAAAAATAAAATAAAGTAAAAATAATAATTATAATAAATCTTATAATTATAATAGTAATACAAAGAAATAATAACAGCAACAAAAAGAAAATAATAACCTGATTAAAGTAATACTAAAGTAATTTACACAGAAGGGACAGTTATCATGAAATTAAATTACAATAATAAAATATTGTTAACGCTGGTTCAGCCACGGTTTCTCCTTCGAAAAATGGACCACAAATTCTGCTTAGATATATAAAAAAGGGTTTAATATATAAAAAGACAGAATATAAGATACAGACAAGTGGCAGACTGCTTGATCAGTCTGGGCCCTGCTCCCTGGCACACCCAAAGCAAAAGACCCTGTTTCAAGACAGGCTATCGATGAAAAGCACACAGTCACATGACATGATAATTGAAAACACATGTCTCACCATCCTTAGGTGAACACAATAGCTCCTTTCTCCAAAACACACAGTAGCCCCTCTCAAAGTAAGCCTGAGGCTTACTCTAAACAGATGTTCTCTGGTCCTTGCCTTAATCTAACTTCCTGTGTATAATAGCTGGGGGTTTGACTCCGCACATTCTTCACCCTGCCTGGATCAATACTACTAGTTTTTAGATCCACACTAGACTAAACGTTACATTTATTAATATGATAATAACACAATAACATACTCCATTGACATAATTCCCCCCTATTCATAATATATAAATGTAAAGTTTTAAACATCCAGCATTACATCTCTTCTCAGTTTTCTGCAATACCTTCATAACAAACTTACACAGAAATATCAAAATTATCATCTACATTTGTGTGAGCTAACAACGCTTGACATTGATCCGAAAACAATGTGTCTGCAACTGCAGTGTTTATCATCCTGTTGGTTAAAGACTTCGCACATGGCAACAAACAAGTGACAAATATGCAAAATAAAACCAAAATCATTATTGCAGGTGTCGCTATTTTCAATATCAGTTGCCACCATGCTCCAGTAGAAAACCATGACAATAAGTCCCAATTCATGTTGTCATTGTCTCGCTCACTTAGCATCTCAGTTTTAAAACTTTTTAGTCGATCCAAAATTAGTGAATAATTTGAGTTGGATGATGGAATGAACGTACAACAATGATCCTTAATTAACTGACACACACCACCAGTTTCAGATAAAACAAAATCTAATGCCACTCGATTCTGCATGATCATTTGACGCATAGCCTCTTTCTCTGAATCTCCCCTGATTTGTTCAGTGAGGTCCATGACAATATTAGTCAAATTCTCCAAATTCCATGCAATATCATTCATCCTATGACTTAAATATGCAACTCCATACATGGGAAGGGCTGTCATGAACACTCCTCTTACATCTGAGATTAAAGGTGGGCTTCTGGCCGCTGTGGCAGCAGCCCTTTTCTGCCTCTGGCCCAAGTGCTGTGTCAAGTTATCACTTGAAATGATATAGGAGGCCGGACCTAGGGTGGCCAGATGACAAGTTCCACACCATCTCTCTGGAAGCCACAGATACACTTTATCTCCACAAACCCACACCTGGTTTGACGGGCATGGATAGCCCCAAAACCCCGGGACCTCCACCAAAAAAGCTGGGTATGAGTGCCAGTTGGCCACTCCACTGACCTCACCCACTTTAGTGAAATTAATCACTGGGAACTCCCGTGCGGTCGGAGTAGTAGTGAAGTATAATCTGTGATGTATCTCAGAGGTTTGTTGGTTATATGTGGCAATAGGCAGAACATCATCACAGGTGGATGTTCCTACATATTGGTTAGCATCCTCCCAGGGCCCCGGCACATTGCATTTCCTACTCAGACACAGAGGAGAATTGGCTGGAAATCGAGCCACAGTTACACCCTTCTCATTAGTCATATTTGTACTTAAAGAAAAGTTCAATGGAACTCTCCAATCTGCTACCTTTTGAATTGAAAGAGTAGTGCAATTTGGCAGCCATTCCACATATTTAGAGTAGTTCATGCCAATTGAATGTAAGGTATAAAAAGCCATAGTGCATATAGTTGTTAAAGCTGAGACTGGATGTGGTGTTATATAAGGATTTGAATTTGAATGATGAGGAACAAATGCACAAACATAACAATCTGACATATTATTTGCCTGAGCCGTTATTTCAGCCATGCGATACCAGTAGTTGTCTTTATAATGATCTACATCTATTTCTGCTCTAGCTGTACGCTTGACATTGTTATATTGTTGACTCCCCCACCAGAGCAGTGATGGAACCACAATAACTATCAATGTAATCAGTATTATTAGACCACTACTGCATCGAAGTCCATGTCGAGTGGAGAATACTTTGAAGACCATCTTGTAAACAGTCCTTTTTGAAACAGTCCAATTCACCAATATCACAAGATGAGAGGTTACCAGCACATCATCAAGTTGTACAAACTGCGTTTCTTGTGCATTAAACCACTGGAGGATCTCCCTGCTTCACTGACTGTTGAGACGAGCACATCTGCCCCCCTTTGTAGGTCAGCCTTCCCCTCCGCTGTGGTTGACACAAAATCTCTCAGATCTCTCTTTTTGCAGTGTGAGAGGTGAATCCACGTGGGCCTTTCTGCTATCTTCACAGCAGTGGGTGTCGTCAGAAGCACTTGATGCGGACCTTCCCACCGTGGACTGGACCAGGACTTTCGTTTGATGACTTTAACAAACACCCAGTCTCCAACTCGAACAGGCAGCTCCTGTGCACAAAATGGTTGACTCGGAACATTATTTGTTTCTTGACACGCTCTAGTCAATAATGTTTTTCTCATATAGTCAGCCAACGTAGGATTATCATCAGGAGAGAACTGCTTATTTGGCTGTAAATCTGGAAGTGTGTATGACCTACCATATAATATTTCAAATGGTGTCAATGCACTACCCTGAGTAGGTGTTATATGCATGCTTAACTGTACCAAGTCTATGCATTCAGGCCATTGTCTGTTTGTTTCCTCCATGCATTTCCTCAATTTAGCTTTAACAGTGCCGTTATTTCTTTCAACTAAACCTGCACTTTGTGGATGGTAGCTACAATGTCTTTTTAGATTTATGTTGAGATTTTGTCCCACCTTATCAATCACATCATTTACAAAATGTGTTCCATTGTCACTCCTGATAACTCTGGGAATCGAAAATGTTGGCACAATTCTTTTACATATTGCTTTAGCCACTGTTAGAGCGTCCGGAGAGTGACAAGGAAACAATTCTACCCATTTGGAAAATGCATCAATAATCACGAGGCAATATTCCAAATTATTCACTTTATTTAACTGGATAAAGTCCATGTGGATTTCTTCAAAAGGAATGTGTGGGTTTAGGAAATACCCCCCTTTTTGGTCTCATATTTCCTTGTGAATTGTGTTTTATACAGATTACACACTGATTACAAAAATGTTTTGAGTATAAATTGTACCCATATGTTGTGTAATATTTGTTCACCAATCCACACATACTTGCAGAAGAAACATGGGTTACTCCGTGGCTCACTAAAGCCGCCCATTTAAACATTGATTTAGGTAGAACTGGCTTATCGTTTGGACCCATGTACAAACTCCCATTGAATATAGCTCCCTCTTTAAGCCATTTCTCTTTTTCTGCTTTTGGCGCTTGTTGCTGCATTTCTTTTAAAAGATCGTCAGAATCTTGTGTTTCTTCACTAAGCAGTAATCCTGTTACCTCTTTTGCAGCTTTATCAGCTGTGTCATTTCCTGTTGACACTTTGTCTGTCCCTCGCGTGTGAGCTTCACATTTACATACAGCAAGCTGCTGTGGCAACATTATCGCTTTGAGTAAATTCTTTAATAATGTTGCATGTTTTACATCTTTTCCCGCAGAAGTTTTATAACCACGATGTTTCCACTGTTGACAAAACAAATGAACTGTAGCGTATGCATATTGGCTATCAGTATACACCGTTAATTTCTTATCTTTATGCAATTCACAAGCTCTTGTTAAAGCTACTAATTCTGCTGCTTGTGCAGATAAGTTACTTGGAAGTACTTTTGCTTCAATTGTTTTATCCACAGTGGTAACAGAGTATCCTACATGATTTTTCCCAAACTCATCTTTCCCTGCTGAGCCATCAACAAACACTGTAATTCCCTCAGAGAGTGGCATGTCCTTTATATCAGGTCTTGGACGGAAGTCTTTATATGCTTCTTGAACACAATCATGTGCAGTGCCATCTCCTTCTGTTGGAATTAGAGTAGATGGATTTACTGTATGACATCTTTCTACGGTCACATGTGATTGTGACAGCAGGAGTGTCATGCAGGAAAGGTGACGGGCTGGTGATAGGAATGTCATGCTTGTTTGCAAAAGTAGCATTGACACAGCATGTGGTACTTTCAAGGTCAATGGGTGAAACAGAACAACTTCAGCAGATGCCTGGACAGCTAATGCTGCAGCCAAAACCGCTTGGACACACACTGGAGTCGCTCTGGCCACCGGGTCAAGCTTCGAAGAGTAATAAGCAATTGGTCTTTGTTTTGACCCCCATTTTTGAGTCAATACTGATGTCATGAATCCATTTTTACAGTCAACTGTCTGTTCAAATGGCTTAGAGTAGTCCGGCAAAGCTAAAACTGTTGAGCTAGCTATAATTCCTTTAATTTTGCTAAAGGCTTTGACTGCTTCATCAGTCCAATGAATGTTTTCTTTAGGTGTCATTGGCTTTTCAAAAATTAAATTTTGTAATGGTCTTACTAATTCTGCATAATTAGCTACCCATTGCCGGCAATAATTACATAACCCCAAAAATGACATCATCTGTTTTTTAGTTTCGGGTCTAGGTGCCGCTAGAATAGAAGCTTTTCTTTCCCCATGGATTAACCTTCCATCTTTGGTTAATGTATGACCTAGGTATTTAACTTCTGTCTTCCATAACTGTATTTTATTTTTGCTGACCTTATTGCCAGTTTTAGCCAAGTGTTTCAGTAAAGCTATAGTATCTTTTTTACAGCTCTCAACTGTCTTAGACGCCACCAAAATGTCATCCACATAGCTCAAAATCTGGCTTCCCTCCGGTGGATTAAAATCAGCAAGACAATTTTTTATTGCATCAGAGAAAATAGTTGGGGATTCAGCAAACCCCTGGCTTAATCTTGTGAAAACATATCTTTCCCCTTCAAAGGTAAATGCAAACCAAAATTGACTGTCTTTATGCACTGGAATGGACCAAAATGCATTGCTGAGATCAATCACAGAGAAGATTTTAGCCTCTGGTCATAATTGATTAAGCAGTGTATGTGGATCTGGTACATTAGGTGCTCTTTGAATAACTGCTTCATTCACAGCTCGCAGATCTTGAACCATTCTCCAAGCTACGGATGGAGATGCCTTTTTAACTGGGAATATTGGTGTGTTACAAGGGGAATCTGAGCATTTTTGAATTATTCCTTTTTTAATTAAATCCTGTATTACAGGTTTTATTCCTTCTACTGCATCAGGTTTTAAAGGATATTGTTTTATCCTGGGCCTGTACTCAGTTTTTGGTCTGATCTCCACTGGTAACATTCCCTTAATTAACCCAACATCTGTGGGTCCCTTTGACCACACCTCATCTGGAACTTGCTCAAGCTCCTCCTCCTCTTCCTGTGTTAGAGTCATTAGTCATGCAAGCTCCTGGTCAGTCAGATGTACAGCTGGCGTACATACTACTGTCCAGTTTATCTTTTGTTTTCTCCAGCCAGTTGTTTTACTCCAGTATACTCCTACTTTTTTATCTTGCTCCCAATCTCTAATTGATTCCACTTGACCAACAAAGGCATTGTTATCCCTCCACTCTGCCTCTGGGTCTTTGGATATAGAGATATGTGGATTCTGCAAATCTCCCATGAGTTGTTTTACTGCATCTGCCACTCCTACAGTGCAGAAACTTGTTTTGTCTCTCCAGTAAATGTCTCTAATTTGAACTCTCTGCGGACCCAATTTTTTTACAAGCTTATCGTAAACTGGATCACCTCCTGGAGTTATTTTAAATCTCAGAGTGACATGTAACTCATCATGTTGTTTGACAATGGCACTTGGATTTAATGCCTGTTTTGCCCTTTTTACAATTTCTTTCCCTGATTCACCAGGGTCACTTGTCGGCATGTCCAAAGTCCAACAATACAATACTGATCCCTCCCCTTGTAGGACATGGATATCAGTGTTGCTACAGCGCCTAGCTTCCATATTTCCATTTTTGTTTGGAAATATTCCCATTTTTAATGCAACCATTGCATCACGTCCGAGTAGATTGTATGGGCACAGCGGTGACAGAACCACCCTCAACATGGCTTCATCACATGTTTCTGGATTTGTTATTGTAATCAACTGACTCAAATTTTGTTTTTGCACTAACCCATTAGCTGATCTCACTGTGATTGAGTTTTTTGAAATGGGTATATTGCTCACATCCCTAATCACTGTTTTATCCGCTCCAGAATCACAAAGGAACACATAGGGCCTTTCTTCAATGTAAAGTGTTATTTCTGGTTTAGACACATGAAAAATATCTAATTGAGTGAAATCTATAACCTCATCACATTGCTTTGCCAAATCAGAATCATATCCATTTTCATTTTCAATTATGGAAGTCATTTTTAAATTTGGAATTTTCACTGTTTCATCATTACTTTTTGTCAGAACTTTAGTTTTGTTATTACTCCCTAGTCATGCATTGTGATGTTTTTGATTTCTCCCTTCTTTTTTTTCTACATATTCTTCTCTCTTTTCCCCATCTGAACTTGATTCACATTCTCTGGTCCATGCTTCACATTCTCTCGCCCAATGTCCTTTCTTTTTGCATATGTAACAATAATCATTGCTTTTGTCCAACTTTCTCTCTCTCCTAGTCTTCATCTGCCCCCTCCCTCTGCTTTGACCTCTGCCTCTATTCTGCTCCCTCCTTGCTGATTGGCCCTGTGCTTTCTGGAAACACACATCTCCCAAATCTTGCAAGAAAGAATCTACTGATCTGGCTTGCTCTTCTCTCTCTTTATTTCTCTTTTTATTTCTAGCAACCACTTCAGCATGAATAGCATGTGTTATGAAATCCGGCAGCGTCGCAGTAGGCAATCCAACAAAATTTCTCTTTATCCATTCAGAGACTTCTGGTCTTAAATTAGCCAACATCCCTTGTTTAAACTGTTGATCCCAAATTACACGTTCCGCTGCATTATTGTCTCTCAACCCACTGTGTTTTCTAAAGGCTGTTTCAAACCGCACTCTAAAATCTACTACTGTCTCATCCTCCATTTGTCTTACCTGAGCTAACTTCCCATAGTCAGGTAAAGTTTTGAACATTTCTCTGATTTGAGTATGTAGAGTATTTAATCTATCATTAATGAGTGGGTCTGCTGCAGGAAGAAGCACAGGTGGGTTTGCATTATCATTTGGGTTATAGTGTTGTCTTACTCTTGTCCAATCAACTCCCATTTTCGTCATGTAAATGTCCCTAATTTCAATTCCGTTAAGCCTATACATGTCCACCAGTTGTCTCATACCATCGCAAAATCCATCTGGGTCTTCTCTATGGCTTGGGACACTTTCTGTGGCTTTAATTATGTCTGCTTTCGTCCAAGTACGAAAGACATACATAGTAGGCAAACTTCCAACCACTTGTGGATCATGAGTGGGATTTGGGACTTCTATCATTGGGAATGCATCTGCTCCTCTCTCTGAGAAGTCAACCCTTGGACTGAAAAGGTTTCCAAAACTTTTGCTCCAAGACTTGTTCATTGGAAGCCGTGATCTAGTAGCAACAGGTGTTTGTCCATCACAGACTTGTGGCTGTGCTGCTGCTTCTAGCTCTGCATGTGGATACAAACTATCCTGCAGTTTTACAGAATTATCTGGGAATAGATTTGTTGTCTGTTGCAGTGGGGTATATTGAGGTGGTGCCGCTGTGTATTTATGAGCCTGTACTACAGCCTGCTGTTGCTGCTGCTGCTGCTGCACATGGTGCTGCTGCTGCTGCTGCTGCTGCTGCTGCTGCTGCTGCACATGGTGCTGCTGCTGCTGCTGCTGCTGCTGCTGCTGGTGCACATGGTGCTGCTGCTGCTGCTGCTGCTGGTGCACATGGTGCTGCTGCTGCTGCTGCTGCTGCACATGGCGCCTCCCTGCCTGGACCAAATTGTCTTCTTCTGTTGTAAAGGCAACTAGGCTGGTTTCACTCTTCTTCTCTTTAATTTGCTTATTCCTACACTTTGCTGCAACTAACCACAGCTCTGCCATTTTCTGCTCATGCAATTGTTTTTCTGATGGCAACTTTTTGGATTTAAGTCCTAAACTAACTTTCATCACCAGTGTTTCACACTCTTTCAGTGTTAGTTTACCTTCAAACCCATACTTCTTCTTCCAGTTTTTTAAATACTTAACTGATTCAGGATTTTTTCTCTGCATAAACTTAGGATCCCCTTTCAGATCCACAGTTTTAGTACAAGATGAACCCATATTTACTCTTTAGTAAATTACTTAGATATCTTCTTCAACTTCTATTTAATAACTATTGCTTATACAACAGTGGATATAAATTACACATTTGTAAACGATCTTAGTGGAATGCCTCACGGGCCAAATCACTTCCTCGAGAAACAAGCTTCTAGATAAAACTTAATGTTTCATCCGGTTTCTCCCGGGTGTTTAATCACAAGGAATGTAATTGTTTTAGACCACTTTCACGATTACTTAAAACATAATGAGATGCAATTCAACTCTACTTCACCAAGCCGACAACTTTTTGTTATCACCGCAAGGTTTCTGGTTGTCCGGTGCTTCGAGTATAGATTGACCTCCTTTCACACACACATTCACACAGACGTCTTTAAATCAAAATGAACCCCGTTCACTTTTAACTGCAGTAAAAAGTAGTCCCCGACTTACTCTGAATAATAACCCCGTTATTATTACAGTCTATGATAGTTACAGACTATCTAAAAGAATAACCTGTTGTTATTCCGGGCTCCCCCTCTGACTGTCTTTAATAGCTCTCTGACTATTAGAAGAATAAACCTCGTTATTCCAGGCCTAAGAAATAGCTCCTCGACTATTAAAAAGGATAAACCTCGTTATCCCCGGCCTCTTTTTTGAGTCAAAAGTAAATTGACTTCAAAAGTAAATTCACACTTGCCTGTTATCGCGATGTCCGTGGCTTTTGTGTCTTCAATCCGATGTTCGAAGCTGATCAAACCCCACAAAGAGACTGTTACTGCAGTTGTTTTTCGACCTGCAACCTCCAAGCCACGCTGCTGTTTCAGATCTCCAGTAGGACGACGGTCAGCTCCAAAAAATGATGTTTTGACATCCGGCTCAAGAAGGACCAAAATATGTTAACGCTGGTTCAGCCACGGTTTCTCCTTCGAAAAATGGACCACAAATTCTGCTTAGATATATAAAAAAGGGTTTAATATATAAAAAGACAGAATATAAGATACAGACAAGTGGCAGACTGCTTGATCAGTCTGGGCCCTGCTCCCTGGCACACCCAAAGCAAAAGACCCTGTTTCAAGACAGGCTATCGATGAAAAGCACACAGTCACATGACATGATAATTGAAAACACATGTCTCACCATCCTTAGGTGAACACAATAGCTCCTTTCTCCAAAACACACAGTAGCCCCTCTCAAAGTAAGCCTGAGGCTTACTCTAAACAGATGTTCTCTGGTCCTTGCCTTAATCTAACTTCCTGTGTATAATAGCTGGGGGTTTGACTCCGCACATTCTTCACCCTGCCTGGATCAATACTACTAGTTTTTAGATCCACACTAGACTAAACGTTACATTTATTAATATGATAATAACACAATAACATACTCCATTGACAAATATATATATATATATTATACAACTAAATATCTACATACATTACATATACATACACATATACACACATATGTATACATATACCCATACATATACACACATAAGAGAAATACTAAAAGTAAAAAAAAATTTAGGTTGTAGAGAAATTATATCTATAATAAAAAAAATAACATACATCTCACACATCCATACCAAGAAAAAGGAAAAGGGAAAACAATAAAAAATAAATAAATGAATCAAAATTAAAAAGGAAGAATGTAAGATAGAGATTAAGTACGTTTAATGTATAAGTGCATAACAAATAATGCTTAAAACATTATGGTTCATTTTCTCTCTCGTCATCCATGAGAAAATGTATCCTTCATGTATTTTAAGACCGGGTTCCACGTACTGTAGAAACGTTTGTGGGATCCCATGACTGAGGACCTTATTTTTTCAAGATGTATACATTGCAGGACTTCTTGCAGCCAACTATTGGTTGTTGGAGTTTTTTGTTTCCATTTAAGGAGGATTTGGCGTCTGGCCAGCAGAGCAGCAAAGGCAATGGCACATTCAAGGGCAAAAAAAGGCCAAACAGAGCAGTTATTGGATTAGCCGGTATACTAATTTTATACATTTCTGACAGTATTGAATAAATATCAGACCAGTACTTCTAAAACTTCGGACATGCCCAAAACATGTGTCTGTGACCTGCGGGCGAGTTTCTACACCTATGACAAGCATATGACACATCTGGATGTCTTTGTGCTAGTTTTGCATTCGTAAGATGCGCTCTTTATGTTACTTTGAATTGCATCAAGGCATGTCTTGCACAGATGGATGGGGTGTTTACAATTTTTTTTTATTTCCATCCATTGACACTGATATTTTAATGGCCAGGTCACTTTCCCATCACAGACCATTGGTGGTTTTAGTTCGTCAACATTAGTTTCTGGTGGGCGGTTAGGGTAATGAGGGAATTGTTTTTTGAATGAAATAACGGATTTGTAAGTAACAAAAAAGGTGTTTGGAGCGTAAGTTAAACTTTGTGCGTAGTGTCTGGAAGGAGGAAAAGGCGTCCTCTTCATACAGATCCTTTAAACAACAAAGGCCATTTGCTGACCACTTTGCAAAAGCCTGGTCTGAACCAGGTTGGAATAAATTATAATAATAAATTGAAGCACTGAGAGAGGCCCCCAGTAAGCCAAACTCCGTTCTAAATTGAGTCCAAATCTTAAGTGTATTTGTTATCACGGAGTTGTGGGAAATGTCACGAGGTTTAAGTGAACTATTTGAGCAGGTTATTGAGTGTAAGGAGAAGGTGGATGATCCTGTCTCTGCTTGGAGCCATGGTAGACTAGGGTCCGAAGGTTTATAGCTTGTCCAATATATGATTTTATGAATATTTGAAGCCCAATAATGATGCCGAAAATTAGGAAGCGCTAGACCCCCGGATGATTTAGGCAGGTATAGTACTGATCTTTTAGCACGTGCTGGTTTGCCACCCCATATGAAACTGTTTATTAACTTATCTAGACTTTGGAAAAAAGAAGCACATAACTCCGGTGTTAAAATCACTCCACTGGCTCCCTGTGGAGTACAGAATAAAGTTTAAAATCCTTCTCTTAACATATAAAGCCATAAATGGCTTGGCTCCTTCCTATCTCCAAGACACGTTAGTGTCATATCAACCAAGTCGAGCGTTGCGCTCACAAAACAGACGTCTGGTGGTTCCTAAGGTCTCAAAATAGGATTTTGACTGTAGTTTGTTCATTGATATTCACCCGTTGTCCCATTGTCTGTTTCATGGTACGATAACGGGATCTCTGAGCCTGGCCTCCTCCATCTACACCTGCGGATTGCCCCGCCCGACACGCCTGGGAGTGCTTCAGTCCTGCACCGGACCACGCAAATCAAGCCCCGGTGATCCAAAATGGCGCCCTATTCAAATGAATGGCTTGTGCTAAGTACTGTAGTGCATGGGACATCATCGGCGCCGACATATCAGCGGAACTCAGCTATATTTGGGCATCGTCTGGTCCTCCCAGTTCTGCGCAGTGGACGATTTACCATGATGCATAGCACCAAATACCCGTGTGTGGCTCTCATGCACGCGCACAGAGGGGCTTGGCCGTGTTTTTGACCAATCAGAGCTGCTGATCAGAGCAGTGGTAGAGCGGAGTCAGAGCTGGAAGGAAACGAGCAGAGTTTGTGGCAGTAAAGTTTCCCATCTGGATGGATTGGAGATATACAATTTAAGAAAAAGTTAAAGGCACAGGCTCAGACCTGCCGAGCTGAAACTCACGTCACTAACAGTTGATAATTGCCTGAGCGTAATGGTCTGAAAATACACACCTAATACGACTCTAGAGCGCCACCTAAGGGAGGCTTCCAACCTAAACTTTTCCGATCCTCACCAAATTTGCACAGTCACATCTTTACATCCATACAAGCTAAATTGAGGCTTTAATTTCATTTCTTACGCCTACTATTCTGGCCCCATCGACAGTCTTTCACCAAAATCCATTCAAATAGTCCCCTTTTCTATGCCGTGAAACAGATCCTTAGGCCGATGAGCATCAGTCATTTTTTCCTTAACAAGTTCATGTTTTGCAATTGTGAAGAGAAGCGCTCGCCTAAATCCTTGTTAGACTCAAAAAAGCTGTCAAGACCCTTCAGCTGTTCAGCACTCTGGAAAACAAATACACATTCTAATTACATGATTTACTTTTGCGCTTGAAAGCTGTTTTTAAACTCATACCAACGTGCTACTCTCATCCGTTTCCTCCAGCAGCACTTGCAGTCTCTGTTGGAGCAGCTCAGCCTCCCATTGAACAATCACATCTGCACTGATGCTATCTGCATTGATGCCATCAGCGACCAGGTCATTGGAGTCGGTTTGGTCCCAGAGGTGTATATGAATAGACAAATCAGCTTGAAGCATCTGATAATGACATAATGAGACGTCACACAGAAACTAATAACCCAATGGAGGTGTAGTGGAGGATTCAGGCACCTGGTTAATCTGTTTTTCAGTCTGGGCCATGGAAGCATCATCTCTGAAATGCAGCATAAAGCGTCTCAGCGTTGAATCGAAATTATTTATCCAAGTGTCGCTCACAAGGAAATCTGATGAGTGCATTAACTCATTCCTGTATCGTATCACCTGAAAAGTGAAATATCATTTGAAATGATTTAATTACCTTGAATGTGGTGAAGACGATGTGAATCAGATTGCAATTTAACATTAACATCATGTGGACACTTGAGAGCAGAAAACCACCCAGACCACAGGCCACAGAGCAAAGGGCGAGAATGCCACCTCCACACCCCTCCCCCCATTACAGAAGAGAATGGGTGTGCAGCCCGGGGTATTGATGAGGTTTCTGGAGGCGTGGTGGGTGAAGACACCAGGCGGAGACCTGGATGCGATCAGAAAGTGTGTCCACGTGGTTACATCGAACCAGTGACCTTTTAACGCAGTTGGTATGAGGGTGTACCCCAAAATTCATACAAACACCCCAAAATTCATACATACACACATACACACATCCACACATTCATACATTCACATTTACATATAGATGCGCGAAAAGCATAACCTGAAAGAAAAAAGCATTTAAACGTTTCCTGCAATGTAAACAAACATTTTTAATTGTCTATCACTTGAATCTTTATTTGAATCAGTATTTTTGAGACCAGAAATGTTCATTTGAATTCAAAATGGTCATGGTCTAATTGGTCGTAATTGGTCTGTGCTGACACAATTTTATTTTTTTTATTTTGTACTGTGTGAAGTAATTTAATTGATTAGGATTAGATCTGATAAGCCACTTCATCAAATGAGAATAATATTGGCTGAAAGTAAAACTATTGTAGAATCAAATTGACTCAACGAGGCCGTGTGCCTGAAAATTCAAAATAGCCTTTTTTTGATTTTCCATTTCCCTCCAAAAATAGAAAATTTATTGAACGCAAAAGTACACGGACCTATATGGCCTACCAGGGTGACAAACGTAAGACTCTACAAGGACTCCGATTGTGTATTCATGTTATGACTATAATATGCTCTGAGCGTCTTAGAATGTGACACGCGTGCCTTTCGATGTGTGATGTAACAATGACTATATAAATCATGTCCTGCCTTTGTTCTTTCTGAAAAAGACTGAAACAACTGAAACCACTGGAAACTGAGAGAAACCTAAATAAACTTCCAGAGCTTTGGTGCGCCACGATCCGTCTCTGTCTGTTTCACTCCTGACACAGTAATTATGTTAATGTTCAGTGTTGGGGAAGTTACTTTTAAAAAGTAACTTGCCTCTCTTCTCTTACTTGATTTAGTTATTCTCTAAAGAAAGTAACTTCTTTACTTTAGTGTACTATTATTATGCTCGACTTTGAGCAGAACTGTTCTTAAATGTTTTGTGGAGGTTCTACTATGAAGATAACAGATATTTCATGCCCTTTACGATAAAAAATGCCACAGCGCATGTACACACTGGGTTGATGTATTTCATGAACACAGCTCTCACTTGAAGGAATCGGTTTACGACCTACTCTGAGCCTCATATACTCAAGCACCTCACCATCTGCGCTAAAGGGCATTACGTCTTTCTCCTCATTAAAAAAAACGTCAGCCTCTCTGGCGCTGCTGTGTCGCACTTTGCCCGCGCAGTGTCGGTAGTGTCCGCTATGAGTAGCGCCGCCACTAGTGCCCTTGTGCTTCACATACCATGTGTAACATACCATGTTTAACATACCATGTGGAATGAGAACCACCAATGTGGAATGAGTGGTGACTGAACCGCAAGCACCAGCAGATGAGTGGTCACAGCTGCCAGTGGTGACTAAAAAGTAACGTTGTGGCGGATCAAAAAAGTTGCTATATTGTCGATTGTTGATACGCGCTACTTTGCTTTTCCCCAGAAAAAATAGTTTTGTTATTAACAGTATGTAAGAAATGGTTACTATCAAGCTAAGTAGATATTACTATTCAATTTCTTATCCAAGGCTTTTCCAAAAATATTTCTAATATAATATATTAGAACGACATACCTCTTTTACTGGTTTGGGATCCACAGACTGAAACCAGTCGCAAGAGTTGATGAGGTTGAGCAGAGCAGCAGCATCAAATTGGTCAGCAGTTTTGATATTTCCCTGACCCCGGGGCATGAAAGCCTGCAGCAGAAGAGCACAAGTTTAGAAATGCGGCACATACACACACATTTGGGCTAAGTACTTGGACTCGCAAGTGGCAACTTGATGTTGATTAATCAGAAAATGGTGTTTTACCCCAACCTCATCTCAAGACCCTCTAATATGTTTTACTATCTCTAGTGTATTGTCAGTTTTGACTGCTAACAAAGAAAAATAAATTAAAAAGTAAACGTGAAATTTACAACAATAGACATTTAAACAGTCAAATACTTTGATATTATTCATTGAATAATGGTCAATTCTCCTTCCATGTACCCAGTGGTTGGTAGTTTGGATAAATAACCTGTAGTTTATTTAGATTACGAGGAGTTTAAGTCCAGGATACTTTGAAAAGAGGAATCATCCATGTTCCTATCTCACAAACTCATTAGTTGAACATAAACGTTTGTCTGACTCTATCCCAACAGGACATCAGACAAAGGTAGTAAGTACTAACTAAAGACAAGTTGCATGAATAACAAATAAATTAAAGAATACGTTTAGTTGATATAGAATGCAGTTGTGCTCAGTACTTTTGCCACTTCCCAGTGGTTGGTTCTCCAAGACACGGGTGAACAGTTGTCCCAGTTGACAGTGTGTTGGGGCTGTCTGTGGTGGTCCTGGATGGTCCTCTGCCACTCTAAACAACACCGACATGCTCCTAAAAGCTGAACACACAAAAAGACATATGTCACCACAATTTGAGTGCAAATTATATTGTCAACTTTTGTAACATCTCATATCAAAACAATTGTATTTTAATTCAGGCACTATTGTGAGATTTCATAACACTTTTAAGCAACTTTTGTTAAAGTTAAACTCATCATTCTATCAATGTGCAGAAGCCAGTACTTTTCCCTTGTTTTGTCTATCTGAAGGCCAAGCTACAAGCACACCGTGGCAGCTGCTGATTGGAGGTCTCCATGCCTCCGCTCTGTATAATACACTTGCATTCTGTTGTATCTGTTGTTCGTGCTGCCTCTACCATTGACAATAAAACATGTCTTCTGTCTGAATTTAAGACGCGATCCCAGACTATGTCATCTTCTTCACTATATCAACTTAAGAGGCTGAAGTCCATGGATAGGCATAACAAATATAATGACTGATAGAAAAGGGTTTCCCCCATAGACTGTTTCCCCCCTTGAACACTTGATAAATGAACAAATAGCGCATGTTGTCTTTCTCTTTCGGTCAAACTCCGGACATTTTCAGCAGACTGATGCAAACACAAAGGCTTTGTGTGAGAGGAGTCTCCAGACCTTATTCCCAGTGGGTCTGCAGTGGCGCTCACACGGTCTCCGCAGCAGTGTGTTTTGATTGAGAAGTGTGTGGTGGAAGTGGCTCATCTCACGGTCTATAAGCGGCTGCAGACCCCGGGCCAGCAGACACAGACACTGGCCCGCTTTGATCCAGTTTGTGTACTCTCTGGTACTCAAACGGACACGCATATCTTCATGAAACATCGTCGACAAGTAGTTTTTTCAGTCTCGCCTGTAGTCTAGCCACTGGACAAAAACGAAATAAAAACGTGAAAGACTTCCTGGTTATGCGCCTCCCTCCATTGAATTTGTGAGGCCGCTAGATGGCGCTGTGCTCCTGCTAATTGTATAAAACACATTTCTATAGCATTAGTTTATAGGTTGTTGACATTTCTGTGAGCTATTATATTATCGGCATCAAGTGACGGGACCAAATTACGGTTTTAAGAACTGTTAAGATGGTAAGAACAAGTATGACACGGACTGTAATGTAATTAAATCTTTCTTTAGATACACAACAGCGATATCATTGGAAGTTAGTTCTAAAATGGTTTAGCCAATGTCTTTGAGATACCTACCTGTTTGATGCAACCTTTTTAGGACCCTTTGCAGGAAATTTACCTAGTATCTTACTCAAGTAAGACAACTTTATTGACAACTTTATATAGTCTCCTTGTGTTTAGATACACATAATTACACATAATTGTTACCAATGTTACCACTGTAGACACCCCTTTCACCTGACATCTAGATTTCTAGTGCCTAAGACACTTGAAATTTTTTTTGTGCACTACAGACACAAAAACATTGTCTTGTATCTGATGATAAGATTCTCTTCACAAGACCTGATGATACCATCACAATATATCCCAATACTATAATCACAGATTATTTTTTTCTTATCAATAAAGTATATTCTTTATTTATTTTATTTATTTGTTTGGGACTGAGTGCTTTAATTACACCAGATGGTTGCCTTGGGATAATTTGGACCTGTAGTCCCATAGTTGCACTCACTAACTATTGTACATATTTTTAGTGGTAAGGGAAATCAAAACACTTGAAAGAAACACACGCAGACGCGGGGAGAAAATACAAACTCCTCACAAATGCCCCTTCTGGAAATTGAATTAAATCCAGGACCTTGTTGTGTAGCACAACTGCTAACCTGCTAACTCATCTGGCTACCCTGGAAAAGCCATGTTCCAGCTTCTTCCTTCTGGCATAAGATATCGCTCTCTGAGATGCAGGACATCTCGATATGCTAACAGCTTCTTTCCACAAGCTGTTATCAGTTTGAACAGAGCACTTTAATGATCTTGCACTTGTATTGAAACTGTTTTAGCTGATCATTTTCTCAGAGTCAATTGTTTCCTGTTTTATGTATTTTTAACCTGTTTTATTGTATGTTCTTGTCATGTCTGCAAATGTATTCCAATGTGGTTTTATTGCAGTGGCCATCGTTACCATTGTTACTTAAGGTAAGCTATAACACAAGCAGGTGCACCCCATACTTTTAACTTGTAACTGAGAAGAATTCAAAGATGATTCTGTTTGAAGCTTATTTTTTTCAATGGCAGAATAAGATGCATTCTCTCTGTATTATTTATGATAACTAGGTCTATCATGACTACGGATACCAACGTTCACCACCACAACATGTATTATAAGTTTGTGTAAGTTCTCATGTATGATACCAATAATTTAATCTCCTCTGCTCGTTGTGGCAGCTTCCTGTGAGAATGAGCTAACTGCTGTGTATGTGGTGCCTGGACAGGGAAGCTCTGGGCCAACCAGCCGGTGCTCAAGTCCCTGAGGCTGGAGCTGGAGGGTCTCACCGGGGAGAACCAGCAAGCTCTGGCAGACATCATGGATCAACAGAGACTCAGAGGAGCCCCGGCTGTCTCCCCTGTGCCCTAAACTACACTACAGACAAGCACTAGTGGGTAAGGAGAAATCCGCACACACTTGCAGTTTCATTTTATATTCAGCAATTAGCAAGTTATACAAGAATGGAGCTGGAGAGAGAAGTAGTTCTCTATTGTTTTAGATACAGACGATAACACGTACAGAACAGTGTCCGCTACTCTGGAGTTTTCAATAAACAGTACAAAATATAGACAGGGTTTTTCCTTGTTAAACACATTGTATGATATTGACCTGCTGCTGTGGAGTCTCAAAAGACTTCATGCCTGTCTACATTAAGGCGTAGACAGACAATGAATAAAACTATAAAAAAAATAAAAAAAAATATCTGTCGCTGCATGTCTCTAAACACCCAGGACACTTACTAACTCTTGTCCAAGATATTCTCTGTTATAGGAGACAAGATTCAGCTGCATGGCTTGAAATGTACTGTATGTACAGGTAAAAACTTGATAACTGTTCAAAAGTTATTCAAATCAACTTACAATGTAATATGATAGACACATTATACACAGTGAGATATATCGAGCCTTTATCTGTTTTAATGATAATCGGCTCACTCTTTGTGAAAACCTGAATTGAAACTTCTCAGAAAATTAGAATATTATGGATATATGGACTAAGCCAGAATTATATAACAGTCTTAGTTTGCATGTAATGAGTCTATATCTTGGTTTCATATTTTAAGTTATGAAAAAAATATAAAAATAGATAAAATATTTAAAAAATAGTTAATAGTAGTCAATAAAATGATAATACATTGGTTTTATATAGCGTTGCCACCTCAACCATTCACACACACACACACGTTTTTGTTACCTGGTGGGTCCTTTTGACAGGGCCGTTCACAATGGGACCCATAGATATGATCTTTTTTACTGGGACTACTTTAAGTAATACAAAACAGTCAATAGAAAACAAACAACTCTTTTAAAGGAATTTTATTTTTGATTTCTTTTTCGAATTGCATTGATTCTATTTTTGACATAGAATTTATTGCCACTCAATGTCCGATGTCTAAGGTCATCTGGTGAGGCATTAATGCAGGCCAGGCAGTGAGACTTCCCAGGGACTTTTCCAGTCTGTATGAAAGGCATCATGGTCTTCTCCACAGCCTTCACCTCAGATGCAGACCATGGCTTTCTTACACGTTCTAGGGAGAGAAATAAAAATATATTAGCTATATACACTCCCAGGGTTAGGACCAAGCAGCCTGGCTGTAATCCCCCACCTGGTACACTTACCAGAAGAGGCACTGCCACTACCATGGGGTGCATCTGGATGAATGTTGAAGGTTCTCCGCTTGAAGTTTCTTTTAGCCCGTCCGTTTGTGAGAGGATCTCTACTGCTCTCCCTGTCGCACAGAAAATAAAAATACAAGTGGCCTTTAGGGGAAAAAAATAATACATATTTTAATAATATCAAGAATTACCTTCAGGCTCAATTTGTATCTGGTCGAGGCTCTTTCCTTGGAATTCCGTCACTCTTCCCTGCTCCATGGCCATCAACACTTTGCTGATTTTGGCCAGCTCCAGTGTCCCCTCTGGTAGTCTGTAATATTGTCTGTGGATGCGAATGTCATGGCCGAGGAAGTTGGCAAGTATGTCCATTTCATTCTCTTTCATATTGAGAACTGTAGACATAGTAGCTATGTGCTTTCTAAGTTTGGTTGAGGATAGCATCTCTGGATGCACCGCACCACATTCTTTGGCTACCTGCCGTAGGGAGTCTGATCCCCTGATGTGGGTGTCTGCGCCCGGGCGGGAGAAGAAGTATGGGTTATGGTCAGAGATGGAACAGGCCCTTCTGTTCTCCACCAGCACCTCCATCCAAGCAATCATTTCAGGAGTCAAAAGAACCGGCACTTTCCGACTTCTTTTCCCTTTAATTTCAATGCGTTGAAAATGCTGACACAGCTTTTTCTCAAGTTCGGACAGTCCCAGAGCAATGTCAGAATGGATCCCAGTCTTACTTCTTAAGGTAAACGCTGTCAGTGGCATCTTTGAAACCTCACCTTCCCTTCTTCGATTGAAAATAATGACCTCACAAAGAGTCAAAACTGCCAGTTTAGACCAATGCTTAGAGGTTGGCTCACTTATTAGGCTTTGCACATATTCAGGTCGACATACCTCAATATGTGCATGCATGGCTCTAACGTCCTCAGTCAGAGCCACATGCCTCCACAGCGACTTTCGCTTAAGCAATGCACCACAGTCTATACAGTGCAAAAACTCACTGGATATAACTGGGGAATTTGGCTGTTTAGCTGGGACTAAAGTTCTAATGCCGGCCTTTAAAACCTCAAAATTGTGCTCACGGTTTCCACTATTCCTGATCAAATCAAACTGAAGTTTACGTGCTTTAGATTTCACAGGTAGAGCCAATGCTCTGGCTACGTCACTTTCATTTCCATGTTTTCTAGTCAAATGACGGGACATTTTGTGGCAGAACATTGAACAGTAGAGGCAGAAGTGCCTCTTGCTGTAAACTCGCCCCCCATTTTTCTTTTTTTGCTGCTGCATGATAACAATTTTATTTGCCTTTGGTTCGTCACTTTCCGAGTCTTGAAGTAAAGTATTTTAGATTTTTCTTTTTCCATACTTTTTTACAGGTTTCTTCTTGACAGTTAAATCGTCAGAATCTGAGTCGACTTCATCAATTAGGGACTCTTGACTAAGCTGCACAAACAACAAATAATTTGTAATAATTCTATATAACAATTTGAAGTCATAACTTGTAGTCAGCACCTACCAGTGGTTTGTAAGCCTGCGCTTCAATGTGCTCCTCCATGATTTCTTGCAGCCTAATGAACCACACCTTTTCTAGCCTGACACCTGACTTCCTCTGTTGTGCTGCTCCATGATTGGCTCCAGCCTGCTGGACTGAAATTGCCCCAGTGTGCCCCTCCTTGATATCCCGCAATCCACCACCAGGGTTCCGACACATAACACACTTTTTTCAGGAAAGTAAACCTCCAGGGGTCCTTTCCATATTTTTGCAGAGACTGCATAAGGACCGTTAGAAAAGCATTACCCATTGATTATTAAGCTTGGACCAGTGGGGTCCGGTGTTCGGGCCCCACCACTTAAAACCAGTCCCCATGACGTGAGTGGAATCTCAGGTTATGGACCCCACCAGGAGTTGAAAACAAGTGCACACACACACACACACACGACTCATTCTAAACAATGTGGCACTTTACAGCCTAGTCACCCCACTGAGGCACTTGATGTTCCCAAAGGTATCCCATCGCAGGATAACCTGATCATGCCCTGCTTAGCTTCAGCAGCTTGTAGTTGCTTTGGTCTGGCTTTATGCATACATGTTTGTGTAAGTAGGATTACTTTCAAGTTTTGTAGAGGTATTGTTTTTTCTCTAACTGAACAAACTAACAAATATGCTTCTATGTACTTGTAAACCACGCAGCAGGATGCAGCAATTGCGATGGCTATAAAGTGTTGTCTTGTCTCCGTCTTTGTTAGCTCCTTGATTGACTACTTTCTGGACTGTTGCATGCTGGGACTGGCTCTAACCTCCGCGACCTGACGTGGAACAACAACAATACGACAAGAAGAGCTAAAAAGCACAAACATGTGAGTAATTGTTCAATGTTCAGTGCACCAACAAAAAAACGGGTGAAACGGGGAGAACAAGAGCCCCAATTAAAACACTTGACGTTACAATTATGAAAATGAAAAGACATTTGTGTTCTATCAAATAATTCCATCTTTACATGAAAATTTAATTAGTCTTTTAGGATGCAGAGCGAAAAACAAATAGGCCTCTATCTTTGTAATTGGATCTCTGTGGATTTGAGGATAGTTAAAGTAGATTAGACGGCCCAGAGTGTAGAAATATGCATAAATGAGTGCTGCTTCTGCGATGGGGGACGCAACAATATTAATGCGCTGCTAGGTATGCATGAGTGTGTTCCATATATAAATAAACACACATATATATCTACGTACCCGCAATCCCAGCAGGGTGGTTTTTTTTAAGCAGAGCAGATCAAAGCGACATTAGTATTCTGAAATAAATCATATGCTCAGGCCTCACTCTGTGTCCCCAGTCACATCCACAAGAGACACACACAGCCTTGTCCCCCCTCCCCTTTTTCTCCTCCTCTCACCCCAGCCCCTAGCGGCCTTCACAGCGATCTGCTTACTGCCTTCAAATCCTTTGTTACACTCTTTCAGTTTCTCACGTTCCGACTTGAGCCTGTCTCCTCCTTCCGTCTGCAAATAAGCAAGAAAATGCTTTGTCAGAGAAAACTGTTGTTCATCGGCGAAGAAGTCAGAAACGCAAAGTAGGGGTTTTTGACAAGTATATCCTTAGGGAGCACCTTCTTATTCTCTTTTCCTCTCTCCATCTTTCCCCTTCAACCCCTTGCTCCACATTAGCCCTCTTCCAGCTCTATTTTGGGCTCTAGATATTAGAAAATACAGATTGGACTATAGGCCCTAGTCCTTAGTCCAGGTTTTTTTATGTGCAGTGTATATTTGCAAGTTTGAAGAGTAGATATATGGATAGAGTTCCAGGTGTCCAAAAGCATTAACACAGCCATCCATACAAAGATCAATAAACACATAGTTCTAAAAGTTGTAACTAATCTTGCATCGTTTTGTTATGCCTTGTCATCTTAACAATATACTGTAGCTATTGGTGAAAATGGCATTCATAACTCTAGCAAACTGACATACATTGAGAACCATTATCTTTTGAATCTCTGGGCTTGTCCTCTATTTTCTGCCTGAAAAAGTAAGTAAGTAAGTCATATTTATTTATATGGCTCCTTTCACAGACCTGAGTCACAAAGCGCTTTACAATTGTTGTGGGCCTTTGTCTCTCACTCCACACAGAGATGGGAGCGAGGTCGCTGAACAGGAGGCGCATGCCAGACCTATTGTACATGTTTTAAGTGGTAGGGGAAACCGGAGCACCCGGAGGAAACCTACGCAAAATTTGATCTAAAGATGTGACAGAGGCTACAGAATGGTGATTGAACCAAAAATGTGTTGTTATTTGAAAGTGAGGTACCCCAGCATTAAGTTATATTTAAAGTTTCAGCTAAATAGTTATTTTGTTTTGCATTTTTGAGATTACTGATTTGGATACTTCATAAACCTAGTGCATTCAAACTATACTGACCACTAAAACATGGATACACAAACCACAAATAACACTGTGGTTTGTTGTTACAGTGGAATTTGCAACTTTATAGTATAGACAACACATTTGAAATTTGAGCTGCCAAAAAATCTGAGCTGGACCCATTGGTTTCCTGTCAGCAGCTGGGTTTAACTCTATCAACTGTCACAATCACTTTCCACAAAATCTGAGATGCCCCAGCGGAGGAACGCAGCATCTTGCATCAAATTGTTTCTGCGTCTCTCAAGCTCTTTTTGTCTGAGAAAGGCTGCAGTCGTAGCTGTGGAGGCAAAGGGGAGGTAAAAATGATTGGCACAGTGCAGTAGGCATTGGAGGAGGATGCTCATTTTGAACCGAGAGAATTAAAATAAGATGCACATAGCTTGCCCCCTGTAGCTCCCTGACAGAGACAATATCCGTGAGATTCCAGCTCCCTTCGTACTTTGTTGTCCGTGTGTGATGTGAGTGTGTGGGTTGATTGAGTTAAGGCCAGAGCCAACATGCGTGTAGTTATTTATGTGCATGTACTTGTATCTTTGTGCGTTGACTTGTGTGTCATTTTGATAGCCAGCCACATGAATATGCAGATCAGTTTTAGAGAGCGTGTATGTGCTCAGCATTAAAGCCCACTGCTGACCCAATTTACACTGCGGTCTATCTTGTTTGTGCTTATCAATGTATTTTCCCAAAGCATTGAAAAAACTGTTGAGGTAGAAGCTTGATGTTTGTGAACCAAGCAGTCCAGCTTGCTTACATTACTGACTGATGAAGCGGCACCGTTCATAACCTGCAAATTACTGCTTAATTGCTTTCTTTTTAAACATGAATTACTTGAGATAACCCTCCCACATGCGGTCTGCTTGTACTTGTTTATTCTAGGCGTGTTCAGCAAAACTCCAAACTTCCCTATACTAAGACATAATAAATTCATTACAATCTCATTTTGCTCCCTAGACCATACTCACAAAACACTACAATAACTCATTTGTGAAGGAACCAGCTGCCGACCACTTATCCATCTCCTAGAGATGATTGCCCCGTTTCTTCATAGCCCTTTTTAAAAGGTGTAGTGAGTCATGGCAGCAATGAAGAGGTGGCACTACAGACTTATAGATGAATTTTGAGCTGCACTTGCAATATATCCTCCTCTACGGCCTCAAATTTCACTATATTTTTTCAGGGATGTGGAGTAAAGAAGCCCCTATTTCCCCACATACAATTTCCGTAATCTTGGAGAGCTATCTGAGACTTGAACACTTCATCGAGAAGATGTGTGCCGGCGCAAACCTCCAATACAAAAAAGTTGATTTTCATTAACATTTCAGTAAAGGTCATTCTGGGGTCATTCAACATTTTTTTGGCTTCGTCTTGTTGGCCTATCCCCACCCTCACCTACGATAATGAGCTTTGGATAGTTACTGAAAGGGGTGTACAAGGTCGAAATAAGTGGCTTGGGGGTAGAGATAAGGGTGAAGGGCTATGAGAGGAGCTTTGAGTAGAGCCGCTGGTTCTTTCCATCGAGAGGACCAGTTGAAGTGACGCCAGCATCTATTTTTGTTGACTCCTGGTTGCCTTTGGAAGGTGTCCGAGAAAGTCCCACCGGAATGAGGCCTGGGGAAGCCCCATGACACAATAAAGATAGATAGATAGATACTTTATTGATCCCCGTAAGAGAAATTCAGGTGTCCAGTAGCAGCAAAAATAAAATTGATCATTCTAAAAAGCTAATAATAGTATTAATCAGCCACAGGCTTTCAGGTCACAGCAGCAGAGACGGAGTAGCCTCTGGGTGGAGCAGGGCTGGTCACAGAAGCAGAGGTGGAGTAGCCGCTGGGTGGTGCAGGACAGGTCACAAGGTGGAGTAGCCGCTTCATTTGGATCATTTTCTCTGCTCTAGTCCAAAGTAAAATGCTTCATTAGTATTTTTCAAAAAGTTAACCTTCCTCCTGTGGATTTTCACTTAATCCGCTTGGTTCGGACCATGAATCCTCTCCGCTCCGGTCTGGACCCATCTAAAAACCATAAACACTGTACTGCAGCAACATTTCAAGCGGAAAAAAGAAATAAAAATAAAAATAATAAAGCACAAAACAGCTACTTAAAACTTGCAGTTGTTTTCCACCACATTCAAAAGTAAATGATTAATGCATTGATTTAATATAGCACCATTTTGGACATTCAAAGACACTTTACATGTCAGTATTTATTCACTCCACACACAATGGTGATAAACTACTACTAAAGCCTCAGCTGCCTTTGGGCAAACTGACAGAAGCGAGGCAACTTCTGTCAGTGTTTCCAGAGGTCCTCTATCACAGCACTAACCAGGTCCTGCCTTACAAGAGAGTATAGGTTTCTCAGCTTTCAGCATAGGAAGCTGGAGTAAGTGTGCGAGGAGTTGGAAGTCTGGGCATCTCTACCCAGTCTACTGTCTCTGTGCTTCTTAAAGCGGGAGAAGTGGACTGGATAGACAGATATCCTGATGTGAGATACAACCAAACTACTCTCAATACGCAATCATTTGGATTATAAAGTCACTTCACAATGTATATTAATTCCTAAATTACAATGCATAAATCAAATCTAATGGCCACGGTTTCTATTGTTTCACCATCTTTGTCAAGATCCTAATTATTTGCATGTCTAATTTTCTCTGAAGTGTTTTGCTCTTGCATTTCGCAATTATATTTCTTTCAGTGACTTTTGAGTATAACTTTCCAACAACTATAGGAACCTATTTTACTGTATAATTGCTGATTACTTCTTTGTCTGTCTTTGTGACTTACGACATATTTGCATCTAAACTTAAATTCCCAATGCACTGTGAAATGAATTGCAGGTTCTTTGTTCCAGTTTAATGAGTTGCCACAGTCATTGCCTTCACCACTGTACTTGCGTGTTGTCAACTCAGCAGTGCCAGTCAGCAGAAACGCTCAGGCAGAACGGCACTTCTCCGGGCCGTCAGTAGATGGAGCTGTTGAGAGGCGAGAAGCCCACAGGCGGCACAGCGGACGGATGGCTCTCCCTTGTCTATTGTTCCTTCTTTCAATGCTCAACCCCTACACCTTCTGCCTCCAGTCTCATCTCCCCCACATGGACTTCAAAGAGAGGGAAGGAAGTTGAAAAATTAGGTGAATACATGTTACCCCCCATTCCACCCCACCGCCCGTCATTTCAGGCCCGCTTGTTTGTGCGGATATGCTTTTAATTGCTTGGGCTAAATACATAACCTATTTTCTTTTACAAAAGCTAAGTGATGATCTTGTAGAATCACGGTGAACGCTGGAAGCCCTATGTGTGAAAAAAAAGAAAACTTATAAAATATTCAAAGTAACTTGTCAGCAAGGCACCTTGAAAACAAGTAGCATGGTGAAAGGATAACTATAAAGCAGAGCTCGGGCTGCACCACACAGCTTTAATAAGAGCTGGCACCACTCTCTGACAGACATTCCTCTGCATCTTTAACCCTCAACCCGGGAGCCCACGCACACACCCAAACTCTGTGAAGTAGATCAATGGAAGGATTATCGCAGGACCAAGATGCCAGTTATAAAGCTGCTCTGTGCTGCTGCAGTGAGGAGAGAAGATTGAGAGGCTTTGCTTTGATCTTGGCCTGGTGCATCAGAGAGGGGGCCGCTGGTGATGATAATGATGCTGAAGCCCATAGGCAGCCTGGGTTTGGCCCGCACCCCTTCCCCTGCTGGTCCCTGGTCCTACACAGTACAAAAAGGCTGGCCTTCGAGAGTTGGATGGGACAAATGGATTTAGCTGGGCAGATTGTGAATTTATCCCAGCAATGTTTTTCTGCCCTGAAAAGTATTGATGCTGTGGTGTGAGTGTGTGCCTGCTCCGTCACATTAGATCCAGCTGAACACCTCTGTCCTCCTTCAAGGACACCCCTCCCTCCTCTCACTCCTCTCCTCTCCCCTCCGCCGCCCCACGCCCCCTCTCCCTCGGTAGCACAGTCACATCGCAGAGCTCTCGTGGTGTGACAGGCCGAGGTGCAGGAGACGGCTGCTGACATTCAGGATGGTAAAAGGCTTAAGGTGAAGTATGTCTCAGAGGCACATACATTTCTCCCTTCAGCGTATCTCTCAATCTTATCACAGCACTAGCCCTGCGATCTGAATAACTTGCAGTGAAGGTACATCCTCTCCTCCACACTTTTAATGATTCACCCTCCCTGTGTCTTTCTATCGACTCATATGGCTTCATTTTGTACATTAGCCAAAGCTTGATGATTATCATAATAGGATGTGGGGTCAGTAATCTTTTAATTACTACTAAATGGGAATTAGATTAAGCTTTTGTTTGTGGCTGAAGCGGCTAAAGTTAACCAGATTAGCGTCTTGTGGATCAGAACTGAGTGAGGACGGAGCTCCAAAGGTCAAACTATAGGCACGGTGTATGGAGAGCATCTTTGGCTGAGCTGTAAGCCATTGTGTTAACATGACATCTGTGTATTGTGATAAGTAAATGTCTTTATCCCACCTACATCCGACAATCTCAATTTCTCCAAGCTATTATTATCTTTTAATAGTCATGACTTAGCTGAATGTAAAGTGGTTTTACTGTGCCCAATTGCCAACCTTTGAATGGGGAAATAGGGGTAACCGGAGAACCCATGGAGGAAACCTACGCAGACAGGGGGAGAACATGCAAACTCCACTCAAAAAGACCCTGTTCTGACTGGGATTCGAACCCAGGACCTTCTTGCTGAGAGGCGAGAGTGCTATCCACTCAGCCACATGTCGCCCTGAGTCGACAATGTGTCATATAGTTACAGTATGATTTGATGTGCAGTAGTTTTAATGGATAATATTTAATATAAAGTCTGGCATGCGCCTCCCGTATGGCTACCCCGCTCCCATCTGTGTGGAGGGAGAGGACAAATGCCTTCAACAACTGTAAAGCGCTTTGGGACGTTGGGCTGAAAAAAGCGCTATACAAATGAAATGTACTGTGCATAGTGAAGAAGATGACAAAGTCTGGGATCGCGTCTTTCATTCAGACAGAAGACATGTTTTATTGTCGATGGTAGAGACAGCACGAACAAAGCACACGAACACAGATACAATAGAATGCAAGTGTATTATACAGAGCGGAGGCATGGAGACCTCCAATCAGCAGCTTCCACGGTGCCATGTAGCTTGGCCTTCAGATAGACAAAACAAGGGAAAAGTATTGGCTTCTGCACATTGATAGAATGATGAGTTTAACTTTTACAAAAGTTGCCCAAAAGTGTTATGAAATCTCACAATAGTTCAGGTGTCTTTGTGGCTCACTTGGTGGGTTGGTCACTTGGTCTTGTCCAAAAACTACCAGTAATCTGAACATCACTTTAGGCAATATTTGCAGTAATTGCCATGAGTTAAGAATATGTATTATATATACTGTAAATTGGACTGCTGATAATGGGTTTGAAATAACATTGTTTTAATTAACAAAGCTATACTCGATTTTTAAAGGATATTCGATGTTGCTTTGCCCACCTGGTTCCAGAAGCACGAAAGATAACGAAAGATACTGTATATTGCCAGCTTCTTGTCAATTCTCCTTTGTCCCATTCATAATGCCGGAAAACTGCATTCCCTACCAAGGGCAACGACATGATCTACGGCTATACAAGAATAAATTGCAAATTGAATTGAAATGTACTGTATATATTCTCATCCTTTAACTATAGGTGTAAACAGTTTGAGTTTGTGCAGATTGATACGGATGACTCCACTTCGCTCAGACCTTTGGAATAGGTTTCGTCTGACGTATTGTTGATTTTTGACATTAAACTTTGATTGGCTGTGTGCGCGCTACCATCCCCTAAACTCTTGACCCTGTGTGGGTATCTCGCCACTACCAGATTTGCCTCCACTTTTCCTGTCAGTACATTACATCTTATCAAGCCTTTCCTCACACTTCTATAAAAAGCTTTTTTTTTTCTCAAAGATGACCGCCTCTCCACTTCAACTGATGGGCCCATGCTTACAAAGCTCCATCCCCTTTTCCCTCTTTTCATCCAATGTTCTAGTCTTTACCGCCTCATCATGCCCCCCTCATCCCCCTCATCTTTTCTGTAGTGCTGCGTGGGTGGCTGAGTTTAATGAATTCTCTTTTCTCTCTGTAGCCATCCACTGATTTCTGATTGTGAAGAGTGTGTGTGCACGCAGTTAAGGGCACTTCTACACGCACACTTCACCTCAGCCAGTTGACAATGAGCATTTAAATAATCAAAATAAATCTTTGCCTTTGTCTCATCTGAGCCTTCCTCATTCCTCAAAAAGGTGTAAAGTTTGTGGCTACTTACAATTTAGGCTTCTTTTATCTACGAAAGAATGCACCGGTCTTAAAATATATGCTTGTGCGTAAAAATGGATGTTGTTTTCTGGCCAAGGACAGAAAGACACATTTTGTTTTGAACTATTTGTTAAAGAAGACTGAACTTAAACTATATTATTAATAACTTTGAGCTCAAAATTGAACCTCAGATGTGTCAATACGTTTAGCTTTTTCTGTCACTGCTTTCTCCTTGGGTCCTCCTTGTTATCATAACAGCTCATTTTGGCAGATACATTTACACTTATGTTACTTCTTATGTGTCACGTGTTGGAAAGAAGAACTCAAAATGCAGGAATGCAGGAAAAATAATGATGAAAAATAAGTATGTCCATGGTGAAATCAAAATCCAAACAAAACTCAGGAACCAGGAAAACAGACTGACAAAGACAGAGACAATATAATGGACCAGCAACAAGGGGAGAGGGTCACAGGGTACAGTACGGAGAGACAAAGGTGAAACACGTCAGGACAGGGCAGACAATCACAAGAACAGGAAGTAAAACTGAAATAAAACCACAGAGACCAAATGTCAAAATAAAACCAAGTAAAAAATAATCCACACCATGACAGTATGTTCTTTTTGATTTCTGAAAAAAAGAACATGCACGCCACAGAGACAGTTCCAAGGCAAGGCAAGGCAAGTTTATTTATATAGCACAATTCATACACAGGGCAATTCAAAGTGCTGAACAAAACAAGAAAGCATTAAAATCATAAATTATCACAGAACATTAAAAAGAAAGATAAAAATATAAAATCCCTCAGTTGTATGCACAGTTAAACAGAACTGTCTTTAACCTGGTTTTAAACATTGTCAGAGAGGAGGCCTGTCTCACATCTTCAGGAAGACTGTTCCAGATTTTAGCAGCATGAATCTAAAAAAAGCAGCCTCCCCATTTCCAGAACAATCCATAAATCCCTAAAAGTTGACTTGACATTTAAAAACAAAAAAAACTTCCCCCAGAGGTTGTCAGTGATCCTGGCACACATAAACATCACATACACAATACACATTGTAATTAAGAATATATCGTGATTACAATTGACCAATCAAATCCCCATTGATCCTGCATTACAATAGTAACAGGGGCTGCCGGCGAGACATGTTGATACACTTTAATGCTATGAATTGAGACATTATGGACAAAATAACCTCCCTTTGGAGTGGACCCCTCACCACCGCATGCTTGTGGATCATGTGCACCATTAAGAGTTATTACCATGGGTGTCCCTAAAGAACCCGTGTGAGTGTTCGCAGACAAACCTTGCGCAGGGACAAGTCGGGAAAAAATGTGGAGTAAGCAAGAAGTCAAAATCTAATTGGAGGACAGTTTTTAATTTAGCCTTCTTATGAATCTGCAGAGTTAAGTGTCCCATTGTACAACATTAAAGCAGATTGTCCTTTGTGCCAGAATAACGCTGCAGAGATTTGTCGGAGCTAGTACCTTTTCAGCTGTTTCTGTTGTATTGCATCGGACAATAGTTTATCTTGAGCAGAGAAGACCAGTTTGATTGGCACTGGTTGTTCTTTACTTATTGGAATGCATTGTATTGTACATTTTAAACCAAAATCCTATTTGAGGAGTTCAATTATTCATTTATACAAGCTTTCAACAAACATGGCACTTACAAGTGTACAATACAGTGTTGAGTTTTCTACTTCACATTTAATTGTTTTTTTATTGTTTGATACAACCTATTGTTGAGGGGTTTAGTCATTTAAAATAAACAGCTCTCTACACAGATAGATCCTACTAAAGATCTCCATAGTTACAGTACGTGGCGAAGGTCTAATTTGTGAGCTACATTCCCTCCTACACTGTGGTGCAGAAATCTGTTTAGAAAAGCTTTATGCCTTTGGTTGGTTTTTGAATCAGCCCGAGAGTGTCGTACACCAGTGGTTCCTAAAGTGGGGGTTGCGTACAGTATGTATTTGTGTACCACAGCATTAAGTGTGGATTTTTTTGTTTTCCCTAGTTGTTCATAACCCTGCATCTCTCTATGATATAATAATATATAACCCCTATATGAATTCATATGAAATGTTTAGATTGAACCAACAAAATGTATAGAAGAAATAAGTCACACAGCTCCTCCTTAAGTCTCCTTTTCCCACATAGTCCCGCCCCTTTGATAGATAAATACTTTATTTATCCCAAATGAATTTGTGCATTATAATGTTTTGGCCACCATGGTGAGACCATACGCCAATGAGAACAGGGCATTGATTTGAATGGGCAGATCTTTTGGGTCCACAGCAGCCAACTCATCCTCAAACCTTTTAAAACACATGCAGCATCAACGTCATATACCTGTACTGTCAACCCTCAACTATTAAGATACTCGCTAAATAACGGCTCAGCAAAGTCGCCGCTGTCTCCCAGACCACAACACCGACAGGGTATAAGAACATGGAGTTTTTAACATTTAAGAAATGCGGCTTAAGCAGAAATTCAATCTGGTAGACTACCTGCTGCAAATCCTTCTCATCCAGGGCCGGCCCCTTTCACTCTCAGCCTATCACACGGCGCTGCCTACTTCCCTGCCAACCCATGTCCATCAAGTCGGCAGTTTAAAAGCAGAATCTCCTTGCCAACTAATGCTTCCTCTACCTCTTGCAGCCACCACCTCATAATCAATAAACTAATTTAATGCATTTCCTGTGTCTCTCCAGATTGAATATGTACTGTATCTAATTTGGTATTTTTTGTTGTTGGACCTATTTATGTTAAAAGCTATAACATTAAACATTATTTAAATAAAAACATAAAAAATACAATAACCAGATGCCAAAGAAGAGCTATAAATCAACATATCACAAAGAAACAATGCATACTTGGATATAGTACAAAAAAAGTTGTGGCCACTTCAATCTTCAGAGGACAAGTAGTAAGGAAATGGACTCACTGCTGTCTCAATGCCCAAAGATTCATCTGGCTTCAGGTGTAACATCGATTTGCAACGTCGAGATGCACTGCCTCAGCTGTTTATGATGTAATGCAAACCTGCGCATGCGCTTCTCACGGCAGCCAAAGCAAACCAAGATGGCGGACATCTGTGAATTGCTTTAAAAGTTCAAATATAACTAATAAAAACACAGATGTCACTTTTGATGCAATTTGAGGCGAGACGTTGATGGTTCCATGTTGTAATATGTTTTAAGAGTCAAAGTTTTGTGTAAAGTTTGGTTTAAGCAGTCAACTGCTCCTGTGAAACCACACTGCTACTGTATGAAAGCAGTACCCTTCTTGTTGAGTTGAACTGCTGCATACGTCATTTTACTGACGTAGGTCGATGACACGTCCTGTGGCTAACTCGACAGCTAATAGATCCATGCTTACAACTTTTTAAAACACACATATTAAAAAATGGAACCATCAACATCTCGCCTCAAATTGCATCAAAAGTGACCATTAGTGTCTTTATTCGTTCATATTTAAACTTTTAAAGCAATTCACGGACCTAATGTCCGCCATCTTGGTTTGCTTTGGCTGCCGTGAGGTTTGCAATACATCATAAACAGCTGAGGCAGTGCATTTCGACAAGCTCCACCCACAAGACTTCCATATTTGGTTCTTCTATACCAGACAGTAATATTTTAGCGATTGAGTTGAAGTTTATTTGGTTGGGACAGTACATGTTAATGAACACAACACATCACTCCGGATTGTAGCCTTGGGCTAATTTTAATCTGTCAATCTACTCTTGCACTCACAATTACTCACTACATACTGGATGCCTAACTCAAAGGTAAACGCAGTGGGGGCGGATCCCGGCTCAACAATGGCCAAAATGACGTGTGCTGACATGCTTGCAATACCACCCCGGCCGATGGGGGTGGACCCGGAATAAGAATTATTCAATGCTAACATATAGAATCTTCTGACCTTTCGAAAACGTCTTTACTGGATGGTCCAGAAGTCGGCTCTTGGCCCAAAGCTACGTTCCACATGTGTGTCAATGCTGAGGGGAGCTTTTTTTGGACCAGTCTAGGTTAGTCGCTGTGAAATTTTGTAGGCACTCGTCAAATGAATGGGGCTCGTGCCGGCTGACATTTTTTTTCACATTTTCCAGCCCCCGTGGCCATTTGGAAAGTGCCCATAGACTGCGGAAGTGGTGGCACATTAGTTAGAACGGCGGAGATAGGCGCGACTACGTCAGTTAATATTTACAGTCTATGGTAAAGACACATGTCGTCTGCTCAGTTCTGCATCTAAACTTGAGCTAACCTTGCACCATTGCTGCCCCATGATTGGTGTCTAGCAATGTAATACATTTGTCAAGATTTGAGACTGAGTAAACCTTAGATCCTTAGTTTTTGGCATAGTCCCATTTGACCTCCACATCTGCCTGTTTGGATAGCACCGAAGAGCAGGTGTTCGCTAATGCCATTGGACATTAGCCGATTAACAAGGTGAATTTGTTTAATCTGATAATTGTATGGGGTGGAGTACATATTCAGTAAATCTCTACGGCACCTATTTTTTGTCCTGATTAAAGACACTTTAATCAGGCATATGCAAATAATGAACAGTTGTTGTTATGACCAGGAGACAATGCTCTGAGGTGCACTGGCTCATAACACACACACACGCGCACACGCGCACACACACGCACACACACTCACACACTCTTTAGTACAGTAACACAGGGCTGTACTTGTCCCATGTGGGCAGCCCCCCTGTGGTATGCTAATGAGCAGCTAATCTCCCCGGTTTACACGACTGCGCAATGTGTTTCTGTATATGTGAATATGTGTGTGCGCATTAAGGTGCAGAGCAGAAAAGCCCCAGGAATTCTCTGAGGCCCTCCACCTTCTGCTGTGGGTGAGCACAGGCTGTCAGCACATTAAACTGAGTACTGTGTAGGAGACAGGAGTGATGAGAAGGAAGAGAAGAGCCAACAGACAGTTGAGTAGAATAAAACCAATACACCACAGGTTACTATTGCTGCCACAAGTAGGGGAACAAAACCTTTTGTCAAACAATTCAAATGAAATGGAACAGTCTACAGTTGAAATCATTCACTCAGGCAAACAACACCACGTGGAGGAGAAAACTAGGGCAGGGAATAAATAAAATACAAAAACATAATTAATAAAAAATGGAGAGAAGAAAAATGGAAAGAAATGTTGTCTTAGTGCTACCATAATCAGCACACATGAACAAACTGCTGTGTAGATACAGTATAACCACGGGCATCAGTGCTAGACATCGTGCATCAAGGAAAGCAGGGGAAACAGAAACTGTGAGCATCATCGTCAGCAACTTGCGCGAAGCACATTTTGGGAAGGGAGGTCGAGCACCGTGGGAGCATAGACTGTGGGAGGTACAGTATTGACAGAGACACAACTGGCGCTCAGACAGGACACGGTCGGTAGACCATCTCAGCTGATCTCTGGCACAGAAACGTTGTTTGGAGGGCGTGAAACAAATCAATGCGCCATTTTATTCAAATGCAATTTGTGAGAACAATTTATGAAAGTTAGTGACAATTAACAATTTTCCCAATCCTAGTAAAAATACCTCCAAAAAGTGGCTGGAATATACATTACAGACCAAAAGTTTGGACACACTTTCTCACTAACCCTAACCCTCACTTTCCTTTCTTTTCATGACTATTGACTGTAGATTCACACCAGACTGTGTAAGGGCTATTTGACAAATAAGGAGAGTGGTGGGTGCTGGGCCAGATGACCTGGCCTCCACAGTCACCGGACCTGAACCCAGTCCAGATGGTTTTGGGGTGAGCTGGACCACAGAGTGAAGGCGAGAGGGCCAACAAGTGCTAAGCATCTCTGGGAACTCCTTCAAGACTGTTGGAAGACCATTTCAGGTCCCTACCTCTTGAAGCTCATCAAGAGAATGCCAAGGGTGTGCGAAGCAGTAATCAGAGCAAAAGGTGCTACTTTTTCAGTTGTTTCATACTTTTTTTTTAGTATGTACATAATTCCACATGAGTTAATTCATAGTTTTGATGCCTTCAGTGTGAATCTACAATTTTCATAATCATGAAAATAAAAAACTCTTTGAATGAGAAGGTGTGTCCAAACTTTTGGTCTGTGCTATAGGAGTCTCGGTCTAAACACCCAGCGAAAACCTCTTTATGTGTAACATTCTTTTGTGAGCAACGAGTAATTTCACTCTTTCTGAAGTGTCTAAATAACAGTAGCCAACACTTTCTGGCTTCTCTTTCTCACTTGAATCGGCAGTGTAGCTGTAGGGTTCCTTTAGTCCCCCATATTTTACGTCTCATAAAAATCTTTGGATTATATTGTTTACGATCAATAATGATTATGCAAATATCGATTTAATGGTTGTGTACAGGTGTCCTAGATTTGCAGACAGAAGTAACCTTTTAATAATAAAATTTGTGATCAGACTCTGAACCAGGATCCGACCTGGTATAAACCAGGTCTCAACCGACTGGGCTTCACATGTACGCATGGACAAACACACTCTGCCTGTGAGGACAACTAAGGTGTTTCTACAGTAGAAATTATTCATACTGTCATTTTATCTGACATCAGGACCCAGTGCTGTTTGTTGATAGTTGATTATTAGAAAAGGGGCCAATTGATTGGAGGTTTTGGACTGCACTTTGTCTGACTCGTCACCCGAGACCTGTTTGTGCACTGTCCCAACCATATAAACAATAAATAAGAATAAATAATCTCTATTCTAATCTCTTCAGAATATGTCATGTAATAATTGGGGTCTAACCATAGACTGTATATATTAACGGACGTAGTCACGCCTATCTCCGCCGTTCTAACTAATGGGCCAAAAATTGTGCTCTACTGGAGCTATCCAAAATGGCCACAAGTGGTCCCGCCCACAAGAAAATTGTGAAAAAACACATCTGCGCATGTGTCAGCCGGCGCAAGTTCCATTCATTTGAACGAGAGACTTCAAAAATTCACAGCAAGTAAACTAGACTAAATAATCACTCCCCTCAGCATTGACACACATGTGTAACGGAACTTTGGGCCAAGAGCCAACTTTTGGATCATCCTGTAAAGACGTTTTCGAGAGGTCAGCTAATGCTATTTGTTAGCATTGGCTAATTCTTCTTCCGGGTCCACCCCCATCGGCCCGGGGTAGTATTGCAAGCATGTCAGCGCACGTCATTTTGGCCACTTTTGAGCCGGGACCCGCCCCCACTGGGTCTAACCCTATCCATATCTTAATTTATATATTTCATGTTACCAAATGCAATCAATCCACAAACTCCACCAGTTAGGGCAGCCGGGTGGGGGCTTTTTGATTGGGGGCATGTACCACTCTCAATGGGCCACTTTTCACCCTGGCTTTTTAATGCACTACAATAAATAGGGCAAACATTTATAATATAATACACCTATATATTAAAAAAAATATATATAAATACCATACACGTTGTCAAACATAAAATGTATGGCAGCGGAGATGGTTGTGACAAAGGTGAAGTAGCCAGACCACAGAATACCAATGAACATGCATTAGTGTGACTAGTGACCATCGGCAAAGAGTGGCATTGGTGATGGGCTTCCTGTAGCACATTGCAGAAACAAGACGACTGATATAGTTGTGCTGGTTTTTTTTTCCTTGTTTAGTTTATGATCAAGTCTGATATATAATCCGTACATTTCTCCAGTTGAACTCTGTAGTAGTAAGTTTTGTTTTATGTCCATTTAATGATAAACTCAAAGAAGATTAATTGTATTAATCCGTAGGTGAATGTTGTTTCTTGATGTTTTGAAGCTTTTCTTTGGATGGAAAATGTAACTATTATTATTTTTTTCACGTAAGAGTACAGTAAAAATGTTAAAGTACTGTATGGATACAATACTCTAAGACGTACAGTTACTTCTATAAGTTACTCAAGTTCATGTACTTGAGTAAATGTAATTGTTTTTGTTCTGTTTTGTTTTTCGGAATTATTATTTTGGATACGGACTGATTGTGCAGTATCACCGGGAAATGTAAATGTATATCATAGTGATTACGGGGTAGGCGTATATATAAGCTTCTGGTTTCAGCCTACTCCTTTTCTTTTTTGGAGCGCCTCTAATAGAATGATGTAAATGTGAATGTTAAAATGTAAACGGCTCAAAAAAGAAATAAATAAAAAAAATAAAATAAAAAAAATAATCAATTTATTTTATTTATAGAGCCCTTTACAACACTCAAGGCAACCAAAGTGCTTTACAATAAAATTACATAAAATCCATTAAAATGTCTATGCATTCAAACTATAAAACAGTTAAAAAGCATTAGAAAATCGTCACTGTACTAATGAGTGTTAAAAGTGTTAAAAAGCCAGTCTGAATAAATACGTTTTGAGCCTAGATTTAAAAAGTCCCAAATCCGAGAGGACACGCATTTCAGGGCGCAACTTGTTCCAGAGTCTCGAATAATATTCATTATTATTAAATTAATTAATCATTTCGTAACAAATTCTGTCGGGTGTAATTGCCTTATCTCGCTGAACAAACGTCACTCAATAAACATCATTCTAATGCACCTTTTGTCTTGAATCCATTGTTAAGGGGTTCTGCCCATTACCCCTTGATAAATATACCCCATAGTTTTTTGGTTTTTTCCCGCAGTGCCCTTTCAAATGACTTGTTTACTTTTAATTCTTAAACAGGCTGTTGTAGCTTGGACCTAAATGGATAAATGATAATTGAGGACAATGATGTACCAGCCAGAGTCACTTTTACTAGTTTAGAAACGTTTTATTCCGATATAATTGTTAATTCCTATTACTTGTGAATAGTGTACATGCACAACTTACCAAAATGCAATAAACAATGCAGGCCGCGTTGTTTACTGCACTTGTAAATGTGTGTTCCCTTTGTCTGATGTAGAACTCCCTCTTCTAACGTGGGTGCTCTTTTAGTGTTTTGAAGCAGCACTGCCTCTCTGGCCCACAGCGTGTGTGTTTATTTATTATGCTCTAGTCACATCACTAATTAGTCCCAGGGAGAAGCCTGGGGCCATTTGCAAAATCCCACTGATTATAAACAAGACCAAATCCAACCTTGTGTCTCATACAGTCGCACAAACAGAGATGTGGCTGGATGCTGAGGGAAGCTACTTACTGTCAAGGCTGGAACACATGTGGGCGACGCATCTACACATTGCGTGTGAGAGCTGTCAGTTGTTAAGGCCAGTTTAATATTTAAACTAAATACTGTCTAAAGTTGAGCTACCGCGGGCTTGCTTCTGTCACACACTCGGACATACACTTGATGCCCTCAGGAGGTTGGGCTTGTCACAAATCACGCCCAAGATGTCGAGGGCATCGCAACTTAGAAGTCTGACAGAAAGAAGAATGGAAAGAGACACTCTAGAGGCTGATAATGGAAAGGAGAGATTGCCTTGGAACCGTGTATGAGGATGGATGACACAGATTTGTTAGATTCTACATGTACAATATCTCAGTAGACAAATGTTGGCTGCATATTGTAAGATATTGTACAAGGTACCAGGGTTTGGACTTATTTCATTTGGATTTAAATATGTCCTGCAGCCAAATGGAAATGGAGTAAGACCTGGACTCATCTATAGACTGTCCATTGGAGTGGATATCTCAGTCACTGTGGTTCTACTTAAGGTTTTATTGAAAAAATAGACAAAAGGCAGCTGTGATCTCAAGCACCTGTAACCCAAGTTCTTCCAGATAGAACAGAAGAAGACAAAGCTTTTACTATGATGTATTTCAATGCACAGAAAGAACAGAGACGTTATTGACATATTAATAAAGCCGATACTTAAGATATTGACACTAGTAGCAATGTGTGTCAGAACAAAGGCGTTCAGTTCTTGAGATAATACTGTTTCGCAGTAATACAGATATAACAGAGGTAGAAAGTCCAAAACATGCAGGTCATATTCCACAGTTTCTCTTCTTTCAGTTTTAGTTTTCCCTTGCGAAGACCTTGGGATAGTTTTGGACATGCATCTGTTAGCGTTACACTTTGAAATAAGTTTCTCTTTTTTTCACAAATAATCATATATTTTATTCGCTTTTCTTATCTGGTATTGGCAAAACAACAACTTTTTCCCTAGAGATGGCAGATCGATTTGAAAAAAAAAATTAATATATTGTACATGTATGAAGGAATAGCATTCGGCATAATGTGATCTCTAAGGGAGCAGACGACTCGGAGAAAAGGTAAACCCATGGGGACAGAGGTCTCTATTCTGTTACTGACAATAAGCTGAAGTGTGATTGCAGATACAGCCGCAGAAGTTATAAAACGCATTAGTGTGAATATAACCTAATTTCAGGGTCTTAATATTTTCACCTACAGCTGCCTACCTCAGCTAAACAGTCGAAAGCCGTTTTCTCCTGAGTTTAATCCTATTTGAATTTAAATCTGTGCAGAGGGGGGAGGGTGCTCTGGTGATGGATAAAGACAGTGGTGACGGGGGACGGGAGTGGTGGGACGGGGAATAGGAGGTGGAAGCAGCCGGTGATAAATGACTTTGAACTTTAATGGACGTCTCCCGAGCTTCTCAGGTGATGTGTTTGGACAATATACACAACATTACTGGCACACATGAGGCTTGATCGCAGACGACAGCAGAAAGTCCCCAAAGACCTAGAACACACTCACTAATGCTGTGGTTAGCGCTTGTGCTTCACTGCAAGAAGGTTCTGGGTTTGATTCCACTTTCAAGCGCTTCTATGTGAAGTTTGTATGTTCTCTCCATATCTTTGATTCCCTCCAGGTGCTCTAGTTTCCCCTAAAACCGGATAACGGATCTGCCCGACCTCATTCCCGCCCCCTCTGTCTGGGGCTAGGACTTTCGTGAAAAAGAGATTCTGCTATCTCAGTGAGACTTTCCTGGGTAAATAACAGTCAATATTTAAATAAAACTGCAATTTCTGAGACATTTGAATTTGGCCTGTAACAATCGCAACTAATCGATTATTGAAAGAGTTATCAAGTAGTTAGACTAACATATTGCTGTTTGAACCATACAGAGATTTAATCATGCTATCAAAAAGGTGTATTACGCTAACAGAGCTGTAATAATTGTAGAATTAAATGAAAATTACTTTACAAATATCCCTAACCCTTAAGTGTATTGATTTTGTTTCAACATTTTCATTTTCAAGAAGGGTTTAGGGGTCTACGAAGAAATAGGTACCAGATTTTTCTGATCAAAACGAATAATTCACAGCTAATCAATACGTTCACAACCAAACTCTAAAGAGCAGTCTTTGAACGCACGGCCTCAAAGTTGACCAAGGTCGATACTGATACCATAGTTTGTTATCAAAGAGGATGATCATTTATTTGCATTAAAAGTGAAAACATGTAAAATGCCTGTTTATTAAATTCAACAGTATAGTATAGTTCTCCCAGGTTAGAGATGCTTATTTGAGTGTGATTTTATCTTGTTATTTAGGTTAAAACACCAATAATAATATACCACTGAATAAACCAAACTAAACTTAACTAATCTGACAGGGCTTTGTTTAGGCACAGATCAGACAGAAAGTAAGTTATGCAGTCTATGGTTAGGACACGAGCGCTGATGCTGTGTTGTACTGCTGTACTTAACAAATTGACGAGTAGGTTGGATTAGACTTTGGTAATAATTTGACTTGTAGAAAAACCCATCGACCAGTTTGGGGTCATATAATTATACTCATACGTTCAAGAAACCTACCCAAAAATATCATACTCTAATTACTAAATGTAAGTCTTTGTGTCATGATAAAAAGTCACAGGTACAAATGATGAGTTAAAAATAAATTATCCACAAAAAAAATACTCAATTGCTTGGTAGTCCTATCCTCTCCCTCTCTTCTTTAAAAGGACACGTAGAAAATTCTCACCTTCTGAACTGCTACGTGTTTTTATTTCGTGTTATCGAGATAATCCGTCAGTGAACACACCTAATTAGAACAATACAATCTTAAAAGCACGGCTTCACACCAAGTGGAAACTTTGGGCTCTCTGATCATCGGACTCATTGCATCGGACTCATTGCACCAGACAGAGCACAACATGTTGGAACGTCAAACTCAAATGACTCAATCAGAAAACACACTTAATCCCGAGTAGCAAACAGTTGTCAAAGCAGCGATGGAGCGTGAAACATGGAAAGATGACAGCGCCCGATGAAAGTGGTGGAACAGGAAAACTCTTTGTATTGTGCCACATCTTGAATAAATCAGAATCAGAATCAGAATGTTAATGGAGAAGGGAAAAAAGTATCTTACAGTTGGCATCGCAGCAACTCTACTGCCATAAGACAGCTTCACAGCAGATCCTCATTCATAAGGATACACCTCATTGTTGTGTCATAAGTGTTGATTCAATCCAACCTTTTCTACAAGACACTTCTGACCAAATTATAATGATGATATTAATAATCCTGTGTAGGTTTTATACAGTGCTAAGATGCATCACATGGCATAACTCATTCACTCTGTACACAGTGATGGCGAGGCAACAGTGGGTGGCGGCCCCTCCGACCACCACCAACCATGCACACACACACCACACTCATTCTAGACTATGGGTAAAGCGTCTTGCCTAAAGACACAACGACAGTCTGGCACTTTACAGCCGCCCCACTGTCCTGCTTAGCTCCGGAGGTCTGACAGTGTAGGGCTTTCATATGTGCCAAGGTACAATATTAACATAGTAAAAACAATAATGTTTCAGCGCTGAGGGATTGCAATGATGGATCTCACTAGAAGCAGAAGACCATCCATTTCAGTTGCTTCCTGGAGCAGACAAACCATTTGGTGGCAATTAGCGGTAAATAATGTTGAGTTGATCAAAGAATAATCTGTGATTAGTGGCTGTTCTGCAGTTTGCTTTTATTATTCAATAACGCGATACAGGCACTATTCAAGTACATAATAATTAGCATTATACAGTACATGCCAAATCAGAGCAAAAATACCACCACAAAGAAAATTAATAGAAACTTTAGACTATCCTATCTTAATTAGTTTAATGTAATGTAATGTAATAAAGAATAATGTAAATAACTTTTGTGCTGTTGGTTTAATTTTTCCCCACAAATCAATTAGTTCCTGGCAAATCCAAACCGGTACATCTCCATGATTCTGGTATTACACATTTTGGTGTACCTTAAACAGGTGATCTTCCATAGTATAAAATTGGGTTGTTAGAAATCCGAAATGTCTCTGATTTCTCCAAAAGCTTCATGATTTGTTTTTTTTCCTTGTGTCTTGATGATGAGAACTGTGTGAACTCATTGGAATCACATGGTTGTTTGTAAAGTGTCTCACAAAGTTCAGATTTGTGAAAACTCCCTTCTTGGAAAAGATATGTCACATTCCTGCTGAGTGTGAACTCCAGAGAGTGAGTGTTTCTGTGTTTTTAGAAGAGAATTAATTAAGACTGGATACAATGGTTTATTGTGAATTCTTAAAAGACAATGGAGTCTAATATGAGAAAAGTGCAGAACATGTAAGAAGACAAGCATCACCCCAGATGCTTATGGGGAGGGGTGCGAGCAGTCTGCCGGCTGGGTGGGCTGAACCCATGATGGCAGGTTTATTGTCCCTGCATTTTAATGTTTTCAAATTGAACACTTCAAAACAAGTAGCTGTAGCTTTAGAAAAAGTTGTTATAGTGTGTTGTTATAAGTGAGACGCCAAAGCGGCAGAATTGCTACATGAGCTTCCTAGAAAAGTTTCCAAACTTTTTCTTTTGTTTATTCCTGTTATTGATTTGAGTATTTCAGAGAGTTTCAGAGATCAAGCTTTTGTCTGTTTCACATCCAATTTCTGCAAAAGCTTAAACACGACATTTATAAACATACCGAGATATACTTTGGCCAATACGTTCGATATGTTTTTGACCAATACAATGTAATTTGTATGAATGTAATGAGAGATCCTCAGACACAAAAGCGTATAATTCTACATGTATGAGCTGTAAAAGAAAGTATCTCTCAACCCTGAGTGTGCCTTAAGAACCAAGCAGCACATTTCTTTGCCTACACAGCCACATGGTTTCAGACAAAGACAAAGAGCAAATGGACTGAGGTTAACCAAATGAATAGAAGAGGTGTAAAAGTTGGTGAAAATGAATGTGAAGACGAGCAGAGAGGAGAGAAAGTGTTGCCATATGCCGGGGTTGGGATCGGACAAATAAAATGTTACCTTGCTTTCACAATGGTTAACTACAGACAAATGAATCACTAATGGAGCCCTTATTCACAGTGTCACGCATACTGACACTCAAAGGCCCCGTGTTTGAATGGCCGAGGAGACATTCACACAGCAAGGCCAATAAATGTCGCCGGAGGTGGGCGGGACAGGGACTGTGTGAGGTTTGGGTGCAGGGTTTTCCAAGTTTGGAGACTGTGGATCCGCCTCTGTCCCCTTCTGTGCTGCGAAGGCTTTATGTGCGTCTGAATAGGGGGCTTGTCCCGCAATCTGTGGCCCACGACTTTGCCAGATTTCTAATGATTTTCCAATGGTGATTTAGGTTGTTGTGTGTGCGTTCACTCAGCCTTTTTCTACTGCTATTCTTCAGCTGCTTTTGTGTTGTTTTTCCGAGTGCGCTCGGCTGTGCGACAACAACTACACACGTGACATGGCAACAGCAGACAAAAGCGTAATCTTTTCTAGTCAACAAAACATTTTAGAATAAATTAGCAGCATATTCATTCTCACCCTGTTATGTTTTGATTAAAGCTCAGATTAAGTGTTGAGGCTCAAACCGTGCTCTTGCTTCGGCAAATGTACTTTACTGTTTATCCCAAAGATTTAACATTCATTCTCCATTTACTTTACTGTGCACGGATCAGATAAGCAGCAGCCACAACAAATGCGCTGACAACTGCTATCGCTGCGCATCGTCTTGGAGATAAGGTGTACTTTATGCTAAAAATGCCAACAAATAAAAGACAAACCGTGGCACATAACAACCTTTTGAATAACTACAGTATGTCCAACATCTTTTGTGAATCTTAACTATTAATACCCTCCCTTGCCTTTAAATTCTTCACCACATGCATCCAAAACAATCAAGAAATTGATTCCTAGCTATAATGATGGTTTATCAAGAGATGTTTTGGATCATAGAATCTTAAAGGTAGTTAATGTCTATGCAGTCGAAGCCGCCAGAGCAGTGGAACAATTAAAGTTCTCTGCAACAATGACTTTTTTCCATAACAAATCATGTAATTACACTGAAAAAAGGAAATCAATGCCTATTACTGCTTTAATTGGTGCTGTAAATCTAAGAGTTTTAGTCTGGATTTGTGTATGGCTGTAGTGAGTGCGGCTGACTCTTGGGGATTCTACAACATTTTGAAGACAATGTGTTTGAATCCATTTGCTCCAAGAAATTGTAATGTTTGGGAATATAATTTGCAAACTAGATTACTTCAATGGACACAATGCTCTACAGATTATTATACAATCAATTTTAAGATGACTGTCTTTGGTTAGTGATCTCCAAAGCAGATGAGAATACTGCAGTATTTTTGATAGTTAATTGAAACTTCAGTTTTAATCCCAGCAGGAGGTGCAGGTGGCTGGAGCCAGTGCCATCATTATGAATTTGAGGTTGTGTTCTCTGGACAATGGCCTTTTAGTCACAGTCACAGGGTCAATAAAAGAAACTCACTTTTGTTCATTCATACATGTTTTTTACAGTTTTCTTTATTTACACCTTTCACAGGGAACATGGAAAATGTTGTACAAATGTAATAGGAAATACAACCAAAGGCCTGTCATAGCAATTCTTAAATATGCTGTTGAAGTAAATTGACAACTCTGAGATTAGCAACTGAGGAACAGAGGAGGTGGCATTCAGAGAAGGCAGCCTCCACTCCACTTTGTTGTGCTCACACACTTCCAGTGACCCACTATCACCTAAAATAAGTTTTAGGCAGTACATGTAGATTTAGTTGATATAAAACTGTACATGATCTGTTGCACTTCTGCACGCCTTAAGGCTTGTAATCCTTCACAAGAATTGGAAAAAAAAATCTTTTCGTTATGGCTTGCACCATCCTCAAAGCCCAGAGCTTTAATGTGAACAAAAGTGTATATGGAAGAATGTTTAAACGTTTAACCAAGGGTTTGTATTAGGCTGAATAAACAATCCTTGTGGTTCTTTTAAAGTAGGTCAACACTGCCAACCCTGACATTTTGGAAAACAGAGATGATGGAGGCTCATGCTTGGCCCATATAACGCTGCTGCATGTATCAGTGTGAACTCAAGTGAGTGTTACAGCAGGGATATATTTGTATTAATGTTTCACAAGCGTTCGTTTATCGAGGCGTAATGGTTGTGGTGTTTTTGAATGTTTAATGATGGTTTGAGAAGTGTGTTGCTGTGTATGCCTCAGTGCGTCTTTGTTGGTGGCGTTCTCCGGAGGATGGCCTGAGCGCTGCAAGTGTGGTGGCCATATTTGTGTGTTTGTGAATTGAAGAGGAGGAGGTGATGGGGGACTTTTGGCGAGGCCAGGGGAGTCATAAAAGATGCAGCTCCTCGGGTTGTATTGTTGCACATGTAACAAATGCTTCCATTTAGTGATCATGCATGAGTTATAACTCCCTGGACAAGGCTGCTGACATTTGGGCAAGTGCTCTGCTAGATTTGTGTGTCCTGAATCCTTACTACCTTCCTGCTAACAAGCAGTCTAAACTTTGTGAATGGACCACACAAATCAACCACAGACAATGGATGGAAGCATTGATCACTAAAAAAGTTAATTTCTGTCATCATGTGCTAAACTCTGGCCAATTGTACCCTTGATTTTAGACTCTTTCTTTCCCCAAGATGTTAAGTTGAAGTCAGACAGCTGCCACAATCCACAGCAGACTTGTCTGACACACTTCTTGTCGCGTCAGACAGAATAATGTATTAACGATTAATGACTACTTTGTGCATTACATTAAAGCCTAATGTGATGTATTTAAATGTATATCATTTGTCAAGTCTGTAGCACTTTTTATCCACCCACACAATGGTGGCATTTTTACATGACATTCAGCATTAAGTCCCACTAGCCTATTATTGGAACATTGAACATAACGTTATGACAACAGTTGTACCTTTTGTTCTGGGAAGTATAACAGAAAGAAAACACTCTGAAAGGATCGTAATGTTTTAGTCTCGTCTGTGCAGCATTATAATTTTATATCTCAATATTGATAAAAGAGAATATTGACATCTTGCTTTGACCACTGCAGTGCTGTGTTGCCAGACGGTTGGCCAAATAAAGCTCCAAAGAATTCAGTTTTTTCCTACCAAATCCTTTAGCTGTTTTTTTTTTTTTTTTTTTAAACAACAGTTGTAAAAACTTTGCCTGTTGGGGAAATGGAGCATGAATACAAAATGATGAATATGCATATTGTACAAAACAAAAACATTAAAATCTCACTAAATTCTGTATAACACAAGCTGGTCTTGAGGATCAAGGGGCTGTGGTCATTTTTGTTATGTTTTGGCACACTTATACAGAAATCATTAGCTCTCATATTACAGGACTCATATCATATTAAGACTGATTAATGATGGGTATTATTTCTAGATGGTGTTTTCCATCTTCCTCCTTTAAGCCACAACTATCAATCGCTTTTTACTGTGTATAGAATTACAGATGTGGCTTCACAATATGTGGGTGTCATAATGTTCTTTCAGATCTCTGTGAGTATGGCTAACCTTGTTGACAGTGTAAAGCTACAAAGTGTTTTCTTCCTCAGACGAGCACAAAGACAAATTCCCTTTTTTGTCCATCAATGAGATCTACACTTTGCGCCTCACACGCAGCCGGATGGACAGATGAAACACGGATAGACAGAGCACTATTATGCAGAAAGCTCTCTTTTCCAATTGATCACAGGCACAAAATTCAGAACAAAAGGGAAGTATTGCACCTCAAAGAGCAGAGACCTTCTAACAGAATGCCTAAACATGCACCCTTCCTCTGCCTACACATTTGAAGCCTTTGTGACATTGAATGAGTTTTATTTTCAGAGCGAGCTGTGGACGAACACATTGAACACTTCAAACCCAGGGTCTAATCAGTGCTCAAAGCCCGCCCACTCCCCCTGCTCTTCTGCTGTCGGCTGCTCCCGGTGGCCAAAGGGAAGGAGCGGCCCAATCAACAGAAATAATTATGTTTTTCCATTAGTCGTCACTCATACTTTTAATTTCCTTTCTAGAGTTCTCGGTATTTCAAAACATATGGATGGAAGAGAGCGAGTTTACATTTGCTCTTTGAGAATTGAAAGTGTTAGTCTCATAAGAGAAGTGCTTAACTCAGGAGTCAACTGCAAATATATTGTGGGATTAACAAAAGATGCTCTACCTGAAGATTTGTTTATCCTTTGATTTGTTTATCCTTGTACTACAATGATAATGACGTATACTGCCGGTGATGCGAACACAGCTCTGACTCCGGTCATACAGGGACCGGACAGTCCTCAACAGAAGACCCCAGACCTCGTACTCCACACTGTTTCTCTTTTAACCGAGATTTGACTATTTGCCGAAATCTCCTCTAAATCTTCGTTGGCAATTTATAATATTAATAATGAAAATAATGCATTCGATTTACATAGCACTTTACTATTTGTTCACTCCCTACACCAGGCCCTGTCCTGCTTCACTTTAAAGGTCTGACCGGATCTGGCTTTCACATTCTGGTATGGCCACAATAAGGCAATATGACGTTTTTACAATACATGGCTGTGTTTGTAGCTAATTATTATCAAATTTGGAAACAAAAACAAATGAATTCTACACCTCCTTCTGGTGGCAACATAGGGAAAGCCGATAGCGTGTTTACCATTGGTACTTGTTTCACCATATATTTTCTACTTAATATTAATTTGTTGTTTAAAACATGAAAGTAAAAAGTGAAGTGAAAATATCTTTCTTTTAATTGCCAAAAACAATTCAATTTTATTTATGTACAGTACATTTTACTTGTTTGTTATAGACATTGTGGCAGTGTGTTATGATTTGCATTTGTTGATGTCTTTTGGTTAGATATTACACATACTTGGGTTTTTTGTGTTGTGAGGGAGTAGTGGGGGTCACTACTTGCGTTTGAGCTGCGGAAAGCATAGATCTAAAGTGTTCACCTTCACAACTTTGAATGGCTCCTTGCATTTTCCTGTAAACATATTTACCCCATTATGTTGCATTCTGCTCTACACAATACATGCTCTGCTAATGCTAGTGGCAAAGTCACATGTCCAAGGTCACAATGAGTCTGTCAAAGCTTTTACATTAAAACATGTGTCCCAGGCTCTTGTGTTGAATTTGCAGAAATGGGCGTGAGTTGTGATTTCAGTGGTGTACTGCTGCAAATGCTAGAATAGGGAGACTCTTGGGATTGGAGGGTGCTAGCTCAGCTCAGGTCAGCTCAGTGCGATTGCCCCTTGTGTCCTTTGCTAGTTTCTGTGGTTAAGGACAAGATCGGCTGATCCTGGATCTCTGTCCCTGGGGTGAAGGCAGTGACATGGCCCACGGCGATGACTCCACTGAATTATTGAAGTTAATGGGATCAGGAATGTGTGTGTGTGTATGTGTGTGTGTGCATGCCTGTGTGTAGAGGGATATTGCATTTCATAGACAACATTTTTGGACTGTTACTGAACAAACTCTGCAATGGAGTAGAGGAAATAAACAGCTCATACAAATGATAAAAATGAGGTGCTGTAAAGATCCCTCAGCTGCCAATAAGTAGGCGCCCAACAGACAGTGCTCCACTCACACAGCGGCTTGAAGCTATCATACACATCGCCTCTGGCACAATACAGCTCGTTAGTGAAAACATGCTCAAAAAATGAGTCGCTTTCTCTCTCTCAACCCCTCCATAGCTCAAGCACTTGTCAATGTTATTATTTCCAAATGAATACACACAAATGGTGAACATTGTCTGACAGAATATGCTATAAATACATACAATGACAAACATTCAGATGCTCAACTTTAGCGACAATGACTGAACGGAGGACGACATGATTGACAATGTGAAATATATACATTGTAGATTTCATGTAAATATATGTATATATATGCTGCATGCAGATATAATGCAGAGTTATGGATGGATTATAGAGATTAAGGGGAATGCACAACACCAACTCAACTACCAAAGACATGGATAATTGTGTCTTACTGTATATACACATGACAAGAAACTCAAATGTACTCTGTTGCAGTAGTAACAACAGGCAGTCACTTTCTGAGCCCTAGAACAATAAACATTTTTGGTTGGGTGAAATACTGATGTTTAGAAGGCCTTTCAGAAGCATTTTCTCCTATTCCACAAAAAACCAACTAGAACTTTTTTGTAGACAGACTTTAGAACAATAGACACTTGATTGTTTACAGTGTAGACCTTGGGGTTGTAAAGGGGTTCAGGTGGCTCATAATTCTAAGATGGCGGGATCGAGAGTCGTGAACTGTAGCTCAAATAATGCAGAGAATATATGCAGAGTTCAGAGACATCAAGAAGGTAGAGATAAGAACTTGAATAACAGTGACTGGTTAGCAGCTCGAGTCCCGGTCGGAACAGGGCTTTTCTGAGTGCAATTTGCATGTTCTCCCTTTGTCTGTTGGGTCCCTGGCCGATACTTACAGATACCCTCGTGGCTTTGAAGGATGGGTCCAACGCAGAGGACAAATTTCCCTTCAGGGGCAATAAAGTATAACTTAACATAACATTTTTAAACCGTTTGAATAGTGTATTTCACAGACCCGGGTCACACAATACAGGTTTAGCATTCACTCCACACACTATGATGCCCCTCCAACAATCAACAATCACTTCTATTGTACATGTTTTTTGTCTCTCGGAAACCGGAGCACCTGGAGGAAACCCTTTGCAGACTCGAGAGACCATGCAAATTCACTCAGGTCCACAATCAAACTTGGACTTTCTTACTGCTACGCCACCATGTTGCCCTTGTGATTATCGCTTCCTCATCCTTTAAATGTTTCTATAGCACCCCATTCAAGTGCACAAGTAAACAAATTATTTAGACTAAGATAAAGTCAAGTGATTTTCTCCAGAGGTTTCATGGCTTTTGTATCCAACCTGACTCGCCTACTGTGGGATGAGAATGGGTTAGGTGAAGTTTTATTATGCTGGAGCGTGAACCACAATTAAAAATAGAGGAGTGGAGCAGCTGTGTGTGTGTGCGTTACCGCTGAGGAGACGTGCGAGGAGTGTGTTAAAATCAGTGTAGCTCTGAGCCGCTCTGGGCATTCATTTAAATTATGGATCTCAGCACACTGTCACTGCCTCACACATTTACACACAGAAGGCGGACGCGGCTGTAAGATATAGACACGCGGCACTGTTTTATCACCGACGTTAATTAAAATCAGACAGACGTTTTCTGGAAAATAAGTTGAGAAGCTCATTTCCATTCTGTGCGCGTTGGGGGAAAAACTAGGGCACGCTTTGGAGGTGCGCCACCTTCACTGTCCTGTAAGCATGAGGGATGAGTGACAGGCGCGGCATAGAAGAGAGGAGGACAGGTAGAAAAGACCGCCCCCCTCCATCTTGTTTGCTATGTCCCTGAAACACACACACACACACACACACACTGTCTCCACACCAATGAGTCAAACTGAGACTTGTCATTCATCAGCTCTCCAAAGGCCTGAAGTGGGACAGTCCAGGCGGTTCCTAATTCCGGGCTACGGTATTGAGCGTGTCCTCCTGAACCGTGGTCCCACATGAAAACCTTTCACACGTCTAATGAGTGTAAATGCCTCTGTTCTGCCCAGAGCTCCTGCAGATTCAGCACAAATAATAGACTTGTTTCATCACATCTGCAATACTACAGACACAAACCTATAGCGTCTTTCTTATTAAGACACAACAACCACAAATTATTCTCCAGTCAATCTCCTGTTTGTTGACCTGTGTGCTTTATATTACAGGATGTACATGAAATGAAGGCGGGAGAAAACTGTCAAATAACAGTTCAATGCCCAAACAGTGAATGATCCCTCTCATGGATTTAAAGTATCTACCTAAAATTCATAAATACTGTGCCCCAATAGTCTTGATTAACATTTTGTGAACAAATCAGACCACAACATTTATTTTGCCTATATAAACAATGTATCACTTACATACTGAGAGCTGATTGACTGTGTGACGGTGATCCTTTCTACGGGTCAAAAATACATGCATGTGAAAACTAGTGATAGAACCAATCGGTTTTGAGAGCGAGGAACTATATGGATTGTGGTACATAGCCACATAGACAGTAACCAGCTCGACAGACTGATCAGGAAATGTGTTTTTGTGATGAGGAGAAGTGTGGACTCTGTGGGAGCTGTGCTGAGAGAAGGATGAGGGCTCTAACGCAGGGCATCCTGGGTAACTCCAGACACCCTCTGCATGACACTATGGCCGCTCAGAGGAGTAATCGTAGCAACAGGCTTACATCACTGTGCTGCCGAATGGAGCGTTTCAAGAGATCCTTTTTTTTGGCTGTCAGACTGTACAACAGACCTGGATGAGTCTTCTACTGCTGGACACCTGAGTTTCTCCTACGAGGGATCAATGAAGTATCTCTCTATCTATCTATCAATCTACTCTAGCTTTAACCAGTTGTGAATCCGTGAAAAAAAGAAATACTGTATATAATTTTTTTAATACTTAATTTATTTTGAAATATTATTTTAAATGAATGCGTTTTGGGATTCAGAGTAAATCATGATGCCTTGTAGGTCTACACTGTTATAAGTGTAGTATTATCACTTTATCAGCATCTTTGTTCAGGCTGGACATTGATATTTTCCTTCAGACGTCACCCACACAAACCCCTGTTTTCAAATGTTGTTGATTTGGCGTGTGTTTTTGTCCTTGCTGTCCTTTTAATGCACTTAAATGTACTTGGGTTTAGTCCCAACAAAAAACACATGTGATCTGTGACGGATGTGGCTATTCCTCATTCAAATATTAAAAAGCAGAAGTAACCTTCATTTCTCATCTGCAGTGCCATTTCTCACAGTAAGATGAAACACATGCAGATGTTACTTCAGGGAGCACTTATATGCATACATCTTTTATTAATGATCCTTAACAACAGGCAATTGAGAGTATAACATTTACATCTATACCACATTTAGTTCATTTGAAGTTCCTGCTTAAAATTCGTGTTCAGAGTCGGGGAATGTGAGGTTTTTATCGGCCCTGGAGTTGGTCACAGAGGCACATTTGAATAATCTGCCTTTTATTTAAATGACACACATCTATTTTACCAACTGCTAAAGCATCAGACCTTCAGGGACATCCATCAGCCAATTTCCCCAAACCCACCTCTCTCAGCTGCCCTGCGAGATGTAAGGATTTAGAGGAATTTGTCTGCCTGTGCCGGATTTCATCATTCAAATATGTTATTCCTGCGCCTGAGGACAATTTATCATGTTTTAGTTAAGACTCACTACAAGGTTCCCCTTTGGAAACATAAGAGTTTTTTTTCCCTCCACCCCTATATAACAGCGTGATGAATTGAAATAACATGGAAAAGGTCACAGTGGCAATATCAAAGAGGAGGGCATAATATAAAACGGAGAGCTTAGAAGTTCAGAAGTGACACAAATCTAATTGTTACTCAAATGCACACTTTAAATCAAGCTTGCGCTGCATTTGTTGTGAGGGAGTGGTGCAAGGTCTTTCGCCTGGAGGTCATCGTCAAAGTAAAATTGAACTAAAAGTTTCACTATAAAAAATAGCCAGAAGGAAAATCTTGTTAAAAATTGGGTTAATTGGCTTGTAGTGTGACTCGAAGCACAGGCAGAAGTTTTTGTCTGTTGAATGTATATGCGTCTGATCTTTGAGCGTTTACTTTAGGATTTTGTACTATAGTAGGTTAATTACTGCGTATTCAGGGCACAAAAGTTGGGATCTGTCAACTAATCGACAATGTCTGGTTACATATCCCATTTGTCTTAAGTATCATTAATTTACAGGGTATGCAACCAAACACATAAAAATATGTAATAAAAATAAAATAACATATATTAAGGATTTTTAGTATGATTAAGTCTATTTCTCTCCAACGTGTAATCAGTCCCTAAAACAACAGATGGGCTTGACACGATGGTACAACCTAATAGAAAGTCTCTAAGCCTCTAATGACCATTAGTACAAGTGAAATGTGCTTGTTTAGTGACAGAAGGTTGAACAAAGGAAAGATGATCTAGTCCGTCATTATGGCCTGAATGATTGGATATCCCACTGCTTCAAAGCCAAAGTGCAGTGACCCACACTGACCACTATTGAGAAAACGAGATGTTGAGGGATTTGAAATATGACTGGGGACAAAAGAGAACAGCCAAAATGTGCTTTGACAGAGAACAGTGGGAGAGCCGTCAAATGGGGTAAAACCTTGGCCATGTGACTAAAGGGCTAACAGATTCAGAAAACTTTATTGATCGCAAAGGGCAATTCATTTGCAGCAGAATCTCAAGCAGTACACACAGACTTTACACAAACACTGCAGCTCACGCAGCAGCAGTTAAAAACAATACAATACAATACACAACAATTCCCACAAATCAAATGGGAATACTATTATTGAGGAACTCTATTTCAAGTAATCAGAGTAGAGAACTCCGAGTGATGTTTTCATTTGTTTATGTTTTTGTGTTTTTTGTTTTCTTTGTTTTGTAAATCACTGTATGAATGAGAGCACTTATGAATTTGCTGTATACGAATAAAGCTGCCTTCCCACTTTGAGATGCCTTGTGTATGAATCGTGCCGTATAAATAAACTTACCTTGCATTGATTGGACTGATGTTGAAAATACTTTTTAAATTTAGTAATCTGAGACTCTTTTCAATTGCTGTGGCGAAGATTAGTTTAAGTGTTCTCTCCTCTTTTCACATCTAATATACAGGTTAATATATATATAGATTCAGAAAACTGTATTGATCTCAAAGGGCAATTCAAGCAGAACACACAGACACTACACAAACACACAGTGAGCCTCACAGTTCACACAGCCGCAGATTACACAACATAAGTTAAGAACGACAATACACAACACAACAATTCCCAAAAGTCAAACACCTCTACCAGAGTTCAACAGTTTTATTGCAGAGGGCACAAAAGAATTGGAAAAACGGTTTGTTTTCCGAGCTGGAGCATATAAACGACACCCTGAAGGCATCATTACAAAGTCAGCGATCAGAGGATGTTTGGGCTGAGCCAGAATACACTTTGCTTTATTCAGCACCTGTTCCTCCCACAAAGACTGAAGGTCTCTGAGTTTTCCTCCAGTGATTTTAGAGCAAGTTCTAACACTACTCTGTAACTCTCTGTAAGAGATTATTTTTTAAGTATAGAGTTGGGCTCCATTTAACACACTGATATTGTGTTGTGTGCTCCTCATATACTGTTCTGCATCTGTTGAATTGAATCTGAAATGCCCAACCTATGTTTTTGATTAAACGTTAACATTAACAACTGAAACAGATCAGACCCACTCCAAAGATTGGTGGTATAAAGAGCTTTTCTCTCTTCTCTCATGGTGCTTTGTGTCTACCTCAGTATTACACCAGAACTAACTAGAAACTTGCAATGGCTGAAGCCATTGCGATTGACTGCGGAACAGATCTAATGTGGAAATCTGCTAAAAAAAATCCTTGAAATCCTTTAAAAAGCCTTGAAACTGTTAAAATACTTGATAGATATTTGAAACTCCTGAAGTCCTTGAAATTGTTGAAACCTTTAAACTCCTGAAATCCTTGAAACTGTTGAAACATTGAAACTCCTGAAATCCTTGAAACTTTTTTAAACCTGGAAACTGTTGAAAGTGTGGAAACTCCTGAAATCCTTGAACCTCCTGATATCCTTGAAACTGGTTAAATTCTTAAACAGCTGAAATCCTTGAAACTACTGAATGTATTGAAAGTGTCCTTGAAACTGAAAAATCCCCTCACCGCTGAAACAATTTGGTTCCTGTAACTAAGGAAACCTGGTCTGTGGTCATTATCTGGTGGTGGTCTGAGTCTTCGTTTGGGTCTTGGTCTGGTGGTATAATGCAACCTATTAGGTTGCATTATACATGAAAAAACCCTATTAAGTTGCATTATACTGGTTTACATGAAAAAACCCTATTAAGTTGCATTATACTGGTTTACATGGAAAAATCCCTATTAAGTTGCATAATACTGGTTTACATGGAAAAATCTCCATTAAGTTGCATTATACTGGTTTACATGAAAAAAACCCTATTAAGTTGCATTATACTGGTTTACATGGAAAAATCCCTATTAAGTTGCATTGTACTGGTTTACATGGAAAAATCCCTATTAAGTTGCATTATACTGGTTTACATGAAAAAAACCCTATTAAGTTGCATTATACTGGTTTACATGTAAAAACCCCTATTAAGTTGCATTATACTGGTTTACATGGAAAAATCCCTATTAAGTTGCATTATACTGGTTTACATGGAAAAATCCCTATTAAGTTGCATTATACTGGTTTACATGGAAAAATCCCTATTAAGTTGCATTATACTGGTTTACATGGAAAAATCCCTATTAAGTTGCATTATACTGGTTTACATGGAAAAATCCCTATTAAGTTGCATTATACTGGTTTACATGGAAAAATCCCTATTAGGTTGCATTATACTGGTTTACATGTACAAATCCCTATTAAGTTGCTTTATACTGGTTTACATGTAAAAACCCCTATTAGGTTACATTATAGTGGTTTACATGTAAAAATCCTTATTAAGTTGCATTATACTGGTTTACATGTAAAAACCCCTATTAAGTTCCATTATACTGGTTTACATGTAAAAACCCCTATTAAGTTCCATTATACTGGTTTACATGTAAAAACCCTATTAAGTTGCATTATACTGGTTTACATGAAAAAAACCCTATTAAGTTGCATTATACTGGTTTACATGGAAAAATCCCTATTAAGTTGCATAATACTGGTTTACATGGAAAAATCCCCATTAAGTTGCATTATACTGGTTTACATGGAAAAATCCCTATTAAGTTGCATTATACTGGTTTACATGGAAAAATCCCTATTAAGTTGCATAATACTGGTTTACATGGAAAAATCCCCATTAAGTTGCATTATACTGGTTTACATGGAAAAATCCCCATTAAGTTGCATTATACTGGTTTACATGGAAAAATCCCTATTAAGTTGCATTGTACTGGTTTACATGGAAAAAACCCTATTAAGTTGCATTATACTGGTTTACATGGAAAAAACCCTATTAAGTTGCATTATACTGGTTTACATGTAAAAACCCCTATTAAGTTGCATTATACTGGTTTACATGGAAAAATCCCCATTAAGTTGCATTATACTGGTTTACATGAAAAAAAAACCTATTAAGTTGCATTATACTGGTTTACATGAAAAAACCCTATTAAGTTGCATTATACTGGTTTACATGAAAAAACCCTATTAAGTTGCATTATACTGGTTTACATGGAAAAATCCCTATTAGGTTGCATGATTACACTGAAGTCCTTGAAACTGCTGAAGTCCTTGAAACTGCTGAAGTCCTTGAAACTGCTGAAGTCCTTGAAACTGTTGAAGTCCTTGAAACTCTTGAAATCTTGAAACTGCTGAAATCCTTGAAACTGTTGAATCCTTGAAACTGTTGAATCATTGAAACTGTAGAAATGTCTGAAAGAGCTGAAGTCCTATTAAAATGCATGGGCCTATTAAAATGCATTGCAGAATTCTCAATGCAGATTTTTGTCCGATTGCGGAAAAACCGGAAATCGCTGAAGTCCCAAAAGTAATAGCAATAATCTCCCAAACATGTGGAACGTTTTGATGTATAACTTGTGGAAATTGTTGAAAATGTGAAAGCTGTGAAACGTGTCAAAAAAAATGACGGAATAAAGAAATACAAAACCAATGGTTGACTGCGGAAGGTTCCGCAGTCAATCAATTAAGCAGTAAGTTCCACATGTGTTCAATCTTTTATGAACACATCGGAGTTTCTGGTGACGATACAGTTTTGACTTGTGTGACATATTTGCGCTGGACATCCCGAATGCCTGTATGTGGAAGGAAAGTGCATTGGAAGCAGTCCTAAAAAAAAAGACAGTGAATGTGTTTGGCGTGTGTGACAAGCGGCCCTTCAGACTTCACCGAGCCTCGTTAGGGAGCGACCCCTGGAGACTTCACTGTGTGTGCGCTCTTCACCGGAGGGGTTCGTGGCCACAATACGACTCCCGCAGCTCGAACCTATTCTGGGCCGTTTAGCGAGGTAAACTGTCGTGGCTTTTGTTTGGAGCGGACTATGGCGCAGCACGGATCTCTTTGATGCGTCTGAAGCGCCTCGTTAACAGTTTAAATGTACACCTGCCTCACGCATTCCTGCGGGAGCTGCAGGAGCCCTCCTCCAGCGCGGGATGTTTGTTTTGTTCTGCGTTACGAGTCTTGTGGACATATCTGCTGAGGAGCCCGTGTTGTTGGTTTTAACTGTTTTATGCATTAACCAGTCTGTTCTCAACTTATATGGATCTGCCCCATCTGTGAGGAAGTAGGCTATGCCAGTCTATTCACTAGTTATAGCTATAACATAGAAGTTTATTGGACTTGATTGATTCGCACACACAGACTATTCTAGATAAACTAATTAGACCAATGGAGCCAGTTGGAAACACTTAAAATCCACGCCAAAGAGTTCATTGCTGGGAACTATTATTGAGTTAATAAATGCAAACATTTGTTCTTGATGGCTCACTTAACCTCTTAATTTATGTATGACCACCAGAGCCCCATTCATGCAGGAGGCATCGCTCAAACAGACATCCATAGAAAGGCACCGCATGGCCCCTTTCCCTCTTTCATCCCCGCGGTAATAACTGCGTAAAGAGCGCCGCTGCGCAGCCAGGACTGGCGCTCCAATGTGCCTAATTGTTCTGCGTATTGACAAGTTGGTTCCGGTGTATTACCGATTTTCCAGTTCGTCTTGCCAGCGCTCAGACTGGGCCGGGACATCTGTAGGGGGTCAGGGGTGAGGGCAGCCCCGTAGCTCCGTCCATCTGCCCAACAAATACCCACGTCTTCTGACGCACGCGCTAAACAGCTTTAATAGCCCACATTACAGTTGCATTGGGTGATAATGAGAAGAATGCCATAGGCCTATTAAGTTGTCTGTACAAAGACCGCCTTTACTTAGATAAACGATGGCATATTGTGGAGAAAATGATGACACCACGTGCTTTCTTGCCCACAGCTCAGTATCATTTTGAATCTGGGACACACTAACTTAAGATATACTTTTTAATCCTCTAATGGTTAAGGTCTACTTTTAAGTTGTGCCCCTAAAGTGGATATTACCCAAATGTTCCAAGGCAAAGCTTTGCCTTGGAACATTTGGGTAATAATCCTATATTCCCCAATAACACAAACTAAAATGCTATGCACTGTTAGAATACAAATACAACTTTGATGAAAAATTATTATAAATAAAGTGTTGGAATAAAACTCCAAATACTAGTTTGTACAGTATGTAATGTTTACCCTACAGAGATGGACCCAGTTTCCTCTGGGTCCATGTTCAGAAGGGCCCTCTGGTGCAATACTCTTCAAAAAGTATAGTCCTGGGGGAGACAAAATACTTTATACAGTAAATTATAGAGGACTGCTAAAATCTGTGATGCTTTACAAATCAGTAAAATGCTGTATGTTGAGTAGTGAAAATCCTCACCCAAGGGTATGAATAAAAGTTTGTCACGTGTCTGTGTGCTGTCAGAAGTATTTAGTCAGCCACCAATTGTTCAAGTTCTCCCACTTAAAAAGATTAGGGAGGCATGTAATGTCATAGGTATATCTCAACTACGAGAGACAGATGGAGAAAAAGAATCCAGAAAGTCACATGATGATTTTTAAAGAATTTATTTGCAAATTACCGCCTTCTTCAAGAGGCTCCTCTGTTCGCCACTTGTTACATGTACTAATGGCACCTGTTTGAACTCGTTATCAGTATGAAAGACTTCTTTGCCTCCCTGTATACATTTCCCTGTATGTATAACGGAAATCCTCACTCAAAGGTATGATTAAAAGTTTGTCACATGTCCGTGTGGTGTCAGACCTAACCCTGGTCCAGAGCGGAGTTGTGTGGAATCTGCTACTGTGGTGACTTACTCTGAACTGAACCTCAACTCAGAGTTCACTCACAGTAATCATGAACTTACCCCAAAACAAGACAAAACTGGCTTCTTGCAACAGGCTTTCTGATTTCTGAGTAGTCGACCTTCAGATAACCAAATCATCAAGTGGAAAACACCGGCTCCTGCCTACTGGCATAATAATTAGTTCAGCTTAAGTCAAAGTTACTTCAAAAGTGTCATAAAACTTTGAAAGTTTGCTTGTTTGTGCTACGACTGTGTGGTTTGGTGACATCACAGCCAAAGAAAGGAGAGCTATAAACAAGGTCTTCCACTCTGCAAAGAAACATTCAAGTGTCAGAAGCTATACCTGTTTTTATTTTTTTATTTTTTTTAATGAGTTCATAAAAATGCTTATCACTTCATACAAGTTGTATTATAATCCGTAATTTAATAAAAAACTTGAGCTTATTGTATGTATTCAGTTTGTGTATGAATTCAGGCCGTAAAAAGGGCTGAGTAGAAACTTTAGCGTGACGCCCGCTCTCCTCCAATCACAGAACAAGGCTGCGTCCCCTAGCCTCTACAGCGCTGATAAACACAGTAGCATGTTAGCAGAATTGGCTATAACTCCTCTTGCTGTAACTGCATACACAGCAAAACAGTCCAAACAACGAAACAGTGAGGAAGAGAAGAGAAAACTAAAGCGAAAAAAATGATCAAAAAAGAAATCAAGCCCGGGTGAACATAGCTAGCTTACATCGTATCCTCTGGAGAGATTACAGTCTATGGGAGAGACCCGTGGGTGCGGGACCGCCTCGGACTATCTATGCTCTGACTACATTCGGACGCGAAACTAGCTGTAATCTTTCAGTCATATATTGTGTTAGCAGTGCGTTGCTTTTGTACAATTTCATCAGTGATTGTTGTACAGCTTACAAGAAGGTGCGCTCATGCTAATGTTAGCATTTGTATCAGACCGCAAATAAAACTAGATGGCTCCGTGGGCAGTGTTGCCAACTCCTCAGTAAGGAAAGTAGCTATTGGCTGTCCCAAAAGTCGCTAGAAGTCGCTAAATGACGTCATCGCCTAATTTGCATAATTTGCAATTTGCAAATAACTGTAACGGACGCTGTAGGAGAGAGGAATAAGGTCGTGGGAGAGACAAAAGTGAGTAAAAACACCCTAAATATGTTTAGAACTACAAATGTACAAAAATAATTTCAACATTAACAACATTTAATGATTTTAATGCTTTGTCTAGATCCACATTACACACATCAGTTTTGTCCTGTATTGTTAAATGTTATAACAGCAAATGTAATCAAAAGATTGTTATGTAGGGTGAAATTGCTAGCTCTACAACCAACCCTCCTCCTTTATCCGGGCTTGGGACCGGCAAAGTGACCCAAAAGACACACTCTGGCAGAGTTACTTAGGTTTATTTTTGTAAGTTTTTTTTTTTTTTCATAGTTTGGCATAACAAATGATTTAATGTGACCCACTACTGAGAGAAAACAGAGTCACGGACAGAGCTGCCGCGGATGGAGTGGGGGGTAGTGGGGGGTGGCGGTGGTAGGAGTGGCCGGGGAGCTTTGGATGTGTGGTGGGTGGTGGAGCTGAAGTTCAGTCTGCAGCAGCCTGAAAACTTCCTGTGCTTTTGAGTCTCCTCTCTCTCTCTCTGCTCCGCCCATAGACTGTAGCTGGGACTGCTGCGCAAGGCTACTGTGAGACTGGCCGCCTGTAAGTGCTTTGGGACGGGGGAGGGGCTCACGTTGAGGACAGCAGAACAATACGTGCTTCACGAGTCTCCAAAACACCAGATAAGTCGCCAATAACACCAGAAAAAGTCGCTAGATTTGTCGCTAGTCGCTTTTTTGAAAAAAAGTCGCTATAGGGGTCTGAAAAGTCGCTAAATCTAGCGACAAAGTCGCTAAGTTGGCAACACTGTCCGTGGGATGAGAACGTAGGGGAAATGTGAAGCCTGTGAGCGAGTTGGGGGGCGGTGCTAAACGTTCAAACCTTGCAGAAACGGGTATAGTTACTATATACTATACTATATAGTAATAATGCCTCTTCTGGCCCCTGGAAAAGTCACGTTCCAGCTTCTTCCCTCTAACAGAAGATTTTGAGATGCAGGACATCTCGTTTTGCAAAGAGCTTTTTTCCACAAGCTGTTATCAGTTTGATCAGAGCACTTTAATGATCTTGCACCTGTTTTGGTTGATCGATTGCACAGTGTCAATGGTGGTTGTTTTATTCCTGTACTTTGAATCTTGTTTTATTTATGTACTTGTCTTGTGCACACTGGGGACTTTAGCAAATGTATTCCAATGTGGTGTTACTGCCAATGACAAATAGAATGAATCTGAATCTAAAAGATCCATACCATTGTTGAGGGTTTTTAGGATCATGGTTTTATGTATGTGCATGCAAACTGTATCCTGATCAAACCTTTGTCCAGGTTTGGAAATATTTTCTGATGAGAATGGTTTGCCTTGTTGCTTTGGTCGATTTATTGACTTATTTGATTAACCCATCAGTTGAGTAGGTCTTATACATTTGACCAACACAAAGCTTAAGTGATTTCCCTGGAGAGCGCATTTTAATTTCATTCTGTAGTCATTATGTAATTATCGGATACTACATCATTATGATAATAAAATACTACATTAGAGGACAACTAATCCAATAATCGATGAGTTGCCATTCATTGTTTCGCTTCTTACAGCCCTAATATCTTTGTTTGCAGTCGTGACATGACAAAAATGTTTTTCCTGGGATATGAATTATGAAGTCCTGTATGAGGAATGCTATTTTTACTTCTGAAGTGAACTGACTGTTGTTTTATAAGTCCCACATGTTAAAGTAACATGTACGATACGAATTAACACAACATGTTTATAGTTTAGCGGTAACAGAGAGCACAAGTCTTTGTTTAGAACATCAAGCGATCCATTTCACTCGTTCCCAGGCAATGATGATATCTGGGTTTAGAGCAACCTGTCTGCAGCCCCCCAGTCCCAGGCCGCCGGCCCCTCCAACCGAACCAGACAAAGAGACTGTAGCTCTGGCGGAACGAACTGCGTTTGGCCCACTCATTGCGTTTGTTAGCCCCTCTGAGACCCTGAATATAGAACAGCTATTCTATCTAATGAGGCAGAACTTCATGGCTGCCTCTATAAAACTTTGTCAGCCTTCTGTTCTCTGGCAACAAAAGCCTGATTTTTTAAAGACATTCACCCATTTTATATTTCTTTGTGACACACAAACTGTTAGGATGAATTGAGTGTGAGCTTTTTCCTTGTGGTGACGCGAGACAAGTGTTGCAAACAAAGACAACGTGGAGAAATAGGCCGCTTAGAGTCTAGCAGAGTGATCAGGGAGTTTGCCTCCTCTGGGACACTTTTGATGACACAGGGTGTAGTTTTATGAAATAGCCTACATTTGGCTTTGTGGCGAGGCTCACTCAAGAATTGCCACACCAGTTGTATTCTTCGCTTTCGTTTTCTAATTTAGGAAGATACTCGCAAGGCCAAACTGCAATTTGCTTATTTCTCAATTATTGTGAACATAGATAATTGGATGTAGCCTGCTGTGCTTGGGAGCCTGGAAGGAGTGGCATATTTATCATAATTATTTTCTGCTTTGATGGCAGTTGGAGCCCTAAAATGTGGTGCGTTTGTAACATGTTTTTAGTCCTGCAACCATTTTGCTTTATTATATTTTTAGGTGGAATCAAAAGTATGCATTCCAAGTAGGATTCAGTTGTAAGAGCATAGTCTACAGTTGATGTCACACACAGGCAAACAGCAGCACCAGGAGGGGATGTGTATAACAACACAACAGGGAACATGACTCATTGTAATAGTTGTTTTATCTTAAAGAACACACACAGGCCAGTCCACGAATCATTCAATTTAAATGAATTCAAGTTATTTTTGTATTGGCCACAACAAAACCGCTACCTCCCGAACAATCTAAGGAACGCCAAATAAAACCACACAATCAATTGATTTAAGTTTGTCCAGTGCACTGCTCCAGCTGTTTAAAGTACTTTTTGTCGATGTGCATGCATGCCGTGGACAACTGCCGACAGTGAGTGAGGGGACTTCCACCTTGTAGCAACCATAGCCATGAGAACCCTTTGATTTACTCTGTTGAGTCCGATGTGAGTAAAGTCATTCAGAACAAGGACCAGGAACGACAGGGAGACAGACTGCCGCCCACAATCTTCCAGAACCGAGCGTCTGAAAGTGGCTTTGCATATGTTGAATAACCTTTGCTTTTGAAAGTAAAAGATCATTCAAACAGCTTGATCAATAAAGTTTATCTTATCTTTTCTTATCTTATTTCCAAATAAAATCAAGAAGCTCAGAAAAAACTGAATTTGCCACCCTTCCTTCTTTTTTCAATTAGGTTAAACTGTTCAAACTGTAAAGTAATTCCATCTTCAACTGGTCTTCAACGTTATAGTTGTTTTAAAAGAATGATGTAACAGATCTGTGAGACCTAGGACACTGCGTTGACCAGCCAGAACTGCACAATCGGAAAATAGTCATAACTTGTAATGTCTGGATCTTCCCTAAGCAGCTGGTTTCATGACCTGTGTGTGTGTCACAATCTAAAGATCCAGTCAGAAAAAAGAGTGGAGTCTGAAGCGGTATCTGTTCATAACATATGTTATGTGTACTGCTAGTTAGTTTACTCATATTCACCACATATACTCCATCACTACCTGTCGTGGCCTCCATCTTGGATTTGACTGTGCATTTATCAGACATAGTATGACAGACATCTTGTATGTATTCATATTCTGTCTATTGGTTAACAGCTTAGCAAATGTTATAATATAATTGATCATCTTTAAAACTAAATGTACTTTAGTAGTGAATAGATAATCTGGCCACACATTTACCAAAAAACACTTTGAGATTAACCACATTGGATTTGCACTTTATGAATCCACCACTACTCCATTATTCAGTTCTCCGTTAAGCACCGTTCATTTACATATGAAGTGAGAACAAACAGCATATGGACATTGACATCACAGATCAAAGGCGGCTCTACAGTGCCGCTACAGCAGCATCGCGATTGGCCTGTCAGTCTATCCCACCTGACCACCGCGACTGATGCAGGAGATGTGAGAAATGGTTTTGTCCTTTAGCAGATAGCCCATTTTAGTGAGCACATTGTCTTTGCAGGCGCGCCTCATTAGCCCTCTCACGGCCTGCATGAACAATCAAGGCTGGGCTGTTGAAAAATATATTAGCCTTTTAGTGTCCAATAGATATATGCGCTTCTACTTTTTTTTTGGTGTAAGCAGATGTATAGCAAGGGGCATATAGGCCAAGTTCATACCCCCAAAAGAAAAAAAGTAATTTCAAAGACTCCTTAGGTCGGCTTTGTGCTTTGCATTGTCTTATACAGGGCATATGCTGTTCAAAGAGAATAATATAGCATTGTTTATTCAGGGTGACTCTATAAATATGGGGAGCTTTAATGTTGCGTGAGGAGAGCCACGAGGCTCAGTTTACTGCCAGCTGGACCCGAGATACCTGCACAATCCTCTTTAGTCATATTAATATAACTCCAGCTCTAAATAGCACTGCGGGGACACAAAACAGGAGACAAGAGACAAGAATGAGAGTAACGAAAGGTAAAAAGGAAGAAGGAGATAAGAAGGAAGAATTACAAAGTCAGGAAGAGTGGGAGTTGAAGGCACAATCCCACCTTGGCGCTTACACACTCTATGATTGTCTTCAGTGGCTCAGAGACAACGCAAAGTAGGTTACTGGGCTGGTTAAAGTGAAAGAACTAATAAGACTCAAAATGTTTCTATACACTGCGGGATTTCCAGCAGAACACATCCCTAAAAGTTTATCTATGATACTGAAATGCTCTATGAAAATACAAATCAGAACTCTGGCTGATTTGTTTGACAGCTCCTCTCTCGAGCATTTTGTTCAACGAATTGTTGAGGAAAAGTCGAGCAGAGCTTTTGATGCTATCTCATAACTAATGCAGAATAGAAAGTATTGAAATGTTTTTGGCTGCTTGGCTAATCTATTCTGCAAAACTCATCTGTTAGTTTTATCTTTTTCAGAAAGTAGTTTACTTAGCAAGTGGGAGAATGGACTAGTCTTTTGGTTCTAAAAAATACACACCAGACACCAACTAAAAGTATGACCAAGTCTAAACCAGTTCCAAATAAGACTTTTTTTGGTCTACGTAACTGGGTCTGGCATAGAGCTGGTTTAGGACTAGCTGTGCTGTACTTTTAGACAGGACACATTTATGAAAATGTTGATTCTGACACTGACCATCACTCAGGGTGGAGTTTGTCAACTAATGTAATAGTGTGTGTCAAATTCACCGCCCGCAGTGTGTTTTAATCTGATTGCGTTCTATTGCAAGTTTTTTAGCAGTGGGGAAACCAGAGTACCCGGAGAAAACCTAGGTTTACCTGTAGTCTACTACTATAAAAATCCTAGCCGAGCCATTTAAGTTCACAGAATAAGAAAGTCAAGGCAATGTACTACATGTATCATGTCTTATACCAATACTTTACCTTCCATGTTCTGCCGATGGCTTATGTGAACTGATACCAGTAAATTGATACCTTCAAATCACAGCTGGCTTGTTGTTTGCCCTGCAAATATGTGTAAAGCCTAGCGTACATCGGACTGGCAACTGATTATATCCGTTGCATATGAGTTGCTGCCCCGCACACATCGACAATCTGACGAAAACGGGCAACTCCCAGTAGCAGACCAGTCTCGGGAATAACAGCGCGTACATCGACAGCAACTGGCCTCAACTACAGTGTGTTTTCTGACATAAACTGTTGCGGGCTCGCAATACACGCAATACACGCACGTTGTCGGAGCGGCGCATGGAGCGCGCACATCGGGTCATATCTCCGAAACTGAGGACAACTAGTTGCCGAAAAGTAGAACACGGGCACATGACTGAAACTGGAGACCGACTGTTTATCTCCAGTTTATCTCCGCACATCGACCGATTTCGGCAACTTATCATCTCCCACCATCTTCTCTCAGTTGCCAAAAGCCGCCTTGACACTAGTTGTCTCCAGTTTCTCTGTCGATGTGCGCTAGGCTTAAGAAGTGAGCCTCCATTTGAACAAGAACTCAATTTTAACATACAATTAAACCAGAACCTTCAGTGGACGTTTCATTGATTTGCTATACGAGTAAGAAGAAACCTATGCTTTCCATTGTGCTTCAGATTGCAACTAACTTGAATATGTTTGCTTTAATGTACAGTATCCCTGTTTGAAATGTTTCCATGCTAGGAACACCAACATATATGAATATAAATATATTTTTGAGGCAATTACAGCTGCAGGTCTGTAGGGGCATATCTCTACCAGCTTTGCCATTTCTTCAACGTTATGTTTTCTTTCTGGATTTGAATAAAAGCAGATTAGCTTTTGCCATGTCTTTAAACAGGATTAAGGAGCTCAACAGTAGCCGTTTTATCAAATGTTGTGATTCACATGCCTACAACTATTGTAAATGCATTCTCACCTTGGACGCTATAGTAAACTGTTAGTTTATTGTTTTGCTTGCTTAAGTGTAGCCAAACCCAAGCCAGATAATAATGACCAAATATCTTTAAACGGCTTAAGTAATAGCAGACACAGCTCTACTGTGGTAAAAGGTTGAAGGGCCCTGGTTTATATGATCTTAAAGTTGGAATACTTAACTTGCAAACTACAAAAATGGAGCTATATAATAAAATCAATCGGTCTAGTAACTAGAGTTACTCCCACCCTCAAAACAGTTCTATCACTCGTTTTCCAGAAGGGCCAGAGCCGACTCTACCAGCTGAGGCGGCTCAGGTCCTTTGGAGTGCAGGGGCCACTCCTGAAGACCTTCTATTACTCTGTGGTGGCATCAGCCTCTTGTACGGTGTGATCTGTGGCTGTATGGGCATCTATCAACGTGTGTTCTATATATTTTTTTGTGTCTTAACTGTTGATTCTCTGATTTGTGTTGGTGATTTCAATGGTTTTGTTAAGTCGTCTGAGATGACAACAGTTGTGATTTAGGGCTTTACAAGAAAAATTTGTATTGTATTGTATTGTGTTGTATTGGTCTTCTGGAGCAGCAGCAGCACAGAGAGTGACAGGAAGAAGCTGGACAAGGTCATCAGGAAGTCCAGCTATGTCCTGAGCTGTTCCCTGGACACAGTGCAGCCATGGATCTATTAGAGTGCAGCAGGTGGGGGACAGGAGGGTCCTGGACAAACTAACATCTATGCTGGCCCATGACTGTTGCCCCCTGCAGGACACTCTGTCTGCTCTGAGGAGCAGTTTCAGTGACAGACTTATTCACCCTCGCTGTGTGAAGGAGAGGTTCTGCAATGAGGACTAACAAATGGTGTCGGTGCAATATCTCAGAGCCTCATGCTACTAACATGCACAGATGAAACTACACAGTATCCGCAGTACTTTATGCCAAATGTAGATTTTAGATTTACTTCTTTATTATGTTAGAGATAGAGTTAGAGATTTTATTTTAATTAGTATGATTTTTGTTCCTTTATCTTGAACTGTGTGCTCCTCATTCCTACTGTTCTGTAACTGGTGATGCAACACTGAAATGTCCACTCTGTGGGACAAATAAAGGATCTCTTAATCTTAATCTTCAATTTTGTGTAGTTCTTCAATCGACCAGCAGATGGCAAACATTTCTATTGTATTAATACATAGATGGCAGTGGTTTGAAGCGTTCATGTGATCTTTGACTCCAAATTTGCCATAGGTTTCCTTCTCAGCCTTCTTATTAGGATTCACTTCTACAGTTAATAATAATAATTCATCGGTTTTATATAGCGCTTTTTTGGCACTCAAAGGCATTTTACATGTCATTATTCATTCACTCCATACACGGTGGTGATAAACTACTACTGTAGCCACAGCTGCCCTTGGGCACACTGACTGAAGCGAGGCAACCAGTATGTGCCATCGGCCCCTTCGACCACCAACTATACACACACAAAAACGAGACTCATTCTAGGCAATGAGGGGGAAGTGTCTTGCTTAAGGACACAACAGCAGTTTGGCGCTTTACAGCCGCAGCCGTCCCACTGTGACCCCTGGTGTTCCCAGAGGTTAAGTGTCTTGCCAAGGACACAACGACAGCAGACTGCAGTGGAGAAAGTCTTGTGGTGGGCTCGAACCCACAACCTTCAGGCTCAAAGGCCAATGCTCCACCAACTGAGCTACTGTCGTCAGTCAGAACTACAGATGGCAACTTGCTTCCTTATAGGCATGATTGAACAACCAAAAGCTCCCATTATCAGGGCGGGACCATGTAAATCCACTTGCAACCCCCTTTGCTGAAGTCAATATAAATAACTATGATAACTGGAATAAAAGCTCAAACCATATAATTCGAAATACCACTGGGTTATGAATTATTAATGAAAGAGTGCAAATCAAATCAAAGCCTTGTCCAAAATCCTTGAAAGACAACCTCACAAATGTAACTGCAGAAGATAAGTAAAGTGCTTTGGCCGCAGATGAACAAAGGGTTAGACATAACTTCACATGAGTGATATGCAGAAGCCTGGCGCTCCCCTCCTCCACACTTGTCTCAACTCAACCAGTCCATCTGTTCATCCTGAGTATGGCACAATCTGGCACATGGGCCCATCAGGTGTGCACAGCAAGCCCCACAGTCACTGGATCACACCCCTGCCACTGTAACCTCCTGTCATAAAAAATGTGTTCACCTTTCACACACATCAGGATGGAAAATAGTGTTCGGTTTATTATTGTCAGACACATTATTTGCAGTGAGAATCAATCCAAAACGTACACAGACACTCACACCCATCAGGAAAACAATGTAAGCCATATTTACTACTTTGTTCGGGACATGCCACATCTGCCAGGATTTATTCCTCAATTTGAATTGAAATTTTTTTGTTATTGGAAAGATGGACACAGAAGAGCGAAAATACAAGAAATTTGATCTATTTCATCTTGTTCTCAGTTTAGCTGAATAATGTTAAGTTAGGTGTAAAGTATATAGGCACCACATTGGTGAGACTACATCCATGTGACTTTCTGTACATCTGGGTTGATAATGAATTGATGCATTTGATTGAGGATGTACAATAATCTTGTATCTGATAAAAGTAACATATCTCATTTACAGGCTCCTAAACATGTCGTTTTTTTATAATAAACAAAATAGTTAAAAGAAACGTATATGTTTGAATCAAATCATTCATGTTTTAACTGATGGTGGTGAAAAACATGAGCAATGAAGGTCAATATATTGCGTTTTGCCTTAGTTTTTACCCAGAAACTTTCTCCAGCTCCTCCATACATGTTCCTTTGTGTGTGTGTGTGAATCTGTATCCCAGTGACCTCTCCTGAATCACGCCCAAATGCCAACAGCTAAACAAAGCCACTGAATGAAAGAATAAGATTGGGTGTGGGGGGAGTTTGAAGGAATGGCCTCTATGTGAGTTTTAAATCATCATTGTAAACTCATTAGAAAGCTGGCTGGGCCAGGCAAAGACGGCCGCACAGATTGCGCGCTCCTCACTACAATACTGGTAATGAAGTGGAAGCGAAGAGGGAGTGTCCCAGGACAGATTTCTTTGCACTGGTTACTCCACTGGCCCTAAACTTTCCCCTCAATCTGTGCAATAGAGTAAAAAACTGTATTCATGAGATGTTAACCGTTTTGTTTGTCGGGAGGAATTTATTCAAAGTGTTACAGCTATCTGCAACAGATGGGCTGGAAGGTGATGGATGGGCACAGAAGTTAACTAAGAGTGGAGCAGCAGAATAGAGAAGAATAAATGTTTAATGTAACTGGACGTTATCAATCTGGAGTCATTCTGGTGCCAGTCTCTGCCGGCTGCTTCCTACATATTGGTTGATTGTCCGCCTTTTGGTGCCCTCAACCTCCAAAGCTCTTATGCTTCTTCATGCTCATGCTGACGAATGGGGAGCCAACCTGTTGCTAAGTGCTAAGTATGCGTCTTTTAACTTGTGTGCTTATTTGGCTTCATGTTTTAATACTGTCATTAAGGCTGTTCACATTCTGAGTAAAATGTCACATGGAAATTTTTTAGACTATAATTTGACCCTTTTGCTCTTAGTACAGAAAGGTTAATTGACTTGGTACCACTTCAATATGAATTCAATGTAACAAGTGTTTGAACCGCAAAACGGGTCTTTGGATGAAGTGTCCTGGTTTAAGACAGGGGCAAAGTTTCTGTGTTGCCTCTGATGAATGCTTTCAGTCCTAATCAGTCTTATCAATAGGAGAGGAGGGGGCCATTACTCTGAGGAGCCTGGAGTGCAGCTCTCCAGTGGGAAGCGATAATTGGATAATTAGTGATGGGAACCAATTAGGACAGTGCAGCCCGGGATGGCACGCGAGTTAACCAAAGGTCATCTGAGAGGGGAACGCGCGCGGCTGAAGGGGGTCCAGAAGATGATCGATTATCTTTGAAGAGGACCCACCAACACATGCAACTTCTGTTCTCATCCTGCTGCCCCGGAGCCCATGTCTCCCCACACAGCTTATCTATGGGACAAAAGATACCAAATCGCCAATTTCCATCTGAATGAGATAAGCTCCAGCAAGAGGCGCAGATCGGGTGAACGACTCAGACCAGAATACCCAACGATCACTCGAGCAAATGGGCGCACAATGGTGAAGTAAGCCCCATTGGACGGGAGGGAGGTGGTCTAAAGATATATTTATATGTTAAAGAAAATGCTAATCTTCCCCATGAAAAAAAGAGGGTTTTCTGGACTCTCTTTAATGCTACTATTGTTGAACTCGCGTGCAGACGAGCGAGATTGACACGGTGGTCACGTGAGGGAGCCGTCTTTTAGGAGTATAGTGTGCTTTGCTTTCAAAAGCTTGGGCAACATAAGCCTGTCCAACACAAGCACCCCAACTGTCCCACTCTTATTCTATACAGAGCGCAATCTATAATCCCAGAGCCTCCTGTGCGCAAAGAACATTCAAAGTGCGCGCGGTGTGAGTAAGAGAATTTGAAGCATTTTAAATACCCCTGGTTTATAATTTAATCTAATCTATCTATCTACTGTATCTATCTATCTATCTCATCTCTCATTATAAAAAAGCAAAAATAGGGGGCTAAACATTCTATTTAAAACAAAGTACACAGTGGTTCAGGACATACATGGGGGACAGCAGGCATATGTGGTCTGATTGTTTTAATTTAGCATAAAATGGACAAGTTGTGATGATAAACGTCAGGCACCTCGCTTTTTATATGAGTTACAACATATAAATAAAAACGTAAGCTTTTGCAGCGTCATACTCCTAGTAACTTATGAACTGTGACCTGTCCAGGGCACAGGCCACTCTTCATCCAGGTGTCCCTCTTTGACTTTCTGTGGCAGATGGGTTCTTTATGAAACATGCCAACTGATATTAGCCTCTGTACGAAAAGAAGTGTTGCGTCTGAAAAGGCGAAGGAGAGGGGGCGATTAGGCGGGATTGGGGAGAGAAAAAGAGAAACTAAAACCATTCCTTAAAGAGCCGTGACGGGGCCCCGGTCGTTTTCTAAATGTATTTTAATAGAAGAGACCCCAATGTCCAGGCCAATTCATCTCCCATCATCCCACAATGAAAAGAGTCATGCTGAACCAGGCAGAGGGGGGTGATGAGGGGCCTTGGCTCATTATGATGCCGTTAGACACATGTGGGGGGGTTTGGGTCCCCACCGACTCGCACAAGGACCACAATACCGACGTGGACGGCTGCAAAGAAAGACTCAGCCGTGCCATTATCCCGCTGCTACTAACGAGGGCTTCATATGCCTTTGATATAATCTCACCATTGAGCTCCCCTTAAATCCCCCCTGCGTTTTCAGCCAAATCCCATTTGTAACGGGCTCTAGAAAGACTGTTGGGTCGTCTATCTTCACCTGCAAACTCTGTTCTGGCAGGCGAGGCCGAACTGAAGTTTTCATTATAAATACCCTCGTCTGCGCTGACAAGACATCACGTGAGAAGTCAAATTTCAATCAGGCTGAATGTAGTCGTTATGACGGTATCACATTGGATCACAGGACACAGGGGGTGTAGAATATGAGGCAGAGCAATTGTATTCATTACAAATAAATGGGCAATAAACTTGTTACAGTGCATTGCTAGTCTGCTTGCATGTGCACACCGAGCTGCGTCAGCTAAAAATAACTGTCATTTTGAGTGATTGTAGAAAAATGGACTACAATAGAATTTTTCAAAATAGTTGGAGTGAGAGGAAGCAGAGGTCATACCCTCTATACTCCGATGCGCATAAACTGGACACGCGTGGATAAAAGGACGGTTTTAAGGATGAGTCTCTTTACATTCAAAGCGCGCATTTCCATTGAGAAGCTTTGTCCTCTATCTCAGGGACACTGCGCATCTCTGTTCTCCCCTCCGTCAGCGCGCATTCAAAAGACCCTATAACAGGAACAGAAAAGATGTATTAAATCAAGTACCGTGTTTAGCCCACATTGCTTTAGATGCCAAGTTTCTCCGCACAGTCTAGGAATCTCAAAACAGAGGTCTTTCAGAAGTTCCCCTTTTCTCCAGTCAAAGCGCGGATTGGTCACAGCGCGGCTCATTTGCATGCCTCCCCGTATAAACCCTCCCGCAGACACTGCAGCGCTCTTGCGCTGTGAGTACCTCCACAGATAGAAGAGAGAGCGCATCTGTGCGCACCCAGAGACATATGGAGTTTCTACCACAGCTTTATTCACCAGGAAAAAGCGAAAACAATACCAACTGGAACTCGGAAAGCGTTTGTGTTTGTTTTTTAGTTTTTTAAATTCCCAGTAAAGTGGAGTTGGTTTGTTTAAATTTCATTTTTTAGAAAAAGTCCGCCAATATGGAAGAAAGGAGATGGAAAGAACTGGTTTTGTTCCTGTGTGGGTGTATGACCTTTGCTTACGCAAAAACAGTGAAATATCAAACATTTGAAGAAGATGCACCTGGTACAGTGATTGGAAACTTGGCCAAGGACATGTCCGCCTCTGGCTCCCGGAGCAGCTTCAGGATGATGAAACAGTTCAACTCTTCCCTCATCCGGCTCCGGGAGAGCGACGGCCAGCTCAGCATCGCAGAGAGGATAGACCGGGAGCGCCTCTGCAAACACAGCCAGCTCTGCCTCATCTCTTTTGACGTAGTGAGTTTCTCCAAAGAGCAGTTCAAACTTATCCACGTTGAGGTGGAGGTCAAGGACATTAATGACAACTCCCCTGAGTTTCCACGGAAAGAGTCCAGTCTGGAGATCTCTGAGAACACCGCGGTTGGCACACGCATCCCACTGGACTTTGCCGTGGACCCAGATGTGGGCTCTAATTACATTCAGAGTTACCAAATTGCCGTGAATAGTCACTTTTCAATTGACGTCCTGAGCAGAGCCGACGGGGTTAAATATGCAGAACTGGTACTCATGAAAGAGTTGGACCGCGAGACGCACGCGTCTTACGCGCTTGAACTTGTGGCTATGGATGGTGGCACCCCGTCCCGCTCCGGAACCACGCGCATTAACATTAAAGTGAAAGACTACAATGATAATAGCCCTGTTTTTGATCGGAGCAGTTTCTCTGTCGATCTGGCAGAGGACGCGCCCGTGGGCACGCTGCTGCTGGACCTGAACGCAGAGGACCCGGACGAGGGGCTAAATGGAGAAGTTGTTTATGGCTTTGGAAACCAGGCGCCACAGGAGATTCGGCAGCTCTTCCGTGTGGACAGGAAGACTGGTCGGCTGACACTTGAGAGCCCTGTGGACTTTGAGACCAAAAACACATATGAATTTGATATCCAGGCCACTGACCTGGGTCCGAACCCTAGCCCTGCAATCTGCAAAATTGTGGTCCAGGTTCAGGACGTGAATGACAATGCACCCGAGATTTCAATCAGTCCCATGACGTCCATTACAGCCGGCATTGCTTACGTCACAGAAGCGGCTGCACGCGAGAGTTTTGTGGCGCTAGTGAGCACTTCAGACCGTGACTCTGGAGCCAATGGACAGGTGCACTGTACGCTCTATGGGCACGAGCACTTCCGGTTACAGCAGGCTTATGAGGATAGCTTTATGATTGTAAGCACAAGTGCCCTCGACCGTGAGAAGATTCCTGAGTATAACCTCACTATTGTAGCTGAAGACCTGGGCTCACCTCCCTTCCGGACCATTACGCACTACACCATACGTCTGACTGATGAGAACGACAATGCACCTGTGTTCACCAAATCTCTGTATGATGTGGCTGTCAATGAAAACAATGCACCAGGTGCTTACATCACCACTGTGGTGGCACGTGATCAGGACTTGGGTTCAAATGGGAAGGTCAGCTACAAACTGGCAGACACCTACTTCATGGGTTCTCCCATATCTACTTTTGTTAGCCTTGACCCCGCCAGTGGCTCTTTGTATGCACTCCGAAGTTTTAACTTTGAGCTTGTGAAGCAGCTGGAGTTACGAGTGATCGCCAGTGACGGTGGATCCCCACCTCTGGCTGGCAGCGCCTCAGTTTACATCAGGATTGTGGATCAGAACGACAATGCGCCTGTGATCACGCAGCCGGCACTGCACAATGGGTCAGCAGAGATTTCCCTGCCACAGGAGGCCCCGAGTGGGTACATTGTCACTCATGTGGAAGCCCGAGATGCAGATGAGGGTGTAAATGCAGAGCTGTCTTTTTCCCTTGTCTCCAGTGATTCCTCTGCATTTGCTGTGAACAAGGCCACAGGTGATGTTTACCTGAACCACGCCCTGTCCAATGACGTGGATGAGATGCTGCGTGTTACCATCTCAGTTAGTGACAATGGCCGTCCAGCTCTCAGTTCTACTGCAACTCTGCACTTTTTGATTGTGGCAGGCGCACCCCCAAGTGACCGGTCCATGTACGAGTCTGAGAGTGGGGCGCCATTGCACGTGCAGTGGGACCTGTCCGTGGTCATCATAGTGGTCCTGGCGGGCAGCTGCACCCTGCTGCTGCTGGCCATCATTCTCATTGCCACCACATGCAACCGACGTAAGCGCGACAAGAGCGAGGAGGACACAGAGTCATACCAGGAGAAAGGCACATTGGAGCGGGGCAGAGGCCACGTGGCTGAAAACCCACTTCTCCCTCTGCACTCCACCACAGGAGGCTCTGTGACCTTTGATGGACAGTCCTACAACAGCCAGCCGGGGTTCAGCTCCGCTCATCCCGGGAGCACAGACATGTGTTCGGCCTCAGAGGACGGCAGCGAAGCACCCTGTGTATTCGACTCAGAAGGCAACAACAAGCGCACTGGAAACAAGCACGAGGTGAGTTCAGCTGTGTTCACTTGTGTGTATGTTAGGTGACCCTTGGGACTAACCTTTGCTTCTCTCACAGGGATACTCCACACTCCCCGGCTACGGCAACAGCAAAGAGGCAGTGCGCCCCATCACCATCTGGAAGGGCAATTCTTACACCACTATCTCTGCTCGGGACCCTGTCTTCAGTGGCAAAGACAGTGGAAAAGGGGACAGTGACTTCAACGACAGTGACAGTGATGTGAGCGCAGATACTATGAAGAAAGAAGGAGTTGCGGTCCCTCCCATGGGTACACCAAACGGTATGTAACTGACCTTCAACTCTATGAATATTGTGTGTCTGAATTTCAGTCCAACATCATTATACATTTAGTTGGATAATATTTGTAACCGCCTCAATTTTGTACTGTAAATTTGACACTATGCCTTCTCCTCTGCAGCTCTGTGGGCGTGCACCAGTGAATGTAAGGTCTTGGGCCACTCAGACCGCTGCTGGAGTCCTACAGCTGTGAGAGCTCATGCGGCTCCCTCTCCTGCTCCCACCCTGTCCTCCTTCAGCAGCTTACCGAAGACAGCCTCACTGCCCCGGGACCCCAATCGCAGGGACACCTACTACCAAGCCCACATCCCCAAAACTGTGGGTCTGCAGAGCGTCTATGAAAAGGTGCTGCACAGGGAGTATGACTACATGCTTGTGACCCCTCCCAGACCTGTGCGTGTGCAAGAGATCAGTGAAGTCAGCATCCCGGTGTACACCCCCACCCCAACACACTGCCCCAACAACAATGATGTCTGATGTCATGGACTAATTAATTTATATTGAAGACAATGAGAATAATGTATTTGATAATATTAAGGACACTGTGAATATGTTTTATTTGTTTTGTTTAATGTAAATTCCACATTGAGTCCTTTCAATCACTTGTTGTGTATAATAATGCAAAATATGTACATAAGAGTTTATTTTTATAAAGCTATAAATAAGTGAAGATGTGTATATACCAGTTGTAATTATGACCTTTAAGCATGCTTACTATTTAAATGGCCTCAAAAATGCGCACTTTGAGGCAGTGGACCCTGAGTGTATTAGCAAAAAAGACTTGAATGCACTCGTGATTCTTTTAATATCACAAACTCTGGTAAAATAAACTTTGAAATGATCAAATAAAATTATAAGCCTAATTATTCTCTTGGGTTGGACTGTTGGACCTGAACATGAACTTTCTGTATATTTGTTTATTGTTGTTTTGTTTGGGATGGTGCAAGTTAATGAATGCACATCTCTGGATTGTAGCCACGGGCTAATTTCATGTGAAAGCAGCTTTATGTGGCCATTAATAGGTAGACCACATTATATTGATTCACACGTGTGAGACATTATGAGCAACAATCTCCACCAGTGCCTGGTATTGCATTATAATCACATTATACAACCATGGCTCACAGCAGGACATTAGGGGCGGACAGAGCATTGCAGGTGTGTGACATGTGTCTGTCAACAGGTGTCGCTGTTGTACACTGTGGCGAGCCTCGTCCTTGCGGCTCACTGTGGAAGGTCAGTCAGGCTTTTTTCAGAGAAAACCACTTTGCTGGGAGTGCGCCAGAGCAGAGAGTCACTTCAGGAATACCAAGAACGAGAGTACAGTACTACCTTGTAGCTCATTCACTAATTAAAATCATAGTTTACTTCAGACAAATACGTTACGTGGCGTTTGTGGGTTCGGCTGAATTGTGCATTGATTGCAAATTTGTAAAATCCACCTGTGCACGTACAGAACGGTGCACGTACAGAACGGAACATGACAAAGAGAATATGGTCGAATTGGACCTGGGCAAGTTGAAACTCTATGCACCAGACAGTCTCTCAAACACAAGATAGTTTTGCTGAATAACACAAAGTCCTTGTGGAAATCTTTGAAAGTGGGCTGTGTTCTCCGGTTCTTTGTCCCGGTGCCAAATGCGACCGCGGTAAAGTGGCCCGCATCTTTCAGCTCTATGAACATGCGGCCCGCATCGGGGAAAAGACGGTGCGCGTTTTGTTGAGAACTTACGGTAACAGCGGAACGTCCTTTCGGAGTCACCCATTTTTATCGAACAGAAAGCGCGCTGGGGTCAGGGAGACACGTTTTTGTGATTAAAACCTTATAGAGATGCCACCCGGCACACATAGCACCAGCCCCCTACGATTCCTCCTGCAGATTGTGAGTCCTCAGGAGGATAGCCACTCTATTGTTTACATATATAAAGTACACAATTTGGTCCGCTAGTGCAATTTTCAAGTATTGTAACTATTTACTGGAATAAGGTGTGCGACTAATTTCACTTGACTCATGACCTTATTATTGCCCTCTACCACTGTACCAAAGACCAGAAACTTTTACTGTAGAAATTTGGAGAAATATGGAGTTAAAGTAGCCATTTTGGTCCAAAATAGCCTAAAAATTGTCAACACATGTCACTTTTGATCTACTGTAACTTTTTACTGTAAAAAGGTGTGCGACTAATTTCACTGGATTCATGACCTCAAGATTGCCCTCTACCACTGTATCAAAGACCAGAAACTTTTACTGTAGAAATATTGAGAAATATTGATTTAAAGTAGCCATTTGGGTCCAAAATAGTCAAAACATGTCACTTTTGATCTACTGTAACTTTTTACTGTAAAAAGGTGTGCGACTAATTTCACTGGATTCATGACCTCATGATTGCCCTCTACCACTGTATCAAAGACCAGAAACTTTTACTGTAGAAATTTGGAGAAATATGGAGTTAAAATAGCCATTTTGATCCAAAATAGCCTAAAAATTGTCAAAACATGTCACTTTTGATCTACTGTAACTTTTTACTGTAAAAAGGTGTGCGACTAATTTCACTGGATTCACGACCTCATGATTGCCCTCTACCACTGTACCAAAGACCAGAAACTTTTACTGTAGAAATATTGAGAAATATTGAGGTAAAGTAGCCATTTTGGTTCAAAATACCTCCAAAATAGTCAAAACATGTCACTTTTGATCTACTGTAACTTTTTACTGTAAAAAGGTGTGCGACTAATTTCACTGGATTCACGACCTCATGATTGTCCTCTACCACTGTACCAAAGACCAGAAACTTTTACTGTAGAAATATTGAGAAATAATGATTTAAAGTAGCCATTTTGGTCCAAACTTGCCTAAAAATGGTCAAAACATGTCACTTTTGGTCTACTGTAACTTTTATTGTGGAAATTTTGAGAAATAATTAGTCAAAGTACCCCCCTTGGAAAAAAATACACAAAAGGGGCTACGGCCCCTTTTGTCGACAAGCGGAGGCTCGACAAGTCGACAAGCGGAGGCTCTGTTCCGAGCTCCTTCCGTGTGACTGAGCTCCTCAACCTATCTCTAAAGGTGTTTTCAGACCAATAGCTTCAAAACGCTTTTGACAAAACGCAATATTTGACGCTGGGTCCGGTGTGAACGCCCCTTGTTGCTTGAAGCTCCTGACGCCGGGTGGGAGGAGCTTCTTTCGCTCCTGCCGGAAGCTCGCACTGATTCCCGCGGAGGAGCGCCTGTCTTTCAGTCTGCTGTGTCTGAGCCAGCTTTAGCTTGTTCTTATACTAAATAAATTACTTTAACTTCACAGCATATGTACATTGATTGTGTTACTTACTTTTTAAGAACATTACTATTCATACAAATAATATTACAAATAACAATAATGACAATGAAAAAGCAGTAGCAGCTACATGACAGCCCTGCTGCTGCTGCTGCTGCTGCTCCTCGTCTCCAGATTGGTTGAAGCCCGGCGTCAAGCTCCAAAAGCTTTTCTCAACTTCGGCGTTAAGGGACTTTTTTACGACAAAAGAGACGCAAGCATTACGCGTGTCAAAAGCTTCAAGTGACGCGCATAATGCTCGCGTCTTTTGAAGCGCTTCAAGTGACGCCGGGCCTTTCAGCGTCACCTGACGCGCTTCACTGTTCATTTTCAGTGCAAAACTGACGCTTTTCAAGTCTAAGTTGAGTCCGGGGTGAAAACACCTAAAGGGAGTGCCCAACCACTCTTTCCCACCGCTTGTATCTACAATCTCGTTCTTTCGGTCATTATCCAAAGCTCATGACCAGAGGTGATGGAGGGAACAAGAATTGACCGGTAAATCGAAAGTGGCCGCATCACTGCGCACGCTGCACCAATCCACCTGTCAATCTCACGCTCCATCCTTCCGTCACTCGTGAACAAGACCCCGAGATACTTGAACTCCTCCACGTGAGGAAGGACCTCTCCACTTTGGCGGCACGGTGGCTGAGTGGATAGCACTCTCGCTTCTCAGCAAGAAGGTCCTGGGTTCAAATCCCAGTCGGAACAGTGCCTTACTGAGTGGAGTTTGCATGTTCCCCGTGTCTGCATAGGTTTCCTCCGGGTGCTCCGGTTTCCCCTACCACTAAAAACATGCTCAATAGGTATTAATGGATAATGAAGATTGGGGGCTGATCAGTGGGGACGGGTCCCGGCTCGAAAGTGGCCAAAATGATGCGCTGACATGCTTGCAATACCACCCCGGGCCGATGGGGGTGGACCCGGAAAAAGAATTAGCCAATGCTAACATATAGCATTGGCAGACCTCTCGAAAAGGATGGTCCAAAAGTTGGCTCTTGGCCCAAAGCTCCGTTCCACATGTGTGTCAATGCTGAGGGGGGTGAATTTTTTTGGACCACTCTACTTTACTTGCTGTGAATTTTTTAAGTCTCTCGTCCAAATGAATGGAGCTTGCGCCGGCTGACGCATGCGCAGATGCTTTTTTTTCCGCTATATAATTTTTTATATATATATATATATATATAAATGCGCTATATAAATAATCATTACTCATTACTCGAGAGGGCAAGGCACCTTTTTCCGGTCAGGCATCATGGCCTCGGATTTGGAGGTGCTGATTCTCATTCCAGCCGCTTCACACTCGGCTGCAAACCGTCCCAGTGCATGTTGCAGGTCCTGGTTCCTTGGAGCCAACAGGACAACATCGTCGGCAAACAGCAGAGATGAAATCCTGTGGTCTCCGAACCGGACCCCCTCCGGCCCCTGGCTGCACCTACAAATTCTGTCCATTATGACAGTAAACATGAAGCGGTGAAAAAGGGCAGCCTGCACCTGCCGGCAATGCAAATACAGCTCTGGTATAGACAATAATGAAGTCATGAATCCAGTGAAATTAGTCGCACACCTTTTTACAGTAAAAAGTTACAGTAGATCAAAAGTGACATGTTTTGACCATTTTTTGGCTATTTTGGATCAAAATGGCTACTTTACCTCCATATTTCTCAATATTTCTACAGTAAAAGTTTCTGGTCTTTGGTACAGTGGTAGAGGGCAATGTTGAGGTCATGAATCCAGTGAAATCAGTCGCACACCTTTTTACAGTAAAAAATTACAGTAGATCAAAAGTGACATGTTTTGACTATTTTGGAGGTATTTTGGACCAAAATGGCTACTTTAAATCAATATTTCTCAATATTTCTACAGTAAATGTTTCTTGTCTTTGGTACAGTGGTAGAGGGCAATGTTGAGGTCATGAATCCAGTGAAATTAGTCTCACACCTTTTTACAGTAAAAAGTTACAGTAGATCAAAAGTGACATGTTTTGACCATTTTTTGGCTATTTTGGATCAAAATGGCTACTTTACCTCCATATTTCTCAATATTTCTACAGTAAAAGTTTCTGGTCTTTGGTACAGTGGTAGAGGGCAATGTTGAGGTCATGAATCCAGTGAAATCAGTCGCACACCTTTTTACAGTAAAAAATTACAGTAGATCAAAAGTGACATGTTTTGACTATTTTGGAGGTATTTTGGACCAAAATGGCTACTTTAAATCAATATTTCTCAATATTTCTACAGTAAATGTTTCTTGTCTTTGGTACAGTGGTAGAGGGCAATGTTGAGGTCATGAATCCAGTGAAATTAGTCTCACACCTTTTTACAGTAAAAAAGTTACAGTAGATCAAAGGTGGGAATTTTCTTAGTTTTGTGTATTTTGGACTAAAAAGTGTAATTTGTCTCAATTTTACCCACAATTTCCAAAGTAAATGTTTGTGGTTGTAGGCACAGCGGTGAAGGCAGTGGTGAGGTCATACACCCAGTGGAATAAGATACTCAAGTCTTTACTGTAAAAATGGACAGCAGCTGAAAAGCAGCTTTTTACATGCTTTTCCAAATAAGGGTTTATTCACAAAACGAGTCTCCTAAGCGCGCTTTCTGTTCGAGGAGAAAAGCTGACTGCGAAAGGCTGTTCTGCTATTACCGTAAGCAGTCAACAAAACGCGCACTGCTTTTCTCTCGATGCGGGCCGTTTTACTTTGGAGGTGAAAGATGCGGCCCACTTTACCGCGGTCAAATGCGCGCTATGCGCCTTTACGTAATCTCTCATTATCATCCAAGCATTCAGGGAATGTTCATTTAGTGCACTGTGATATTCGTGCCACAAATATCTAATATACCGATAAGAGAGGAGCTGCTTGGTGCTGTGTGTTCATAGAGGTGAGGACCCCGTGAGTGTCCTGGGACAAGACTGGGTGTATTTCTGAGAGAGAGAGAAGAGCTCGTAGGTTATGAAAAGTGGGTGGGGGGAATACCTCGCCTCCTTCATCCTTATTACTGAGTCGAGCTTGTTGCTTTCAGGAGGCTTAATGATGTGAAACTTTGAGGATCTTAGCATGAATCAAAGTTATTGGAGTTATGAGCTGCCTATAGGATCTTCAAAGAGAAAATATGATGAACGCACCCCTGAAAGAAGGCGTTTTTGCTTATATTAGACTTTAACTAAGACGCTCTGCACTGCTGCTGCATCTGATCTGTAGTGAGAATGACTGCCACTGCCCAAGGACGAGGGATACACCGTTCTTCTGCAGCTGAGCTCATAATGAGCACGAAGACGTTTCCCTGACACATCCTCCTGTATTATGAGAATCTCAGTTCAAGTTTGCTTGAATGAGTCCCGAGTCTAGATCAGACCGGAATCTTTTTTACCTAATGTGCCTCAATAAACCCTCAGCAGCCATATATCCAAAACAAGTCCCTTTTACCCTTCTACCCTCACATTACTAATGCTTTGACACTAATTTGGCGTTCTGTTCCAGAAGGGGCGGGCGCAGGGACAGGGGTGGGGGTCTGCCCCTGGATGAACAGCGTCTCCTCTCCTCAGGTGTTTTGGTATTTGACTGCAGCCATGGCCGGGAACGCAGAGAAAATACCTATTGCCTCAGCGGGACCCGAGGACTTGCAACAGTTTTTACCCCCGGTGAGTCTCCACCGCCCCTGGATAACTTTCAAACCAGCATGTGCCCATAGGAAATAGCATCTAGATTTAAACAGGTTCGTTGAAAATGTCTGTGAAGTTAATGCGTGAAGGGGATCAGGCTACACGGGGCCCCTGACATTTATTTGACAGGGTTAGACTGGCTACTAAGAATCTAAGTTTAAAATTAATCTAAAGTCAATGTTTCTTTTGGCTGAAATGTGTGGCTCTGAAGACAATCGATTTCTAAGCGCCTTAAGTGGTGAAAATTAAGACTCATAGTCAACGAGAAGCCAAACCTGTTTTGAACCTGTATCTCGGCCCCCGCTGAAATATCTAACGAGATTGTACTCGGTGATATTACAGGCCTACTCTGCGGTGGCCGTGAAGCCCACCGCCACGGGGCGTCTCATTAAAGCTGGGATAGCAGTGCTCATTGCCGGGACTCTTCTGCTGCTGCTGGGGGCCGTGGGGGCCTTCTACTTCTGGAACAACAATGAGAAACATGTAAGAGTTGTGATTATATAGCCTAATACATATTTGAGAGGGACATGCATGTACAGTACCACCATGATCCTTAACAGTAGCAGTTCATTCAGTGGTCATAACAATGATAGTGCCAGAAAGTACTTTTACATAAGCTCAGTGGTCTTAGGGGCACTGTCTCCTTAGACATGAAAACAAGATAGAGTGAGGTTTACTTGGAAGTGAAGTCAATTTATTGCCTGTTTTAGCAAATCTTGCAAATACAAGATATATTATATTTGTGGATTTTGCAAAGGACAGTGCAGTTGATATTGATCCAATGCCTGTTGTAAAGGGGATACTCCACCATGTTTTTATTATCTTTTTAAAACTTAACAATAGTGCTCGACTTTCACTTTGGAAAGTTTGAGATAACTTGACTCCAGTGTTTGTACACACCATTTCGCTATACACGCTGCATAATAACTTGCATGAATAGGGACTGAGGGTGATGTTGCAACAAGCTAAATAGGCTTCATCTTTTCAGCATTAGTTGAAATGGAAACTCAGTCAGTCCTTTAAAGTCAAGAGTTTTTTTTCTGCAGCGTAGGCAAACACTGAAATGCAAATGAAAGACTGCAGCCCGGTTAGTTCAGACTCAAGCAAAGAAGACGCTTTGTGAATGGCAACGTTGTGTGTGCGTGTGTTAGCTCTGGGATTCTGAAGAGGTGGGACTGGGGCATGGGGGTTGGTGAGGGAGGCTTTGGTCCGGCTGACGCTAAAGGTGCAGGAGGTGTAGGAGATGAGAAGCAAAATGAGGTGCTTCTGAGAGCTTTTTTTTTCTCCATTATGTGAAAAAGCTATTAAGGCGGCAAATACATGATGTTCTAGCAAAGGGTCATCATCACAGAGAGGGCTGTAAAGAAGAAAAGCTTTTTTCATAACGTCTCTGAATGAAAGTGTGAAAGCAAGATGCAGAGGAGAGAGGTCATATGTGATGGGGGAAGATTGGAAAAGCAAGGCGGCGTTGAAATATAGTGTAGCACTGGAAGGGGGAGGTGAGGATTTGGCTTCATAGCTGACATGCCAGACTTGTCTCTCTCTGCACAGGTCTACAATGTCCACTACAGCATGAGCATCAATGGTAAAGTTGAGGAGGGCGCAATGGAAATCGACTCTGCCAACAACAGGGAGAGCTTCAGCACCGGCAGCGGCACGGACGAGGCCATGGAAGTGCACGACTTTGAAATTGTAAGTCCTGTTTGGGTTCACATAAAAAAAAAAAAAACATGTCTTAAGAACACAAGGCAAGTTTGAGTGAATTGTATAGCACAATTCATACACAAGGCCAGTGTGGATCAAAAAAAGCAAGATAAAGACAATCACACAAGGCACGCAAGGCATTATATTCATAAATAATCACAGTACATTAAAAAGAGTGACGGATGGATTTGGATTTGAGCATTGTCAGAGAAGAAGCTTGTCTCACATTTTCAGGAAGACTGGTCCAGATTCTAGCATAATAGGCTGACACATCTATCATCTAAAGAATGATATTCCAGGCAGCAGTGAAGAGCAGGTCAGAGCCACTCAAAGTTTTATGATTCATGTAACAAGTGGGGGAAATACTAAGTGAATAAATTTGCCCTGGATACGTATCAGTGTCTTGTCATATCGCCTCTCCAATTTTCATTAAATTTGGACTGCTGCTTGCCGACCTTTACTTTAAGCACCCAAAATAATCCCAATCAGTGAGTTGACCTTTAATCATAACATCCTGCCAACTATTCATATTTGAATCTAGGGCAAATGACTCAAAAAGTAATTAATTATTTTCAAAGGTTTGGGGATGAGAGCAGGTGCAGGAACACTGATATGTCCATGGATTTGTCAAGAAGAGTTTTCATGTTGATCTATTGCCCGAGGCACTGAAGAGTTTGTCTACAGGGGATCACTGGGATTCGATTTGCGGGAGGAGAGAAATGCTACATCAAGACGCAGGTGAAGGCCCGACTGCCCGACGTGGACACGCTCAACAAAGACTCCCTCACATTCGACCTGGTGGGTTTCTCTGCACTCTGTTCAAAGCATTAGTCTTTGTTGGGAATTTCAAGACTTGCTGCTAAATGTTTTTGTTGCTAGGAATTTGGTCTGTAGAGGGATTTCAGTTGTGAAAAGTATCCAAACCTTTACCTCTCTGATCCTCCACTGTATTTACAGTATACGTACACGCACAGTGCCTTGGGAAAGTATTGTCAGGTCACAAAGGCACAAACATAAACAGATGTTGATGTTTTGGTGAAAAGACAAATAAAGTGAAGTGAGAGAAAAATTAGATACGATTTCATTATCTCAAGTGTGGCTCACAACAGTACTTACCCTAATAGTTATGACAACAATTGACCATCATTCATCATGTGACAATTTAGGGACAGAAGGCACCTGATTAGTCATTTGTTAGAGGTCAGATCTGGATTTCCAAAGAGTGGTAAACAACAGATGGGTGTGAAAAATGGTTACTGAGCTTCACTATTTCAAAGTGTGCTTGGAATGTGTGTTAAAACAGTAAAACTCCCTGGATTTCATAGAGCGAGTGAACACATACAGGAGTGGAGTAGATCACTAGTTCAGTTTGATTCAAAGATACTTCAATAGTCTAAAAGACACTTAACAATTTAATGTTTTATTAAACATTCACTCATTCACACAGCCCTGAGGCTGACTGTGACCCCCCCACCCCCCCCCCCCCCCCCCCCCCCCCCCCCCCCCACCACCACCACCACCAGATTCATACTAGGAAATGTGTGTGGCGTCTCTTGTCTGTGGACACCATGACAGTTAGCACAACAGAGCCACAGTTGTCCCACTGTGGTTTTCTGAGCTGTCTCTCATCAGACCACACTTCAACTAGAGCTGGTGAACGGGGCCGTGTCTGGAGGTCCAGAGCGGGGTCTGGGGAGGTCTGCTTTTATAGCACAGATTTGTGCTATATTTCAATTGCCTCTGCTGCCTGGTGTTTGTTAGCACTTGGCTGTAATCAGGCTGCTCTACCTGACATTATGACTATAGTTACATGTTTCACATTTGATTAAAAAAAAAAGAAAGGAAATGTACACTTCATTGACTCCGTAGGGTAATTTGTTCTTTGCATCCTTCCAAGGCCACTATGCCCCTCCCTCTCTGAGACTCTTCTGAGACTCTTCTCTAGATGTGTTGGTGAGATACCTGCTCTGGGGGATTTTATTTGTTATGTTTCGGGTGATGGGGGAAACTGGGGGAGCACTGAGAGGAAACCCATGTGTAGAGAAACATACTAACTCTACAGAGAGAGCACTCGCCAGACATGAGTGCTGCCCTCAGTTACAAGCTTTTATAGTTTGTACTAAAACACGTGTCCTTGTTCCTTGTTGGAGTGCCTCACTCCATATGAAAAAGTCCAATGGCATTTTTGAGCACAGCGCACCTCATGTATATACATTTTTTATAAATACTTTACACTTTCCCAAGTTGATATAGTAATTTAGTATTCACAATTAATCACAGTTGAGATTTTTTCCCCTACTTTATTTTATCCTATTTTTCTTACTAGACAAACAAGTTGCACTTCACATCCACACCCAAAGCCGCCACACTGCTTTGTTAACGGATGACAAGTACACAGATGCTAGAAACGGTCTAAGTTAGCAGAGGTGACAATAGATTACATGTGACTCTCGCACTGGTTCCATTGTGACCTCATTTTGGGGCTCGCCGCATTTGCAGTTGTTTAACGTTTATCATATAGATGGATACAGTAATTATATGCGTTTGTGTGGCTTTAGCCCCAGTGCACTAAAAGTAGAACGGACCCCATTAAAGAAAAACACATCATAACCTGGAGCAGTCTGAGTGCACTGTGTCTGTGTGGCAATTATTATCACCCCTTTCAAACCCACCATTGTCGTCGGGGCTATCCGATAATTCAAATCATTTAGTTGTGCATAAGCCCCATATAAATCCACATAGCCCGAATTACCAAAATTACTGTCAACACACAAATGCAAGTACACTATTCATTTTCACGCCGCGCTGCTCTTATTGCCTCTCCCTGCTTCATAAAGGATCATTTATTTCCCCTCTCGTGTGTTGTCTGTCTTTTACTCATAAATGATATTTTGTTTGTGCCGCGGTGGTGAAGATGGGAGCTGTTGTTGTAATGGCTGCTGCAGGCTGGTCATTTGCTATAATTTAGAGTGATGGCCACACGCACACACTCAGACACTCACGCACTCTCTCTCACACACACGCACACACTCAGACACTCACGCACTCTCTCTCACACACACACACACACACACACACACACACACACACACACACGCTTCTGTCGGCAGGGAGTGGGTCAGATAAAGTGTTATCAGTGGAGCAGAGGAGAAAAAACTACTTTTATTTGTCCCTGCAGCACATCATATGAGCAGCAGCGCATCTGAAAGGTCGTGGGATAATATTACTTTAACATGTGGAAGGATAGCGAGGGTAACAACCCCCAGGAACAAGCGCCGCTGGGCAGAAACATCCCCCAGACACCTTCATTACCTCCAGGCGGTGGACACTCTGTACATTGCACTCATGTTATTATTCTAACCTGGGAAATCATACCAAGCCCTGTCTTTTATTCAGTTGTTGATGCATTTTGATGTTGCGTATCCAGTTAAACGTTAGCTAAATGTTGCCTCAAGGACATCCTTTTTAACTTCCTGATTTGGTATTGTTATGGAAGTGTTAGAAGCCCCTCGTTCATGCAGATTGGTTTGACTGAAGGGTGGAGGCTGGGCACACATATGCAAATTTTGTTTTGACTGGAGTAAAGAAGTCCATGAACTCAGCCCAGCACATGCTATATGATGTATTTTACCGCCTCATACTAATATATAAGGTGAATATGGAAAGGGTGAAAGCATTATTGCAGTTCAAAAAGGATAAAACATTTCCATTCAGTAAACTGCTCCGAATATGAAAATCAAATTAGTTTAATTTCAAAAGCTAATACATTTCCATAGCTCAGTATTGTGAGTCATTTCTTATAGAAATCAAGTATTTCAAGGATAGTAATAAAGGTGCACTATGCAGCTTTTTGTTGGGAAAAACTGTTGATAAATTTGCCTATTCAGCCTTGTAGTGACCCCGTGGCTGTATGAGTGGATTCACAGCGGCGTCAAGGATGTGTTTTCTCTGTGGACAGAGCTCCGCACCAGAAAATCTACGAAACTATTTATCCAGGAGTTCTGTAGACATAAAAAGTCTAGCCAGCCTGATGACCACTCTTACAGCCACATTACAATTAAATGATTGAGGATAAGGAAAAGAGGAGAAAGTGGATAGGTGAAATGAAACCTGATCAAATATTCAGTGAAAACCGTACAGTGAGCCAGAGCAGCTGATATGGGCTTCATAACAAGAAGGTCCTGGGTTAGATTCCACCTCCAGACGGGGCGTATCTGTGTGGAGTGTGCTTGTTCAATAGGTGAGGGTCGAATGAGTGTGTGTTTTTGAGTGGGACTGTTGGACTACAGATGGAAATTAGCTTCAAAAACTATAATCTGGTGTATTTCCAGCTCCTTTTGTTCATTAATACACACTGCCCCATCCAAATAAAATATATAAATAAAAAAAATAAAAAAAATATCCTAAATGTGATCAAGGCATGTGCATAGTGATGTGTGTAGCAGAGTAAAGAGAAGGGAGCCTGGATTCTGCTCAGAGAGACAAGCAGTGAGCACATTTGATGTGGTTTAAGGGAGTTTGGGTAATTCCTCGTGCATACACTTTTAGTACAATTTTGTTGCTCCAAAAGTTTTAAAACAGAAACCTTGATCTGCGACTTGTCACTGGGGAAATACATCTGTAGATGAGTTTAACGTTTTACTGTTGAACTGATCAAGCAAAGCACTAAAAAACTTATTTACCTAACCATATAACTAATCTATAATAATATAGTCTAATTAACGATTAACTTGGAACTATTGAACAACGGATATGATTATGGTTGCCTTCTGCTCTGTAATGATTTATATAAATTACCAAAAATCAAACTTTATTCATTAATTCTTTCTTTCAGGTGTTGCAATAAGCGCTTCAATATTAAGATTAAATTTGGCTCAACATCTCCCACAAATTCTCCCAATTCCTCCCAATTCCTCCCAGTCCAATTGTCTAATTGACTTCTTGGATCTTATGGAAAAGTAACATTATCTTTGCCAGATCCCATCAGACCTCTGAAGATGTGCAGGTCAGGGCCTGGTTAGTACTCTGATGGGAGACCTCTGGGAACACCTGGTGCCACAGCGGCTGTAACTGTGCCAAACTGTGGTTGTGTCCTTAGGCAAGACACTTCACCCCCATTGCCTAGAATGAGTCTGGTGTGTGTGTGAATGGTTGGTGGTGGTCGGAGGGGCTGATGGCACATACTGGTTGCTTCGCTTCTGTCAGTGTTCCCCAGGGCAGCTGTGTATGGAGTGAAAGAATAATGACATGTGAAGCATCTTCGAGTGTCCAAAAAAGCTCTATATAAAACCAATAGATAATAAAATCTTTGCGTCGTTCTGTGTCGTTGTTGAAGGAGGACGAAGTGATGCCTGCCAAGTTTGACGACATGATCTGGGTGGCAGCTGACGCTCCGCTGACGGACTCTGCTTTCCTCAGCACCAGGATCAAGGACCTGTGTGGTGACCTGCCAATCTTCTGGCTCCGTCCCACCTACGCTACCAGTGAGCAACAACCCCCACTGTGTGATCAGAGAAAGATGTGTTACATGTAAAATAGAGTCATTTTTTGTCCTATTACCTAAGCCAGCGTAGATTCACGTTGGTTTGTAGCATTTGGTGGCCCTAAACAAGATGGTGGTTGATAAGGATTCAAGAGATTCATTATTTGTCCCACAGTGGGAAAATGTCGGTGTTGCATCACAAGAAATGAAACACCTAAGACAGTATGAATGGGGAGCACACAGCACAAGATAAATGAATAATAACTAATAGTATAAAATCTATATCTTTAGCATAAGGAAAGAAGTCTAAAAATCTCTAGCTTTAGCATGTTGAAGAAGCAAGACTCAAGTACAAAACCCACTGACTTTAGAAATCTAATCTTAAGCACTTGTTTCCCATTACACAATCTCTAATTAAAAATAAATTGATTCACTGAGCGTTGCCTGAAAGCCACAAACAAATCAAATGAGCCTCTCTGTGTAGTTATTCTTGATGTAGTTTTCCTTAAGGCAAAAAGAAGATGCAGGTCAAACGGTCTGAAATATTTCCATTTAACATCTCAATGTTTATAGCACTTAAAAAGAAGTCTTAAAAAAGAAAATCACAGCACCGTTTGAAGTTTCTGAGCTGAGCTGCGAACAGTTTTAGCACACTGGGAGGTCAGAAGTTCCTCCAAACATTTTCTATTGTACTTTCCTTGATGGCTTGAGACACCGCTGCGAGGAACCTGAGAGTATGAAGGCGCATTATTGCCGAGCGGCTAAACCTGGCGGGCTGTCATTGTGCGAGCGTGTGTTGTGTGCAGGCCAGCAGAGGAAGAAAAGGACAGTCCCCCGGCAGAAGCGCCAGGTCGGTGCTGAAGAAGACGTGGAAGCAGAATTCAACCCAGAAAACCCCTACCAGGCGAGTCGTGCCAACCAGAGCACACACACAAACATCCACTCATATCTGCGAGCGAATACACACACTCCTCTACAACTGCCACTGCTGCACCATGGGAGTTTTAAATATCTTTATCCTAATGGTAGCAAGTCTCTGTGTTATAGAGTTCTGCTGCAGTTAGAGCCAAGTATTAATACAAGTTTATGGGAAGAAGGGATTTTTGAACGAATGTATGAAAAAGAAAATGTCCAACTGTTTTCCCAGATAATTATTTGATAGTGATAGTGTAGATTCAGAAACTCGCCATATTTTCTTATGGTTCAGGGTCTTTTTACTGGCCATCATCAAGCATACAGTCGTTCAATTAGTTGACTAAAAAGGGACATGGCAAATACTCTAATACTTTCAACTACTACTGTTTGCAATTTTCATATAGTATTTGAAGCAAAATGTCAACCAATACAGTATAAATGACTATTGATGGCAGCTCGAGTCCTTTGTGTATTGTTACCACTTACAGACACATTTATGAGAAAAATAACCAGACAATAGTTGATATGTCTGTGGTGCATGTGGGTTGGACCAGAGAAATGACTGACTTACAGTATAGCAGTTTCCATAGTTACCAGGAAATATTTTTTCTGCTGACCTCAACACAATGTTAAAGTAGAGGGTCTTGAGAATGTTGTGATATCACATGAACAAACCCTATTGATTATTGAGTCAGGCTTTAGGGATACTTGATGTGTCACGCTTACACATGTCAAATTTTATTCAAGTGGATAATAAATATGCAGAACTGTATTCACAGGCACAGACAAACAAACCCTGGTGAAAACATTACCCCTTGGTCAGAATAATTAGCACAGAAGAAAATCAATGATCTGACATCTTTAAACATTATCATTTTGTCTCATATTTCTCTGAGAAGAGCAACTTTCACATCCCTCATGAGTTATCTGCTGAAACAAATTGTATTCCAAAAGCTACTACAAGTTTCCAGATTTTGTGAGGGTGGAACAAAAGCACATATTTAGTTGAAAACATCTTACACAAACATTTATTTCATAATTTGTTTGAATATTTGTGATTGTCTAAATCACAACCCAACATACTGTAATCCCCATAAATTACACAAATCCCATAATGACTGTATTTTTATTCAGAGAAACACTTATTCTTATTTCATTCTTGAAATAAAACATGTATTTGTCAGTGACATCATGCTGACACCTACATTATTTTCACAACAATCACAAACATACTTTCCATGTAAATAAGGCGGCTGTCATGTTCTGTGGTGAGCCTGAACTCAGCTCCGGCAGAGCAGCAGAGGGGACAGTGCAAGCCTCTCTGACTCACACTAACTCTTGTCCACTCACATCGGAGGGACACCTGAGTTTGCGTTGGGGGGCTTTCCCACAGATGTGCGGGCTGCAGCAGATGTCGAGGTCACATTGCGGGGCCCGGATTGTCACAGTGAATCTGAGCAAATGCGTGGGTGTTTTTCCTGGGCATACATCTCCTCACGCTTTTCACAAGCCTTTTAGCTGCACGTCCAAAGCTTTTCTTTCATCGCTGCATATAATAATTCTGACCCCACCTCTGCAGCAGGCCTTTGCCCCCTTGAGCACACGTCCCTGCAGACTCAGACAGGGGCCCTCTCCCCCTTAATCCCCTCGCCTTCACTCCGCTCACACTCACAGAGAAGCAACCCCCCAAAACCCACGACCAATGCTCCTGACGACCGCAAAGAAGGGGCAAACAGCCTCAGTACGAGCTGTTGAAAAGGAAAATATTTGACAACAAAAACCCACAGCTGACAACATCCCCTCCTCCCCATGTGCCTGTCGGAAATCCATTTTTAATTGGTTTGGAACAAGCTTCCTCTGCCGCTAAAGACGCAGAGGATCAGACATACATCTGTGTGTGTACATTTACATATGTCATGTATGTCCTCTTATTAGCACGACTGTACTTCAACATTTTTGCAAACGCTGCAAAAAGATTTACCAGCTCTAAACGTTCTTGTCAAAATAATTTTACCTAATTGAGCTGCTCACTATGTTTTGTTAATGAACAAGGAGAAGTCACATCTCATTTTGGTTTGACAACTTCATTCACACGTTTTAATGTGCGGTGATTGGCTTAAGATAGAAGAGAAAAAAAAGGCAAGATGAAACCAAAGAAGCTCCCTGATACGATGGGAGATGGACTCATTACTGTCGCACGAGTTGTGAGAGAATGATTTATGTTGGTCCTGAAAGACCGAAGGCACACTGTGTAACTTTTCTGTTGGAATGTATCCTACCTGCTTATCACATTTTCTGGCAATCGTTAGTATGGCATAAGCTGGTCTTTGGAAGTTTATTTGATATATTTTTCCTTGAGGATGTAAGCTTGATAGTTTTTTGTGAATACTCAAAGTGAAGCCATGATATCTCCATGGGGATTCTGGAGTTCCCACCAGATATGTCACATGGTATTTTGGAACATATAAAAATGCTTTTGTACGTCTCATTTATTGCTGACTCCTCAACAGATAATCCGCTAGTGACACCAAGAATTCAATATGCTCTCTGCTGCAGTTGTACTTATACATTCTATTTATCCAGGGCCATTGAGATGCAAAGCTTTGGTTTAGCTGTCGGTGCATCTTTGTGATTTATTGGCAAATTTGTGACAAATGTCAGAAAAGGAAATTAGAAAAATTAGATGATGCAACCAGGTTTTTAATGTGTTTTTGAGTGTTGTAAACAGTAATAGTTAAATATATGCTAAATGGATTTCAAGCCTGTGGACATTTGGGGAAAAGCAAAAACGTGTCCATGAAAGCAGGTGGTGGAGTCGCGCAGCGTTGAGGCTGAGGTCCAGCAGATGCTTGTCTCAAACAAGCTTTTGCTTCGCCTGGATTATTCCACAATATGTTAGAAACCTCTTTAGTTTATCAATGTATGGTTGCTTTTATTTGCATAACAAATATTGGTTTTGATGCTTGTTTCCATGGAGATTGCTCAGTGCCATACAAACCAGGCGGAGATGATCTATCAATCAAGCTGTTTATTCCAAAACATGAACAAACACAACTTCACACAACAAAATAACACACAATATACACGTTTCAAAAAGGGGATAGACGAAGCAGACCCTCATACACCTCAAACCCCCCTGACCCATTTAACATTGCAACACGACAATTTGTAACAATACAATACAGTAGAATAGCAACATAACACACTATCATATAATGTTATAAGACAACTCTCACACACACGCACACACACACACTGACAAGACACAAGCCCAAACACTCTCTGACCCTACATCTCTTCCACTGCTCTCTCAGTGCTGAAGGCATCACTCAGATATGGTTCCAAAGTAACTTTAGTACTTCTGAAGTTCTGATGTCATGGTAACCAAGTGGTCAGCGCTCGTGCTTCACAGCAAGAAGCACCTCGGTTCAAAACCACATTCAGACCTTTTTGTGTAGTTTTCCTCCGGGTGCTCCGGTTTCCCCACTGCCAAAAACGTGTATAATAGGAATGAATGTAATGAGAGAGTGAATGGACTGTGAGGGTCAGGGGCTTCGATGTGCCGGTGTGGTGGGCATCTTGCTTCTGTCACCACTGTGTGTGGAGAGAATGGTCTATGAAATGCGCTACATAGATATAAACTACTTAGTGACAACTAAAGGTAAAAGGCCGTTGTATCGGGCCGTTGTATTTGGCCGAACCCTCTTCAAACTGTGCATTTGTTTTATTTTGTAATCTGTTGTTTTATATTGAACATATTCACCGGTATTAATATTGGACATGAAATCTGACTCTTACCATGGTTCTTTCTCACACAGAGAGGTCTTGAGGGGGAGACGGGCGACATGAACATCGACCCCATGTTGGACCACAGTGGGGTCTGCTGTCACGAGTGCCGTCGCAGCTACACTCACTGCATGCGTGTGTGCGAGCCGCTGGGAGGGTACCACCCCTGGCCCTACCACTACAGGGGCTGCCGGCCCGTGTGCCGCGTCATCATGCCCTGCAACTGGTGGGTGGCCCGCATCCTGGGCCTGGTGTAACTGGTGTAACTGGTGTAACACAATGAACAGACTTGCTTGTACATGTATTACAAATAACTAGGCTCAAAGCTAGATAAAGAAGACATTTCAATATGGACTTTTTGAGGCAAATCATGAACATTTAGTTGCTTAAAATACTTGAATTCAGGTCATTTCTCTACTCTCATTCCTTAGACGTTTGTGAACTAGAATAATTCACTGTTGTGAAGACAAGTCATTTTTTCTCAAGTCTCGGCAATAGTTCTTTCTTGAAATGAGAAATATCGGATTGAAATCTTTCTAGTCAAAAGCTAGACAAGTCTTTTAGAAAATAATGAAACATTTTCTGTATTTGTTATGTTTTGATATGGCTAATACCTGATATTTACCAGTGCTAATAATATCTCCAAATCAACATCCCGCATATCTAACATTTTAACTTAGTCTTTGTCTTTTACCTTTTTAAACACTCATGGGGGTTTAAAAAGGCACATTTGAGGGATTGCAGACAAACTGGAACTGATGTACACAGACTGGATTGTTATAAATATTAGCAACATTTTCCACAGGACGAAACAGAATTGTATATCAGAGGCAGAGTTCGACCACATGGTATGAAATCAAGTACTACTTTATAGCAGATGTTAATGGTTTTTTTCACTGATATTGAGTGTTGCTCATTGTCTTGGTAAAGCCTTTGTAATTTCACTGTGACATTAGTGCGCACAAATTTGAGTCCAGGAAAATGGAGACAGACTAGAAACTGGTTGAAAGCTTCACTCAGGAGATGTCACAATATCAAGGACACGCGATTATAGACGTACAGACCACACTGACCTGCCAAAGCTCACAAAACACACATTCATCTGGAATCAATTGACACCAAGATTAGATTTTAAATGTAAAAAGCAACATATATACACACCTAAAACGGCCTTATAGCGCTGATTATCTATGTTTATTATTCCTTTGCTTTTTCTTGTAAATAAATTCAGTGTAAAACCTTTCTGCCGGCACAAACAGCATCTGTTGTGAGGTCATTACTCTCATGAAAAATGTTTGACTCGTGTTTTGAACGCTTTCTCTTTGCTATTTTCTATCGGCGTAGGTCTCATTAAAATGATGTACTATGTGCTTTCACTGTAGAAGTTTATAAATCAGACGGAATTCAATCTCAAAGTGCAATATACAACTAAATAAACTTTCTTTTTGTAAGTAAACAGCCTCCTCTCTTTTCTATCGACTATTGTTCTTTGTGTTAGCTAATCAGCGCGTCGTTACATATTTATGCATATGACACATTCAGGGCCCCATTCTTTCAAACTGTTTACAGACGTGTCACAAAGAGTAGCATCTCCAATGGGACGCACGGAGAGAAGTTTTAGATGATGTTTAATGTTGCGTCTTTTTAATGAGACTAAAGAGTGCGCGCCACCCCCACAGATCTTACCCTGAGACCCTTTGATGTGAGTGGGGTGCCTAGAGCTCCAGCCGGAGGCGACTGTTTGTGTGTGATGTAGCTACTGGACGTTTATGTGTCAAGACTCCCGTCCACAGCCGCAAATGGGTGTTTGATCGTCACGAGAGATGAAACAATGTGTGAAAAACTCGACACTTAAGTGAGTGTGAGAAGCTTGATGGTGCAGTTAGACTGATCCATATTAATGCTCTCGGGGCCCAGAGCGACGCGGACCTTCACACGACTACACCGGCCCTGGGTGCAGTGAGTGTAGCTCCTTAAGGCTGGGGTATGGAACTTTTCTTTCCCATAAATAGAAAAAAATGGTCTTGTAAAAGTGGTAGTAGTACAAATCCGACCAACATATGCTGTCTACCTCTTATTAGAACTGGGGTGTTCAGTGAGCCAGCTATTAAAGTTCACCAGACTTGTCCAAGGGCAGAAAAAATGGATTGTAAAAAACTTTGGATTCTGGACGCTAAAGTGGAATGTACGTATGTCCATGTCGATTCACACCACAGGTACATTTATAGAACTTTGTGAAACAATAAAAAAAACATGTTGGTAAATACAAATAAAGACAGGATTCCAAAGGTTCTGAGCTTTACAACAAGGTATTCCATGACTACGTTGGTGGAGCTGAAGCTGGCTGGATGACATTTGAAGGTATCTTAATTGCGGCTTAGTGTTAGCAAGGTTCGGGGCGACAGTGGCTCAGTTGGTAGAGCCTTGGCCTTTGGGCCTGAAGGTCGTGGGTTTGAGCCCACCACGAGACCTACGTCATAACTCCCATTGATGTCTGCTGTCGTTGTGTCCTTGGGCAAGAATCTTAGCCCCCCTTTGCCTGAAGCCCCTGCTGAAAGATCTCAGCTCCTGTGGACTCACCACCTGCAGGACTGCCACCCCCCTACCCAGAAATGGATAAAGGGGAATAAAATGGATGGATGGATGTTAGCAAGACCAAGGACCACATACAATGGTACTGTGGGCCGCATTTGGCTCACAGGCCATAGTTTGGACGGAAAAGATACCCCAGCGTATGTGAGTGCGTTTTCTGGTGGAATCCCTTTAAATGTGGTGTATACACGGTTTTATTATATAGTTAACAACCAACACTCTTTTAATCGTAATAATAATGCATTAAGTAAGTATTGTTTATTTTGTTCTGCATTTTACAGATCAAGGTCACCCTTGGTCCAAGTGCTTTACAATGATCAGATATTTTTCCATTCACCCACTGTGAGGACGAGAGAGAGACGCCGAACACACTGCCATTTAATCACTCATTACATTCAGACCTATTGTACATGTTTTTTGTGGTAGGGGAAACCAGAGAATTCGGAAGAAACTTACACAGGCACGAATAGAACATGCAAACGCCGCTCAGAAAGGGCCTGTTTCGACCGGGATTCGAACCCAGGACCTTCTTGCTATTTACTCGGCACGGTGGCCAATTAGATAGCAGTGGGTGGGGTGCACAGTACTTTTTGGACTTTTAAAGATGCTTGACATGGCATCATTCATTCGCTCTGTATAGTGGTGATGAAAAACTACTGTAGCCACAGCTGCCCTGGGGTAGACAAGCTGGTCATTGACCTCTCCAACCACCACCAACCACACACACTAGGCAACATAACAGTTTGGCACAGCTTTCCCAATAGTTGTAACTAATTCCCAGAGGTCTCCCATCACAGTACTAACCAGTCCCTGCTCAGCTTCTGAGATTTGACAGGAGCAGGGGTACCGCATTTTCTAGTTGTAGTTTTAAAGTGACTGAGTATTCAAAGGGCTAAAACAGGTATCAACCTCAGCTTTTGTAACGACACGACCGTAAATGTGCTGCATTTAATTAAAGGTATTCCCGCTTTAGGAATGACAATACCTGCTCTGAAAAAGAAGTTTCTGGTGGTCATAATAAAAGGACATTATGTGATTTTGTTAAGGCAAATAACTCTTGCCAGAAAGAAAATGTTAAAATGTCAAATCGATCACTTGAAATTAAATGAAAGCAGTCATACCGAATTCCTGAGTGAATTTAAAAGATATTTTTGTAGCAGTGTCCTCGTGCCAAAGCAGTGCTCCTGAGATAAAGATCGGACAATGATTCATAAACTCCCTCCCAAAGCTGCCACCCATATCTCCACCGAGCAGTCGTATCAGTAACGCCAGATTTCATCCCTCCCAGCACCATAATCACTCAGCACGGCTCTCGCTGTGATACACCAGTGTTTTGTGTCAGATGGATCCATTCCCAGACTTCCTGACTGCTTCGAAAACGCTTCCACAGCAAACAAACCCCGAAACAAAAAAAGACTTTGAGCCAAACATCAAAATTTGGTTAATTTTATTTGCACCAAAATCTTGGATGAGTAACGGGTGGTGATCAACAATGTGACGAGAAAGGAAAAGAGCCAAGAAATCAGACAGATAATCTCAATATTACATTTTTACAAGAGCTGATATAATGTGTGGGAAATAGCTCAAAGTAGAAAGGCAGCGGGAGAATATTTTCTATTTCCGTCTGTTCTCGTCCGTTAGAAAAACCATCAGAACGCAAATCATGCAAACGGATCTCCTGAAGTGATTATTCAAATGATGTGACCCCTGCTGGCCAAGGGCAGGCCACGGTGTTTTGGTTCAGAGCAGAACCAATCAACCGTGGAGCTGCTAATTTCAGGTGCACTGAGCGGAAAAGGAGAGAAAATAGACAAAGAAACACACAAGAACAGATCAGTATTTTTTAAACTCTACGTCGTCTGGAGGAGTCATATCAACTTTTCTTTTTCCGACATCTGTCCAGTTGGTGCTGAGGACTGTCCCGCCCGATTCCATCTGCAGAGAGACCACACATTGGTTCTTGCTCAATAGAGCCATTACAGCGGCAATAGCAATGTTTTTGTTTGAAAAATACTTAAATAAGACTGTTGAGAAAATTATGTAGTAAATTTTGTGAAATCAGACCACAATAAGCGGTTAAATGCCCAAAGATAACAATTGTAAACCGCTTTGTTACTCTGGTCTGTGAAAGGCGGTATACAAATAAAGATGACTTACTTAATTATCTTATTAGAAAACACGTTATTGTTTACATACTGAGAGCTGATTGGCTGAAAGAGGGTCATCCTCTGTTTTTCACTTCCCTAGCTGATGTAAAGATGTGACACAGGCCAAAGTACATGTACAGTGCCTTGCGAAAGTATTCGGCCCCCTTGAACCTTTCAACATTTCGCCACATTTCAGGCTTCAAACAAAGATATAAAAATTATTTTTTTTGTCAAGAATCAACAACAAGTGGGACACAATCGTGAAGTGGAACGAAATTTATTGGATAATTTAAACTTTTTTAACAAATAAAAAACGGAAAAGTGGGTCGTGCAATATTATTTGGCCCCCTTGCGCCAATACTTTGTAGCGCCACCTTTTGCTGCAATTACAGCTGCAAGTCGCTTGGGGTATGTCTCTATCAGTTTTGCACATCGAGAGACTGGAATTCTTGCCCATTCTTCCTTGCAAAACAGCTCGAGCTCAGTGAGGTTGGATGGAGAGCGTTTGTGAACAGCAGTCTTCAGCTCTTTCCACAGATTCTCGATTGGATTCAGGTCTGGACTTTGACTTGGCCATTCTAACACCTGGATACGTCTATTTGTGAACCATTCCATTGTACATTTGGCTTTATGTTTTGGATCATTGTCCTGTTGGAAGATAAATCTCTGTCCCAGTCTCAGGTCTTTTGCAGACTCCAACAGGTTTCCTTCCAGAATGGTCCTGTATTTGGCTCCATCCATCTTCCCATCAATTTTAGCCATCTTCCCTGTCCCTGCTGAAGAAAAGCAGGCCCAAACCATGATGCTGCCACCACCATGTTTGACAGTGGGGATGGTGTGTTCAGGGTGATGAGCTGTGTTGTTTTTACGCCAAACATATCGTTTTGCATTGTGGCCAAAAACTTCTTCCACATGTTTGGTGTGTCTCCCAGGTGGCTTGTGGCAAACTTTAAACAAGACTTTTTATGGATATCTTTGAGAAATGGCTTTCTTCTTGCCACTCTTTCATAAATGCCATCACCTCCACAGTAGAAATTACAATCCAACAGCCAGTGAAGCTTTTTGGGCTGACACACTTTACACCAGTACAAAATGAAACTGTCCAAATGATAATTACAAGTCTGAGTTCTTCTACATGTAGCCTGGATGTATTACCTCCTAGATTTCTTAAATCTGTTCTGAGCAGTCTTTTACCTTCACTCACGCATATAGTAAATATGTCTCTTGAATCTGGAACATTCCCAATGGCCCTGAAAACGGCAGTCATCAGACCCCTCCTAAAAAAGAGGAGTCTGGATGCCTTGGCACTTAAAAGTTATCGGCCCATTTCAAATCTGCCTTTCATGGGTAAAATTCTAGAAAAAGTTGTCTATCACCAACTTACAGAATTTTTAATAATCAATCACTCTTTTGATATGTTCCAGTCTGGTTTTAGACCCCACCACAGCACAGAGACCGCTCTAGTGAAGGTAACAAATGACATCAGACTTAACACTGACGCAGGAAAAGTCTCAGTTCTTATCCTGTTAGATTTGAGTGCTGCTTTCGACACTGTCGATCATGGTATCCTCATTCAGAGACTTGAGGACTGGGTTGGTGTTTCTGGAACAGCCCTAAGCTGGTTTATATCCTACCTACAGGACAGAAAGTATTTTGTGGAGATCGGAAACTGTGTCTCAGACCATCTGGCCCTGACCTGCGGAGTGCCACAGGGCTCAATCCTGGGGCCTCTCCTGTTTAATATTTACATGCTGCCTCTGGGTAGGTTAATACACAGTAATAACGTGTCCTATCACAATTACGCTGACGATACTCAGGTCTATGTGTCCCTGACAGCAGGAGAACATGGACCAGTGGACTCGCTCCTTCACTGTATCCAACAGATCAGTGATTGGATGCAAAATAACTTTCTCCAGCTAAACACAGAAAAAACTGAAATTATTGTTTTCGGACCTCAGAAACAAAGAGAGAGCGTTATCTGCCACCTCCAGTCTCTCTCCCTGAAACCCTCAACTCAGGTCAGAAATCTAGGAGTAATAATGGACTCAGACTTGAATTTCAATAGCCACATATCATCTGTGACATCATCAGCTTACTTCCACCTAAGAAACATTGCTAAAATTAAAAACATTGTGTCTAAAGCAGACTTGGAGATTCTTATCCACGCATTTGTCTCCAGTCGATTGGACTACTGCAATGGCTTGTTCACAGGTCTCTCTAAACAAGCGGTAAAACAGCTGCAGTACATCCAAAATGCTGCAGCTCGAGTCCTGACTAGAACCAGGAAGTACGACCACATTAGTCCGGTCCTCAGGTCTCTGCACTGGCTTCCTGTGGCTCAGAGAATAGATTTTAAAGTAGCTTTACTTGTGTACAAGTCTCTCCATGGCCTCGCACCAGGGTACATCCGCGACATGTTGGTGCCATATGAACCAACTCGGGCTCTGAGGAGCACAGGGACTGGACTTCTGTTAGTGCCAAGAGTCGGAACTAGACATGGGGAGGCTGCGTTTCAGATTCATGCAGCTAGAGTCTGGAACCGTCTTCCCGAGAGTGTGAGACAGGCGTCTACTCTAGCAATTTTTAAAACTGAACTGAAAACAGTTCTTTTTAGCTGTGCATACAAGTGAATGATTTTACATTTGTTTTTATCTTTAATCTTTTTAATGCGCTATGATTATTTATGATTATTTATGATTGTAATCCCTTGTGTGATTTTAATTTTTTACGGTTTTTAACTACTTGTGTGATTTTATATATCTTGTGCTCTTAATCTGTCTTTTTATGTTTACTTAAATTCTAATGTTTGATGATTTATGCATGATGTTATATGGGTTGTGAGGCGCTTTGCGTTGCCTTGTGTAGGAAAGGCGCTCTATAAATAAACGTTGATTGATTGATTGATTGAAAGGCCAGATTTGTGCAGTGCACGACTGATTGTTGTCCTATGGACAGACTCTCCCACCTCAGCTGTAGTTATCTGCAGTTTATATAGAGTGATCATGGGCCTCTTGACTGCATCTCTGATCAGTCTTCTCCTTGTTTGAGATGAAAGTTTGGAGGGACGGCCAGGTCTTGGTAGATTTGCAGTGGTCTGATACTCCTTCCATTTCAATATAATTGCTTGCACAGTGCTCCTTGAGATGTTTAAAGCTTGGGAAATCTTTTTGTATCCAAATCCGGCTTTAAACTTCTCCACAACAGTATCTCGGACCTGCCTGGTCCTCAAAGAGCAGGTGCATTTATACGGAACCTTGATTACACACAGGTGCATTCTATTTATCAGTCATTTAGGACAACATTGGATCATTCAAAGATCCTCACTGAACTTCTGGAGTGAGTTTGCTGCACTGAAAGTAAAGGGGCCGAATAATATTGCACTTTTCAGTTTTTTATTTGTTAAAAAAGTTTAAATTATCCAATACATTTCGTTCCACTTCACGATTGTGTCCCACTTGTTGTTGATTCATGACAAAAATTTAAAATTGTATATCTTTATGTTTGAAGCCTGAAATGTGGCAAAATGTTTAAAGGTTCGCAAGGCACTGTATGTGCAAACTAGTGATGGAACCAAACAGTTGCTAATTACATAATCAGTTTTGTGTGTTTTCAGGTTACACACACAAGTGTCTGAACCGTCTATGGAAACACAGACGGGTTGATTCAATACTTGTAGTATTTCTCACTGATTTAAAAAGGTTGAAGTGTTTGATTTGATAAAAGGATTTTCATAAAAAAAAATTCTGACCTCAGTTTGACCTCAAATGTTCACTGCATTAAAATAACTATATTTCAATATACATTTATCAAATAACTGACCTAAGGTCATGTCGCGCAGTACTGAAGATGTTTCTGTTGTGCAGAGTATTTGCTCAAGGATATACATCATCTTCAAGCTCACAGTGGGTTTGCGGTGAAGACAAAACTGATATTGTCGTATTGTACTCACAAAGGACTTGTTCATGGCTCGCTTGACCTCGTCTGAGCCGTCGGTGTAGATCTGCTGGAAGAGCTGGTTCAGGGCTGCGTCTCCTTCCAGCTTCTCACTCTTCTCCTCTTCGCTGAGGTCCACCACCATTTTGTCCCATTTCTGACTGAAGGTGGACGACGACGGGTACTCGTCTGAGAAGAGGAAAGGTTTTTAAAACAGCCGTTAGTCACAAGAAATTATTTCGTTTCAAAAGTTGAGCCTACTTTAGTCACCTTTAGTATTGGCCAACACATTCTGACTGGTCAACTACGGAAGTATTGTGGGTAATGGTAATCAGGACTGCATGGGCTTCATATGCATTGATAAATCAGGGGCATCAGAATAAAAAAAGTTTATCTAACATATAAGAAAGTTTGTACATTTTTGCCATCACCATGTTTCTACCTCTGGAGTTTTACACACTGACTACTTAAATAATGGGGACAGCCACCATTTTAGACTTTCTAAAACTGGGTTTATATTACATCGGAAATTGTATCTTATTTGTAGAAGACGGAGACTTGGAAGAGAGCGCTTAACTAAAAAAAACTACTCGAAAAGGACTTGTTGAGCACAGATTTCTACCAAGAGGAGTAGTTTAACTTGTTAAAAGAAGCACTTTTGAAAATGTCATTAAAGGTTATGTTGCCAATACAGACAGAAATACCCTGATACCCTCTGATGGAGGTAAAAAGCAAAATCTGAAAGTAGCAGATGAAGATTTGACCTACATTCATTTATTCATTCATAATCATCCCTTCATTAGTCCATTGGGTCTATTAGTCCAAATGTTTATCCCACCAGCCCCATTTGAGCCACTGTAAAGATGTAACGTGGCTGAAAGATCCAACGGCTTCCCGTTATCTATGTCTCACTGACTGCAGGAGAACATGGACCAGTGGACTCACTCCTTCACTGTATCCAACAGATCAGTGAGTGGATGCAAAACAACTTCCTTCAGATAAACGCAGACAAAACTGAAATGATTGTCTTTGGTCCCCAGAAACAAAGAGAGAGCGTCATCTGTCACCTACAGTCTCTCTCCCTAAAACCTTCAAACAAGGTCAGAAATCTAGGGGTAATACTGGACTCAGACTTAAATTTTAATAGCCACATCAAATCAGTAACATCAGCAGCTTTTTACCATCTAAAAAACATTGCCAGGATCAAAAACATAGTGTCTAAAGCAGACCTGGAGATTCTTATCCATGCATTTGTCTCCAGTAGGTTAGACTACTGCAATGGCTGCTCACAGGTCTGTCCAAACAGGCTGTAAAACAGCTGCAGTACATTCAAAATGCAGCAGCTCGAGTCCTGACTAGAACCAGGAAGTACGACCACATTAGTCCAGTTCTCAGGTCTCTGCACTGGCTTCCTGTGGCTCAGAAAATAGACTTTAAAACAGCTCTGCTTGTGTACAAGTCTCTCCATGGCCTCGCACCAAACTATATTAGTGACATGTTAGTCCCATATGAACCAGCCCGGACTCTGAGGAGCACAGGGACTGGACTCCTGTTAGTGCCCAGAGTCAGAACTAAACATGGGGAGGCTGCTTTTCAGATTCATGCTGCTAAAATCTGGAACAGTCTTCCTGAAGATGTGAGACAGGCCTCCTCTCTGACAATGTTTAAAACCAGGTTAAAGACAGTTCTGTTTAACTGTGCATACAACTGAGGGATTTTATATTTTTATCTTTCTTTTTAATGTTCTGTGATAATTTATGATTTTAATGCTTTCTTGTTTTGTTCAGCACTTTGAATTGCCTTGTGTATGAAATGTGCTATATAAATAAACTTGCCTTGCCTTGCCTTGCCGTTATATAGTCATCTGATGTTTCAGCCACATTACATCTTTATGTTTTGTTTTATCAATAAGAAGGTGAAATGTTCCAGAAATCACTTACTAACTTATTCTATTCTAATAACATTAATTACACCATTCTTTTAAATCTGAACTGGTTCAACTCTGGTTGAGAGCCACTGGCTTACACGGTATAATACAGGGACTACGACTGGAATCATCAGCTGCAAACAGAGAGTAATCCAGACACAGATTTACATAAATAAAGCTGTTGACTCGTGGTCGACGTTTTGAGGCCAGCCGTGGACATACTGCTCTCCTTTCCCATAAAATCACACATCGAACAATCCTACAGCAAACAGTGTTGTGATTAACTGCTTCTTCCGTCCAAACCAACCACCATTTCTCAAACATCTACCCACATAACGTTTGATTTCCTTCCTTTGCCGCTGCTGCTGCTTTAACACACATTTATATTAGTAATTAATCTAGTCAGTGATGGAAACGTGGGCAAAAACACTGAGTCATAACGGGACGTCGTACCTTTCACCTTTCACGCAAACATTTACTGTCAGCCTAATGAAAGAGCCCAGCAGAGCTCCACTGCCCACTCTCATTTTAGGAGCGTGGTGCAGACAAATGCCGGAGCTCATATTGATCTTTACACAGAGAGAGTCTGACAGATATGAGAGCAAAGAGAAGGAGTAAAAATGCTGAAGCTGTGGACTGACGGGGATTGAAGTGTTTGATGTTGGAGTCCTGTCCTTCTCCCTCCAGCTTCTCCCATCTGATGGCATCGGCCTTTTTCATCTTGATCTCCACCTGACACCAGAAAAAGAGGGGTGAATAACAATTTTCAGCAAAATGGTGGTCTTTTTCTGCTCGGGACAAAAATAACACTTCCATTACAGTGACATCTTAAAGTGCGGGACATCAGATCGTTAGAGCGGCCGGAGAAAGGCAAGGCTCGTGTTTTCAGAGCCGGCATCAAATCTGGGTGTTTGTGGTACAAAAAAAAAAATAGATCAGGGGATATGCGGGGGCACAACTCAATCTGGAGGCTCACTGACAGACATACTGCACTAACGAGACGCTTGTCAGCCCAGGGCCAGTGCGAGACGAGCGGGAGGAGGAGGAGTGTGGTGCCTAATTCCACACAGCACCATCTGATCTAAATCATTACATCAGGACGACAAGGCAGAGGCAACAATGAAAAAGCAGTGAGCGTGTGAGAAAAAGAGGGGATGCATAGGCCTCTAACGCTGAGCCAAAGTGACAGCGCACATACCAGCCACACACACGCGGCTCTTGCCATTATAGCCCGTCGCTTTAGCATGGCCGACCTGTGCGTGAGGAAGACGTGCCGGTGCAATTAAGGAACATTTCTGCTCTGCTGGCCGCCGCGTGATGATTCATTTATGAGGAAAGGGAAGAAAAGCAAGAGGCGGGTGGAGGGTGAGGAGGAGGAGAGGCAAACTGACAGCACGGAGACGCTGGTAGACTGAAGGAAATGAGACAGTGTGATTGCCTCAACCTTCTCCAACCTTCTGCCGCTGATAGATCACTTCGGTCGGGTGTCTGTGTCAGCGGTTTTGGCCCCAGCATCGCCGTGCCCTGTGTGCACAGCGAGGCATCTGTGCAGTGTCTGAAATTAACTTTTGGCTCACCTGCTAAGGGCCGACGGACTAAAAAAAGACTCATCCCTGCTGAGAATACAGGTTACAGCCCGAATAATTCATGGCCGTTTTTCAAACCGTGCCATGAGATCCTCTTTGTGCGCGTCACGGTGCTCTTAATCCTATACATTTATACTTGACGGATAAACTCATTTAATTCCAAAAAGAGACAGCGGGATCAACATTTCACGGTTTCAATGCAGGCAACTAGTATTGACTGAGCAGCAATTCTAAAATCTGGCAGTTACAAATACCTTGTTTTGTTGAAATTTAGACAATGAATGTTCCCCACACTCAAGATTGAATTGTCTGAAATGTTTCCTGTTAATAGAAAACCCTGCAGCCACTTTCTATACAGCAAAATGTTTCTCTAGACTTTTTTTTAAATACATATTTTATCAGATGTTTTTATTTTTTTGCATTAAATATCTGAAACAACATCCTAAAGGGTTCCCTTGTCACTCTAAATTTACTTTCCCCCTATAAACTAGGCCTGGAATAGGACTTAATCTGGACTTAATAGGACTTAATAGTACATAATCAATATTGATAAAATAATAATAATAATATTTGGGTGGCAGCGGCTCAGTTGAAAGAGCATTAGCCTTTGGGCCTTAAAATTGTGGGTTCGATTTCACCACAAGACCTACTTAACAACTCCCACTGATGTCTGCTGTCGTGTTGTCTTTGGGCAAGACACTTAACCCCACTTTGCCTGAAGCCTCCACTGAAAGATCAAGGCAGCTCAGACTAGAGCAGCCATCCTCCTGTGGACTCAACACCTGCAGGAGGATCAGGTGGGGCTGATGCTCAGTGAATTGGGTGCATTGCCACCCCCTGATACAGAAATGGGTAAAAGAAGCTATACCCGAATTATTTTCTAATGAGTTCATAAAAATGCGTATTACAAGTTGTATTAAAATTCGTATTTTAATTGAAAACTTGAGCTTGATTCAGCTTGTGTATAAAATTCAGGCCGTAGAAAGTGCTGAGTAGAAACTTAGCGTGACGCTAGTTCTCCTACACTCACAGATCGAGGAGCGGCGCCGTTACGAACAGCCTGCGTCCTCTAGCGTCTACAGCGCTGGTTAACACAGTAGCATGTTAGCAGAATTGGCTATAACTCCTCTTGCTGTAACTGCAGACACAGCAAAACTGCCCAAAAGACGCAGCAGTGTGGAAGAGAAAAGGGAACTAAAGCGAAAAAAATTATCAAAGAAATCAAGCCCGGGTGAATATATGTAGCGTTAGCTTACATCGTATCCTCTGGAGAGATTACAGTCTATATGCGGGACCGCCTCGAACTACATTTGGACGCAAAACTAGCGGTAATCTTTCAGTTATATATTTTGTTAGAGCGTTGCTTCTGTACCATTACATCAGTGATTGTTGTACAGCTTACAAGAAGTTACGCTAATGCTAATGTTTAAACTAGATGGCTCTGTGGGAGGAGAGCGTAGGGGAAATGAGAAGTTGGGGGGTGATGCTAAACATTCAAACTGAAAAAAACCTTGCAGAAACCAACGTTTATAGCTCCTTTAAGGGGAAGAAAATGGATGGATGGATAATAATATTGAGCATTATCCTCTCCTCTTCCTACTTTATCTGTCATCATTATAGTTTCGGCTGTTCATTGCTATTCACCCAATATTCATCCCATTGTCTGTTTCATGGCGTGATAATGGAACCCTGAATCCAGCCTCCTTCATCTCACCTGTGGACTGTAGACAGCCCGGACATGTGGACTGCACCCCCTCCCAGCCTGGGAGTCACCTCAGTCCTGCATTGGGTGGCCTTGGTCCTCATTCTACGGCCTGATTCCAGGATCTACAGACCATCCGTCCCGTGGGAGCGGAGGGCCTACCCGAAGTTTCTCATTTTCCCCCACTGGCTATATGTGTTCTTTATCATCGCATTTCCTGTGTTTGATCAATTTGATTCTCTGATCTGTTGTTGGCGAATTGACAACGTCCTCCGACTATTCATTATATTTTTGCATAGACCTAAATCACTTGGAAAAATAAAATGAATTAAAATGAAATTGAATTATTGTTATCCATCCATTCATCCATCCATTTTCTACCCCTTAATCAATTTCTGGGTTGGGGGGTGGCAGTCAGACCCAGTACACAGAGCACCAGCCCCTCACTGGTCCTCCTGCAGGTGGTGAGTCCACAGGAGGATGGCTGCTCTATGGCATAGCCTGTATCTTTCAGCGGGGGCTTCAGGCCCCCTGAAAAGTGGGGTTAAGTGTCTTGCCCAAGGACACAACGACAGCAGTCATCAGTGGTCTCATGGTGGGCTCGAACCCACGATCTTCAGGCTCAAAGACTAATGTTCTACCAACTGAGCCACTGACGCCCATAAATGGAATTATTGTTATAATTAATAATATTGTTGTTGATTATAATAATATTACTAATATGACACTTGAAATGGCATTATTCACTCCTTTCTCTGTGGCGTATATTAGCCACTGCGGACAGACATTGGCCCATCTAACCACCACCAAGCCTTCACACACATGCCAGACTTGTACAAGGTGACACCAGGTCCCACTGAGGTCTCCCATTACAGCACAAACCAGACCCTGTCCTGCTGAGCTTCTGAGAATAAAATGAATTATGCACATCAGATAAGTAACTGCATTTGGATCATTGAACCATCAGAACGAACAGTACATACACCGCAGTTGGAGAAACACTGGTGTGGCTATTTATCAAGCACTGAATAAGTGTTTTGCCCATAGAACTGCATAGCGGGGCACAAACATGGAGCTACACAAGCACTTCACGGTGAATCCTGTTTTTTCACATTTGGTCATTTTGTACGCTCCAAACCCTACCAACTTTAATCATTTTCCACGCCATTTTTCTTTGTGTACACCAAAATATGGTTAGCTTTTGTCAAAAGACCTTGGCAAACTATTAAAGACTGGAGTTCAATACTTTTTTGTGACAGATGTATCTTGTTCCTGAAAACAGATGTTCTCTCCAGCTCAGCATTTCTTTCAAAGTGTTCTAACATGTTTGATCTGGAGTTACAAAGATAGCAGCCCGCTTCAGATGTTCCTACCATTTGGATTCTGAAAAATATGTTTTTGAAAGCTCTCTGCACTCTAAATGATAACAGTTGCCTTTTGATCATCATTTTAAATAATTGTCATTTGTTTTCTGTTGGTATTTGAGTGATTTAGACAAAATGTCTCCATCTCAAAATCTATACAGTACAACACATTAAAGATCACTGTTAGAATAGTCATCCTGTAGGAATTATAGCTGTTAGACTTATCTATGCAAATGAAAGAGCTATATTTAAATCAGTAACACAAGCAGAACTAGAAAAGCCTTTTCAGCCAGAGGTGAAGTTGGAATAATCGCCCCTCGATGGCAAAACATTTAAATGGAAATCTTGTATTTAAAATCATACTAGTACATGTCAAGTATGATCATGATGAGTGATGACTCTTTAATGACTTTAGTAAATTAAACCGAGAGGAAGGTCTAACCTCTGCATAAAACCTACAACGTTGAATTTAGCCCTAGTTTACTTCATGTTTTGTCACTTCACCTATAGCAACCATTAAGCACATGTCATTATAAAAGGTGATTTTGCCATCATCTCTTTCAATAAATTGTAAAACCATAAGAAAACAATCTTTAAGCCCTATAAAGGCTGACTGCAACAATGTAAATAGTAACTGTAACTGTAACTCTATTTTAAATTTAAATTTATTCTTAGAAGTGTTTTTTATTCTTATTTTTATTATCTCTTTTTGACTGTTGCACTGAGCCAAAGCAATTTCCAAGTCTGTGACCTCCTGTTACTTACGTTGGCAATAAAAATGATTCTGATTCTGATATCTTGGAATCTATGGAACGTGAAAGTTTAATTAAAAAAGATAACATAGCTTCAAATATTTTGCAGTGACCTGCCAGAGTTTCTGTTGAAGTATTTGTGAAAGTCTATATTACTTGTAAAATTGTGAGGTTCTGAATGGCAGGCATTCAACTATATTTTCCAAAGGTGTGCTGAATCAAAGAAATATGCAGGTGAGTAGTTTGCCAAAGGTCAGACCGTTCTAAATACATTGTTCAGAGAGAGACTTGTATAAAGGTTAGGGAACCATTATGTCTGACACCAAAGGAGGAGTCGCAGTCAATGGCCAAATCCTGATTTAAAAGAAATACTGAAACTGAAGTTGGTTGACTTACAACCTATACCAGGTTTTCAAAACAGCATTTACAGCACATGCACAGCCTTAAACATTGCAGCAGCAGTGGTCATGTCTCAGTGCAGGTGAGTGCTCAGTGGCTCTGGGCAGCTGGAGTGGATGGTGACAGCGTGAGCACGCTCAGCCCATACAACATTAATCTGCTGCCACATCTGTGCTTCCTGGGACATGTTAAGAGGACGTGGCAGGGCCGCTGTGTCTGTGACAGCACACTCTCTTGCCCATAAAAAGATGTGACAGCAGAGCCACATACAGGGGCCACCACCCCTGGACTCTAGGGGCCGAACACCATCGTCCTATGGACTTAACAGTGTGTACACAGGCCCCCTGTCGCTGGTCTTTAGAGCCTTCTCCACATCCCCTCTCATGACCTCATCCTGTCTCTTTTTCGACCAGATCCATTTTCTGAGTATTTCAAAACAAACTCGGCTCAAAGACACGTAAATGCTAAAAATATAAACATTTGGAGACGCTGACAGGCATGGAAATTAAAGAGCACAGATGCCACTTTAGCTTTTTCCCCAAAAGAGATGAGTTTCGGAGTGAATGAAACCAGTGTGTCTCTCAGTGTGTGTGTGTGTGTCTCTCTCTGTGTATGTGTGTGTGTCAGCGGTCTCTTCTGATCAAATACACTGGTGTGTAATTGGCTTCCTGTTGCCGCGGTGACCCCTGCAGTTAGATTGGAGGACAGGAGGAGGTTGCCCTGATGATAGTGCACCAAAGACACAAAATACGTTATGTTAAATGAAAAACATGTCGAGAGATTATGCCACATCACAGGCCTGGCTTAGCTTTCCTCTACTAAGTTGTCTTTAAAGACGCCAGGGAGATGAAGCGTAAACAGTGCAGAGCAGAGAGCAGGGCAGCCTATTACAGCCTTGCTCTCAAGGCAATGCATTTCAGCGCTCATTAGAGATTCATGTCAATCTGAGGCGAGTTGATTTGCTGATGCTGTTGTTCATTTGAACCTTTTCCTCTCAGTGGTTTCAGAAGAATTTAACCCAAAACATTTAATTAAACAGGTCCCAAAGTGCTTGTACAATGTTGATTTGGTGATAACTTCATCTCACTGCCTCAATAATACATATCAAAATGTCAACTATTCAATAACATCATTTTTAGTTTGGACATTAAAGCTGGGGGACCTAACTTTTTTGTTTCAAGAATAACATATGTTGGTCCCAACCGAAATAGTCGAATGTTGAACAAATCAGACCACAGCAACTTCATCTTATTAGAAAACATATCTTGTGCAGTAGTATGTTGGCTGGAGTTTTGTAAGAGATTGACAAGTTTGCTTACTCTATGAGGTGTTGTATAATTCTAGAGTTGTTGTGTAGAAGTTGTAGAGGTGTACTGACTCGTTAAGGTACATTGACATTAGGTCTTCTGACACAGCCATGTGCGCCCTCAGAGCCTGCTGGATCAGGGAACAGTGGGCTCTCTGTGGGATCTTTAACTGAGTAGAGGTCCTAGAGGAAGGCGAGTATGTTTTCAGTGAATGAAAGAGAGAAAGACCCGCGGCAGGTTGGTGTTTGGAGGGGAACAAAGCACAGCAGCCTTCAAGGATGAAACAGGAAGTTGGATTAAGAAAAACAAACTGTAGAAAGATGAGTGGGACCAACGCAGGCACTGGTCTCTGTAAGACTGAGCTCTTGTTTAAGCTGCAGCCCACGTGCACCTCTGGTATGCAGTGTCGGCTGTTGCCATGGAAAAGTAAGAAAGTGAGCAAGTGTTTTCTTTGTGAGATGGGGCAGCCTGTCGAAATGAAGCACCCTGACCTGATGTAGCCAACTAACCACTGAGATCAATAAAGTCACAACATAATATGCAGACATCCCTCCGCTTTGCCTCAGAACATTTTACAGCTACAAGCTAGAAAATGTTCAAGCAAACCATTTTCAAAGGCAAGTTTCTATGTATGTGTTTTCATACAGGATATGGTTACGTTATTGCTACATAAGTATAATTGTTTTATATAAAATGACGACTTTTATTCAAAGTCATATTTCAATGGATTTATAAATCACCATGATGTGGTGAACATTTCATGTCTACTTCATTTGAATTGGGATTGAGCACATTAATTGACATGCTTAATGTTAAAGCTGCACTAACTCACTTTGTGACATTTTCGAATGTGAGTGCTGGGCTCGCTCTAACGAAGACAGTTTTAGGTTCAGCTGTCTGTGCTAACAAGAGACCTGTAGATTTTCTCAAGAAAGTGGGGGCCAGTGGTCCGCTGTGATTGGTCACAATCTGGTCCCGAAACACATTCTCTTCCTTGTTGCACAAAAATTCGGTCTAAAATAAAATGACACGCCAGCACAAACCTGCGCTACTTATTCTTCAAAAGGACGTATATCCTAATGCATTGCATGGATATGGATTCCATTTTTGTAACGAATACAAAAATAAAGTGAGGTAATGCAGCTTTAATGTAAATGTGCGATATAGAGAGATATATGTAGGTATTTTACTCCCAGTTTTGTTTGGTCAAGTAAACACAAAAAGCAGGTTTAGTAATTTATGAAATTATATTTTTTTCATGTTACATTGAACAATAGTCTACTTGTATAGTAGAACTTAATAGACTGAATTGAGTTTGATCGCTTATAATGGAGTAAATGTAACGATTTCTGAAGATGCCCTGTGCCAATACGAGTGAAAGGTCGTCCATCTCCCTCCCAGAGAGTTGCCAGGATGCTCTAGGAGACTTGAGTTTTATGGTACAGTATCGACAAGGCCACACTGATCAATGTTCTGAAAAATTAATTCTCTCCCTGAAAATATACTGAGAAAACATTGCCTTGATGTGCAGTCGGAGCCCGGACAGAGGTCTAAACCCTGAATCAGCACACATTCACTGATGCTCATTAGTCCACTTCACTTATAATAAGCACTAATTGGGGTATAGTTAAAGAGCCTTGCCTACTCGTTAGGCCTATAATCACCTTAAACAGCGCCTAAGAAACTCAGGGAGCTAATAAACGTGTGTGAGTGTGGAGGCGGTGGATTTGAGCATATGTGTGAATCTCCTGCGCGGTGAACTTCTACACTCCAAACAACCAAAAAAAAAAAGAAGAAATCCTTGGTGCGCATATAGTTGGCTTCTGCAGCTTTAGTGCATTACAGGTAGTGACAGTCGACTTTACAGTGCTTTGAATTATTGAGGAGATTAAGAGGCTAATCTCAAAGTGCTAACTAAGTTATGATCTGTAGCAGCTTTGCACGCCAGGCTCTTACACATCTTATAACTGATGCATTTTTAACAATGTCACAGGTGTTAGTGAATAGTTAAATATTACAACAGTCAACTAATATTTCATCTGACGGTTAAGAAACATATGGAAGAGTTAGGTATATGTTTTTAAGCCCATCAGCCCGGCTCAGTCTTTCTCCATTCACACACACATTACAATCAAAGTCATCCGTTCTTTATAGCAGGATAAAAGATGTTCCCTGACACGTTTAACAGTCTGCTTCTTTACTGTTGACAATAAACGCGATGATGGCAAGGCTACATGCATTGTTAAAGCAGGGGCCGAGGAAAATTCAAGGTCTTTTATTGACTTTCAAACTTACCAAAAGTGTTTCCTTGACAAAATAGAAATAAAAAGGGTGGGTCTTGCTCTCAGGTTGTTTTTATGATATATAAACACACACACATTTTATTTTGTTAGTAGAACCAATGTTGTAGTATAGAAAAGACGGCACTACGTTGCCCACAAGATAATATCAATAGACAGAAAATTTTTGACGTTTGGTTTGACTATTTTTTTCTTTTCAGCTCTTGCCTAGTGCAACAGTGGCTATAGGCCTAGGATGGTCTGTGACAGAATTCATGCCTCAAGAATTCAAGACAAGACTCTCTGCAAATTTTCTGCAATAACCGCCTGGGCTTACAATTTCATGTAAGTCTTAAGAAGTTGTAACATTCACTCGGTATTTTATTTAAGCCAGGTTTTTCATATAGAAAGTCTTTGATGACAATATGTATACATTTGTGCAGAAATAGTGCATTATTAATTGGAATCAATTTAAACTGTTTCTTTTTATTCATATAATTAACGGAGCCATTACTGCATGTGAAAGCTAGATTTCATCAGACCTCTGACGCTAAGCAGGGTAGAGCCTGGTTAGTGCTTTGACGGGAGACCTCTGGGAACACCAGGTGCCACAGTGGGGCAGTTGTAAAGTGCCAAACTGTCTTTGTGTCCTTGGGCAAGACACTTCACTCAAATTGCCTAGAAGGAGTTTGGTGTGTGTGTGTGCGTCTGTGTGAATGGATGGTGGTGGTTGGAGGGGCCGATGGCACATACTGAATGCCTCACTTCTGTCAGTGTGCCTCAGGGCATCTGTAGTAGTAGCTTATCACCACCGTGTATGGAGTGAATGAATAACGATACGTGTCCAAAAAAACGCAATATATAGAAATAACGCATTATTATTGACGTCCTCTATGACCTCATAAAATTGTTGTGTTAGCATTTCAAACGAGCAAATCTGACAAAACATCTCTCAGTGATTGGTGAAAGGTTTGTTATAACTTAACCATGCTTTAAACATTGCCGAACTTAATTCCTGACCTCTCTGGTAAGTGGTAAGTACTGTGATGCGAGAGCTTTGGGAACACCACGGGAGCTCTGGACATAAATAACCCAATACTTCTTATGGAGAACCAGAAAGAGAAACTATCAGATCAGGATGAAACATGATTTTTTTTTTTTACCAGGAAATTGACAGTTTTGGGCATCCAACTCCATTCCATAACAGTTCATTTGGCAAGAGGGGTATATTTTTTATAGTACGTATGTGTGTTAAAGCTTCATAAAACATGTCACTACCTTCAACACTCCAAATGTCAAAAACCCAATGCAAAACGTCAACTTCTAATCTTTACTCATAGCTTCAGGGTATTCATCACTTTGCGCTGCAGGAAATAAAGAGACAACAAATCTTTCTCTGAGGCTAGAGAGTAATAAACTAGAGAGGGGTTGTAAAATGCGTGATACCTTAGTGGAAAGGATCTTGAAGTTGCTTTGTTGAGGGACGATTGGATGAAGGAGGTTAAGATTGAGGTTGTAGTTGTCCCCTGAAGCAAGTCGTACAGTGGCCGAGAGCTGAGGAGACAGACAGAGACATGTTTCAGCTTCCAGCAAAGACATTTCTCTAAGAGTTAGAACCTAGCAGCAATCAATAACCCTTGTTGTAGTGAAGTCAAGAACATGGTGTGTGTTAAAAGGTCAACAACATGATGTGATGCAATGGTAAAACTGTGGGAGGACACAGCGTATTAATTAATGAATAATGTAAGGTATAGAATAAATTCAGCTACCATTAACTGCATCATGACTAGAACATACTCTGAGGTCAATCCCCAAAGAATCTAAAGGTCATTCAATGGTCTATGCATTGTGATTATACAAGCATAAGACGAACACTGTGGAGAGAATGCTGGGGAACATTAAACAAGTTGTGGGTGAAAGGCGCGTACATCCAGCTGTCCAAAGCCAGTGTGCTGATCCAAAATGAATAAATGCAAAAATGGTGGTGAGCGGGGAAAAAAAAAAAGCTGGTAAGCCTGAAGTTCAGTGCATTTTTTGTTCATCTTTCTGAACAAGTAACTTACATAAAGTTCTGAAGTAAAAGTACAAGACTGGTGACATCTGCTTAGCAAAAATGAAGGGACTAACAACCCTAGTCCTAGTCTTTACAAAAAAAGAGTGATACGGACAATGAAGGGTGTGAGCAAATGTTGTGGAGGATAAACAGTGAACTTGTGTTATATTTTCCTGTCAGTGTTTAATATATAGAATGGGATGAACTATCTGAGGAAGACAAAGACAAAATAGACAAGGAGGTGTCGGCGTGTCTTTGAGAATAATCATCTGATCTGGCCGCAGTGACAGCCAAGAGTAAGCTGGCACTGGCCCCTTGAGCCACAAAGGGAATGATGGGGCGGTCAGACAGCTCCTAACAGCCTGTCAGTCAGCAGCACACTGGACGCCTCGCTGCTTCTACAGAGAGGAATGGGTTCAGCTACGGCCCACAAACTTGCTATGAAGGCTGGACCCACTAAAGACTTCTTGTACTAGACTCCTTATTTAAACATTCAGCCTCTTTGGATTTCCTCATAGTAATGTTAGTTTCTGAAGATAAACACCTCCTTGGGCTCACAGTGAGTATTCTACTGGAAATGGACATTAGAAGTCTGGGGAAATGTTGATTAGGGATAAAAGCTTAGAAAGTTAAGTTGCTTTCAGGCAATTCCACAAAACTATCAAAGACCTAATTTCATTTGCAGAAAGTGCTGCAGCGTCTGAATATACAGAAGCTGCAGATGGAGTCACGAGGGAAAATGACTGAGACCAGCGCCTTTCATCTTTAATTTCTTTTGTATATACTGACCTAGTAAAAAATACATGAACTTATCTGTGCCTCACACCACAGAGAGAGCAAGAAAGTATGTGACAAATGACTGTGGTTCAGTGGCAGAGAGCGCGCTCTCATTTAAAGGGGGTAAACTCAACTTTGTTACTCTATTAGCAAAGACAAAGCGGGTCCCATGGGTGCCCTGCAGTTACCCCTCAGAGATCGGTGAAGAAAAGTGGAGAAAAGAAAGTCAAAATGAAAAAGAAAGAAAAGTGTTGTCCCTGGGGGAGTGGGGCTGCTCTTAGATCAGTGATGGCTTCTATCTACAGACAATTAGGAGGTTGGAGAATCTAGGGAGGGTAAATTGTTCTTAGATCTGTACTTTGGGGGCAATGTTAACAAGGCACCACTGGAGGCATAGTTGATCCACAGGGAGAGGGTGTATGTGTGTGTGTGTGTGCGAGACCCGTCTAATGGGCCCCCCTGAGGAAACACCAAGAGCCAACCCATCTCTGTTTCAGAGAGAAAAAAAACAGCTTAGAGCATTGCTCTCAGAGTCTCACGACTGTGCTTAAGAGTTCATACCTCTCTTTCCTTGAAGATGACAAACAAACCATCCTCTGGAACGTTTTTCACCATCACCGTGACAATAACCTGGGAATCTGTTTGGTACCAGTCGTGTCTGCCAAACGTACAAGAATATTGTTTAATTGAGGATTGGAAATACAGTAGGGCTTTTTAGTGGCCCCTGAAAATTATTTTCAATTTTCATTGACTGATATTGCTCATAATTTAAAATTGTTATAAAATTATAATAAAAGGCTTTTATACTATTGGTCCTCTACCAAAATGAGTTTGACACCCCTGTATATGCCATAACGCCGTAAGTCATCAAATAAGAAGTTTCTGCTAATGATTTTTAGTTAGCTAAAAATTGCTCAATTCTTCTTTTTCTATGCATTTTGTAAAGTGAGTGTCCCAAAAAGTGTTATAATTAATTACAATTTTAATTAATTTTTTCTCAAATCAATGAATTTATTATTTTTCCTATTTTGCTTTAGGATTGCATAGATTAACTAAATAAAAGATTGGATAATTTGAGTATATGTTTCAACTGTGTGTTGTGTATAGTCCAGTTAGTGATTATGGATTACAACACTTATCAGTCACGTTTAGATGCATAATAATTGAAGACTCTCAACATGAACACATAGCATCTGGTGTTACTGAACTTACTTTATTACACGTGCTGCTGCCTGTTGCTGGGACATCCACGTGTTGATAAGAGAGAAAACACAAAATAACATAAAGATGGCTTGACCTTATGTGGCAGGTGCATTTATACAAGATGAAAATGCTGAGAACAACAGCTCCCCCTAGTGGCCACATGCAGAAACTCACCTTATGTGCTTCGCCGTTCTGTTTTTCTTCTGAGAACAAAGAGAGAGAGAAGGGAGGATTATTGTGTGAAGCAGGTGCAAAGGGCAAACCTGTTTTTGCATCTTAAAATTGAGAAAAAGAAGATGCAGTCCTGAAATGCACATATTAGTGCAACGTGACACATGTCTCATTGCTGGTTTGTTTACCGGCCCATCCACGCCCATTAACAGAGCGCCTGATCACCATTTAACAGCATGCTTTCATACATTATTCACAGACTTCATTACAAGAAAGAAGTAGCACAGAGACAGAAGACAGAAATGAGATGATTGGAGGCGAGTTAATGTTGTCTTAACGAGGCCACGTCTGAAATGTGTGCGTGCGCCTGTGATGGGGGGGGTGCTCTCAGGGGATGAGGAGCTGTGTGTGTCAGAAATCATGACTTCACCAGATGCTTTGTGCTGACTTCAAATTAACGCCACAGGATTTAGAGACAACAGTTTGTCCTGTTGTGAGCGTGAGAGGAAAGTTGGATATTTATAATTTCAGTGGATTTTTGTGCCCCCACAGCCAATGCGTGCCAGTGACGGGGGTTTGACAGAGGGGCGGGGGAAGGTCTCGTTGCTTCCAAAACATCACTGACATTAAATCTGGTGAATCGTATGGCCCGTGGGAGTCAGTGTGTGAGCGGGTGTGAAGTCTGTTTGTCAAAACTCATGCTCTTGTTTATTTGATGATCCATTGGGTCTCAGCGTGAGCGTCGGTAAATGCACCATGCAGGCAGCCAAAAACTGTTTATTGGATGGAGAAGCTCAGTCAGACTTTGCCTCAACTGTGAGCTCACATTTCCATCTGTTCATGCAGAAAGTAATGTTCATGTCAGGATTTCAAAACATTCAAATCAATTATGACTAGGGGCCATTTTCTAAAACAAGGATTGTAACTCAAAACTATGATTTTTGACATGTCTGTTTAAACATTTCTGTTCATGTCATCCATCTATCAATTTTTTACCCCTTAATCCATTTCTGGTTCAGGGGGGTGGCAGTCAGAGCTGCACCCAGTACACTTAGCACCAGCCCCTCACTGATCCTCCTGCAGGTGGGGAGTCCACAGGAGCCTTGATCTTTCAACGGGGGTTTCAGGCAAAGTGGGGTTAAGTGTCTTGCCCAAGGACACAACGACAGCAGACATTATTTTTTGCCCTGAAGAACAAGTGAGAAAATGATTGAAAATGTGAACTACTTCTTACCAGCCATTTTTTCTTCACAACGCTTGATCCAGACCTCGAAGGTTTTGTCTGAAACTGATGAGTCAAAAAAAGAAAATAGTTGAGCAACAAGACAGAGGCACTCCAGAACTATGCTATGACACAATATTAAGATACTGAAATAACATAGCTATGATTAGGAAGTTTAAGGGGCTAAATTAACAACAATGTCAAGATTGGATGGTATGTTTAAAACTTACATTACAAAGTGATTTAAAAGTGCAAAACATAAAATACATGATCACAACAGAGGGAGAACTACCAAGGACTACAGATGGAAAGTGCAGCCATCTCTTAAATGCAACTGCACATTTTCCTTAGACCTGGTCCATTTACTCTGTTCTCATTGCTTCTCTGATACATAAAGTTATGTTGTTGGTTTATTGCAGTCTTTGTCTACGGTTATTTTATTCCTAAAGTTTGTTATTGCAGATATGAGTTCGGTACTTGTAGTCTCACCGTCGAGCTGCTGTCCCTGAATGAAGGCTGCGTGTGCTGGCTCCAAGTTCTTCAAGTGGTACTCTGCTATTCTACAGGCGACACAACAACACACAATTACATCATTACAAAACACAACAAAGTCCAGACTCCAAGCTACGGTTTGTGATATTCAGAATACAGATACTTCTCCAATCAAATATTAGATATTGAAATGACCATCTTAGTGGTGCACAAAAGTATGTTTAACCATTTTTCATTTGACATTAGAAAACAATGCACATGCTCATACTAATTATATAAAACAGTATAATGTTGAGAATGTATTACGACTATTCAGGATACAGTAAAGTGATTGAACCAAGTTACGCAATGCTGTATCTATGCTGTATGTTGGGGTCACACAACCAAGCTGCTCAAAGCTTTCCCCTCAGTCTTTCACTGCAGCAAAGGTCCACAATATCCATGCAGAGAACTTGGCTCTAAAGTCTAGTACAAATTTCTTACCGTCTATTTAAAATGGTAGATTTTTTTGAGAAAAATTCAAACTAAGTTTAATAATAATAGCGCAACTTTCAAACTGGTTCTGCCACATCACAGAATGTTTGATTTGACAGGAAATAAGAGGAAAACACGTTTATCTCCTATTTCCAGGAAAATGTATAAAAAAGGACAGGTTTGTGGTGGAGTGTTAGCTTCAGTGTCCCAGGTGAGGAGGTGGAGATGTAAGGTTTTGATTCATAAAAGGTATGTCCTGAGCGCAGACAATGCAGTTAAGGGTCATAGATAGTTTAGACAAAAGCAAACAAACCCTGTGCGCAAAAAAGCCAGTGAAAGATTGGGTTGTAGTTGTTGTGCTTTTCTGGCATCATCAGCCGAACCTGTAAAACAGAGGCATTACAGTTATTTTACGTGGTTAAATATGGATAAACTATCAAATTTCTAGTTTTGTATATTGTAAAAAATTATGAATTTTCATGACCGACCACCAAGCCTCATTAACCGGTTGAAACCGGTTAACCGTGTAGTTTAAAATATTCCACGTTCTTTGAAATAACAGCGGAGTGAAATCCACAACAGCTTCGGCCCCTTTGCGCACAGAGAACTGATTATTTTAATCTTCCCATTCTTCTGTGCTGGGTTAAAGCTTTTTAGCAGCAAACGACAGCTCGTCCACATGGTCAGAGCAGCGAGTGACGAGTCGCGTCTCACAGGTCTCCTCTAAAGGTTAAATACAAGTGATGTGTGTGTGGAGCTGATCTAATGCCAAGGACCATCAGCACAAACATGTTTCCATGTGTTTTGACTGGAGTCGCGTATTTGCGAGGATCGTGCGAGTCGGCCCGGAGTTTACTAATACATTAGCGCACATAGCAAGAGACTGATCCGCTCTGTCACACCGTACTTATAATAGCGTAATTAAGAGACCCCCCTCCCCCTTTTTTTTTCTTTAACTGACAGCTTTGACCAGTTAACGCTGCTACGGTCAACCACTGGTTAAACGGTCACCGATTAACATACATATTTGGTACTTTTAATACTTTCTCAACACTAATCAAACTAATATTTGATTTCAGTGTTGTTATTCAACTGCAGATGGACATGTATAAGGTGAATTAACCAAGGTAGAGTTTGTTGACAAAGGAGAAGTGATGTAATTTATCTGGGTTAGAACTATTCAGTTCAAACGAGAAAATTAGGGGCCCTCAATTTTTGTCTGTATCCCGGAGACCATGCACAGAACAAGCTTTGGACCTCTTAATGACAAAGTTACAAGCTTACAGTTACTGCTTTACCCGTCTCAAACTATCGATCTGCATATTGAGACCTATAAGGCCAAGTCACACTTCATAAATTATTGATTTTCTTTTGAAGTATGAATTAGAAGTTATTCTTTTGGTTTAATCTGCAAATTTTGAAAACATTGCAATTGGTCACAAGTAGATATGTACCTGTATGAGTGGGAATCAAACTGCAAACCTTAGTGGTCTTCATAGACCTGACCAAAACCATCTGTTCATACAGGCTACGGCTGTAACTAGCAATTAGTTCAAAATCCCTAGATGATTCAAATATCATCTAAGTTGTTACACTGATTAATCATTTAGATGTGATGTAATATTTATATATAAAGTTTAACTTAAGCACTGGAGAACATTCTAATAGATATCATAACCAGACAAAACTATTTTATAATTACATTAACTATCATTTATTACTGATCTGTTTTAAAACACACCTTAAAGCACTTACAGACTCCACATGTGTTTTAGTATGTAATAGAGCAGTTAATAATTAGTCAATAACTAAAATAGTTGTAATTCAATGTTAATACTTACAGTCATACAGGAGGATCTATAGTTGTGTAGTTGATAAAGTATGCTCCTGGTTAAGTCTGAATGTATGTGTGGATTGTAGACTCACAGCTGTAGTTTTTCAGCAGAATGTGGGCATAGGCACGCTGGCACAACCACTCAGCATTGTCTTTCTCTTCTTGCAGTGCTTTGTTTAGTTCCTGTTGAAACGTCAAAAAACATGACATAATTCAGCGTGTTAGTATACTTTTTGCACAATATTGAGTGTTTCTATCCATGCCAAATGTGACATATCCATTTCTCCCGTGTGAGATTAATAAAGTATATCTTATCTTATAATGACATGACATACAGATGAGTAGACTGAAAGTGAAACCACTTGGTGCAGTCGACCATGGCTGCTGCTGCTGCTGCTGCTATTACTACTACTTATATAAAAGAGTTTTAATCTATATCAGAAGAAGTGATAAAAATGAATCCTTATTTTTAGACAGCTAAGTGTAGAATAATACCAGGTAACGATTGCCTCATCATTGGTTAACGTTAAACAGATAAAACGATGGCATCAATAGTATCAGGAAAATAATGTTAGAAATAAAGTGGACACCAGTAAAAGAAAAATAATAATAACAGTCTATGGCTGTAGTATGAATCGATTTGTTTACCTCTAGTGCTTTCTCAGGGTCTTCGTCAATGAGGCTGTCAGGGAAACTGCTGAAACCAAACACGGAGCAGTAATTTCACAATAAAGCGTGAGCTAAAGTAGATTAAATATGCAGTGTACAAGGAGGTGATAAACTTGCCGTTCTGCTGCCATGGCACGATTCGGGAAACTTCTACAAGAGGCTAGAGACTGACAACATCCGGCAAGAGACCGAGCATTGCAGCACAGCGCCCTCTGTGGTATGGAGACGCCATAACAACACCACCTCCCACAACAACAACAGCAGCAATCATGAGAAAGGAAAAAAAAAAAGGAACAAAAAAATTAAGAATAAAACTATGTTTCTTTTTATAAACAACAAAAATGAACACCATATTCTTTTCCCAGATGCTTTTGTATATGTTTCCACTTCATGTTACATTACGGTATGAGAGAGCAAGCAATGGATCTTTGGATACCTCCAGCTTACCCTGCCACTGTGCCACTGTGCTGCATGATTAACTGGATGTTGGTTTTCCTGTACATTTACACTCATACCTTATTTGTATAAAAACTCTTTGTTTAACTTAATTTTTATTGTGACAATGTTTTGTAGTGAGCATAATGTTCAAATCGATCCATCTATTACAGATATACATATAAAAAAGTGTATTATACCATCTCACTTATGGATCTATTATTTTACTCCCTTTTCACATTGACATTGCCAATTTAACTAACCAAAATCAACAAAATAAATCAAAAACAAAAATGATGAGAAATATTTTTAAGTACTTTGACATAACTCAGGGCTATGTCATTAAGCTTCTTCTACTGCAATGAAAAGTCGCTTACAATGCATTAAACATCAACATATAAATAACCTGCAAAAGTGTGGAGGTTGGTGCAAAAAAACAAAAACAAAATCAGACTTCAGTAGGCACAAGATGAAAAGCTCAGCGTTTAATTCTTGCATAGGCTACTTGGGTGCAAAAGGCATAGTCTATAAAGCAAATACATTTTATAAACCTGAGGGGAAATGGCAAAAAGCAGTTATACAGTACATCATATAATGTATAATTAACATTACATAACCACATTAAGGCTTTAGGTATCCATAGAAGTTAATATTATTTATAAGAGGACACAATATTCACTAAATGATGACAGTCCAGATAAGGCACAAAAGCAAAAAGGAGCAACAGGTTCACGTCACTGTTGATTGTCACAAAAGTCCAAAAATCCCTTGCCTGCAATAACTCACAAACAAAAACAGTAAATTCTTGGAATGTTTCCCTTAACATAATCATGGTCCCGAAAAACCAAGGACACTGCCTCGTCAGTCTTCAGGCACTTTAACAGCAGGAGCAATCTTTTAGTGCAAAACCATTTCCAAGGCAGATTTTAATTAGCATGCAACAGTTAAGACACATAGGTAAGACTGAGAGTAGGGCACAGTGTGATCATCAAAGTCACTCCAAAATCAGGAGCAGGAGTGCAAGCATGCGTTTGAAAGCCACGCAGCAAAGATATTCCAGTGCATTAACTTTGGTGTTTAAATATAGAAAGCAATAAAACTGTTAAATAATGCTGAGATAAAGATATGCTGAATTTCCTTCCAGTTACCCTAGAAGGGATTTTAAATCTCGCCTTCTTACATGTTTTTCTTAATAACATACTTTTTCAACTTTTCAAAACAAATGAAGCCAAAATTGCATTTTCTGTCATTATATACGGTTTATAAACCAATTGTAAAGGCAAAAAACCAAGTCCTTAGTCCTTATCACTGCAGATAATCTAAAGACACTAGGTTAAAGTGCATATGACAGGTGAGACTATATGACTTAAAAGTCTTAGCTTGTTTTCTCTAGTTTTGAAATGTTGGTTTTATATTTTTATTTGGTTATTAAATGTTACTTTGTGATATACAGCAGATATCACATAGGTAGAGGTAGGTACCTAGAGATCACAAAGGAAAACAAGGGCCAAAGCCTTAGAACTATGCAATAGAACAATGAAGCGAAACAGAAATGTGCGTTTCTGCTGCATGAAGCCATTTCAATTGTTTGCCTCGAATTCTGACCAAACAAAGTAATTCAAAAGGTAACCTGTCACAAACACTTTCAAGAAAAGATAATGTTCTCAAACATTGTGAGATTCAGTTCATAATCAATCCAGAGCTAACAACTCATTGATGCAGCAGAGGCACAAAGTACCTGAACTAATAAAAAAAAACTAACATAGTGTGCTGCAGTAGCACTTGGTCAAGCATTGGGTCTACCGCAAAAGGTGAAATTGTATAAATAATTTTGGATCTTCATTTGGTTTTGCGCTACATTATGCATGAGCTACACCGTTTCCACTGTGGTTTTGCCATAGTGAGACTTCTTCTCACTGTTGTTGAGAACAGGTTTTCTGTCCTCTTCCAGTTCAGCGGCTGCTTGCCGTTCACACAAGCTTCCCAGCAGCTGAGCGGTTTTGAAGACAGAGCCGTGGCCGGACGGCTGCAGAGACTGGACTTTCTGCAGATTCTGGAGGGTCCGCAGCATCTCAGCGGAGACAATGGGCAGATGCTGCTCCTGGATAAGGCTATTCTTGGTAGACCTCAAGACTGTCTCACGCTGGGCTGCAGCCTTTGGGGTGGTCCTGGTCCTTGTTAGGGGCCGTAAAGATGTTTTCTTCTGCAAAGGTACGGAAAACGTTTCCTGTTCAAATGATTGGTCACAAGAGGATATTGTGCTGTCGTCAGAATCATCGCTCTCTTCTTCATCAGAGCTGTTTTCATAATCTTCTTCTTTGGAACCTTCCCCATCAGTGATATAAATCATATCTTTGGGCAGTGACGTAAATTGGTAGACCAAACGTTGGCCCTCCACCTTGTTTAGGATGCCTCTCTGGTAGTAGTACCTAAGCGAACATCATTAGGTTAAAACATTAGGAAAACATTTTCAATAACAGAATATACACTGAGAGACCATATTCTGTTAGCAGGTCCTTAAGAAAGACACCTCAGCAACCTTGCTAGTATGATCATGTGTGGTCAAAAGCTTGTGATGTCAAGATTTCAGCATTCCTGTTCAGTCAATAGTCAATTAAACCTAAACCTTTTTGGCATGTTTTGATACCAGTGCCAGCCACAAGCCAAAATATATTCTAAATGGTTCCAAGCTCAGGTAAAATGATATGTTTGCAACTGAAAGTCTTAATTATATTGTTTATCATCGTTTTTTCAGCCTGGAAATACCCATGCTGCGGTGTACCTAGTATACAACAGCCCTGGAAAATTTTCTCATGGATTAAGAGACTAATCACAGAATGGGAGGGACGACAAAACGATGATGATGCACTATTGGATAGATGGAAGCTTGTAGTTTGTTTAAATTTCGCCAACAATTATTTGCTCGCAAAAAAATAGCAGTAATTGTTTGGCACCATTGTGTAAATGATCAATCTTTTTCCACACTTTTCCTTTCTCATCAAGTTTATGTTGAGCGACATACAAATGTTATTGAGCGGAACTGATATAACTTGATAGACATTCATAGCGCCCAATAAACGTCTATGGACAGGCTTAAATCACACCTCTCCTACAAGAAAAGGTATGGATGGTTTCCAAGCTACACATTCATGAGTGATATTCAGTCTGAAGTTAGCCAAGCTAACTTTTTGTTTATTTTAAATCTATAATGATGCAGGGACTACAATAGTTCAGAGAAAATGTTTTACCTTAGTGCTCGGCCCATTGTCTCATAATTCATGTCAGGTTTGTTTTTGTGTTTGCCCCAGAGTCTGGCTACAGCTTTTGAATTGACCAATTTGAAAATCCCTTGGCGGTGATCGGTCCATTTGATGTAGCGTGGGCAGACTTGTCTGTCTTGCAGCAACTCCATCAGGAACTGCCACAGGTATAACGTGTTTCCCCCTATAGAGAAAAGGAAAATTATTTGAAAGTGAGCTTACATCTTGAATACTGATCTGTATATCATTCTTAAATGAATACATTTCACAGTGCATTTTGTTAAATTAAATACCTTTATTATATCTGTCTTTCTTTACAGTAATTTCAGGTGTGGGAGATTCAGCTCTATGACTCCTGTATTTCTTTCCTGCAATTAAAACAGTGTGAGTCAAATGGTACCATAATGTGGTACATGACAATGGCAAACCTCTCTTCTTGGACTGGCGTGGAGCAGACTGCTCATGGTGCGCAGTGTGCCACAGAGTCTGTTCGACAGCTCCCATAATGCCCTCTGCTGACACCGTCACCTGGGTAACTGGAGCAGTGATGATGTCACTCAGTGATGGCAAAAAGGCCTGAGCTACAGGGGTAGACAAATGGGTTGACCAAAAAACGAATAACACAACACAGAGGATAACACACAATGAATTTATAATTGTATCCTCTGGTTCAAATGTGTTTGTGTTAAAGTCATGAGCAGCTTACAGTAATGGTCCTCCAGAGACAGTGTGTCTGCACAGTCCAAGTTGAGAAGAGAGTCAGCAGCAACAAGTGTTTCCATGGTGTCCTCATCTCCACTTTCACATGGCTCCACTAGAAACAAATATATCATTCATTCAGTTGCAGAAACTACAACATTATAACAGTGACATTTTAGAATATCATGACAGTACATCAAGAGCATTAAGCTAGATGTTGTCATAGCCAACATCTGCCAACAGCAGCTCGGTCTAACTTATTTTTAAATGACGCTGAAAACACAGTAAAAAAGTAAAAGTCTACGATAGAATCAAAATATTTGCAAAAACAATAAAATCGTCAAGTGTCCCAACATGTATTTTGCTAGCATCACATACAAGATATCATAGGCTAATTAGCATAGCATTAAAGGCATGTTTTAACTTTCGGTCCGAAGCTCTCCTAACAACACAACGCCACATTATACACTTACTCTTAAACATGTCATTAGAAATAAGCTAGGGCATTGGCACTTTGTCCCAAATTGCCCACGTCATCTTACTACGGTATTCTGCCTGTCTTTCCCTTCCAGACACCAGCCAGGAATGTTTTGTTTAACTTCCTGATTTTCTCTCAAGAACGTGGTACGTTCAGAGTTTAAGACTGCGCATGCTCGGCCAAAGTTATCTGCATTTTCATCGTTGTAGACGTCCACTTTTTTAACGACTTAAAAATCACGTCAATACAATGAAAACGTATGTGTTACGAAATAGTGGGATTGCAGACTGGTAGTTTATGCTAGTCCTTTTATACACACCTTTAAGTAGTGGTTGATGGTCGTCTTTGTTGGACAGTTCACAGGCCAAGCCGAAGGACAGGTGTGGATGAGGAACCATCACCGCCGGGTAATCAGAGTAAGCCATCAGCTGCAAAACAGAATACAACTCACATTTCAATCTAAATCAAATACAAATAAGCACATTTCACAGACTATGTCTAATTACCTGTGTCATGTTCACATGATCACTGGCAAAGTCAAAGATGAGCTCTGGCTGTTGTAGCATAGTTGTGTTCAAATAATTATTTTTTAATTCAATAAAAACATGTCTTTTTGTTCAATAGCTTTGTATGTCTTCCTCTCCAGGTTCAAGAACTTTTTCCCTGTGTGAATCCGGCCAGTCAGCTGTCTTGTTTCTCCTTGCTGAGCAGGTTGGTATCTTCTTCCAGTGCACTGCAACGTGAAGTCTGTAGTAATGAAGAACATTGATGCTACTTTTTTCCGATTAACCACAGACAAAGTAGCGTCACAGGAAGCTTGAGCTCTGTTTCAATGCTTGATGAGGAAGTGGGGGGCTGTTAAACTGTCCTGTGGTCGAAATAAAAACCTGCCAAAGGAGAACAAAGAATAACGTATAAAAGGCAGTGGCAAATCCATTTTCTAACAACTTAACAACATGTACACCTTAAAAAACTGGTATAACAAATTACCCCACACAACACAGTTAAAGACGTCTGCATCACTTGGCTCTCTGTGGTGTTTATCATACCACTTTTCTCTCTTATCATACTTCTAAGAGGCACAGGAAGGAAGTATTTGTAGTGCGCAGTACTTTCTAGAGTTGTGTGCAGAAAGTGGAGGCAGTCACAGAGTGGAGCATTTCAATGTCGCGGTTGCCCTGTGTTTCAAGGTTACAGGGCGGTTCATAAATTCCTCATGTATCTCCAAAGGGCGCTTTCTTAACAGACTCCTGCCCCTTTTGTTTGCCAATAATTTTATCTTTGCTTGTTTTAGCTTTTTTGCTTTCCCTCCAAAACGTTCTTTGGTTCTTCTTGTCATAACTAATGCTGACTGGTTTGTTTAGCCCTTTGGTGTAGTTCACAGCTTCATAATCTCTCCACCCCTCACAAAACATTTTTAAAAACACAACGTGCAACTACCTCTCTAAACAATATTATGTCAATGAAGGGCTGGCAAAGCAAGACAAAATATCTGGTATGACAAAAATATTGCTAACTTTTGTTTCATGAATACATATTGTTTGTCTTAACAGAAGAGTTTTGTTTACGTGACATTTAGTTAACAAATCAGACCACAACATGTTCTTATTTTTATTATCTTATTGGGAAACGTGTGACACTGAAGATGCTGAACTAAAGATGTAAGAGTCCAAAATACATGCACGTGAAAAAGAGTGTTAAAACCAAACCATTTTTAGAAGTAGGTGTTACTTTTGTGGTTTGAATTTAGACACACCATCCTTTAATACCCAAAAAAACCCACTTATACAGCGCTTTGTGACTCTGGTCTGAGAAAGGCGCTATATAGATAAAGATTACTTACTTAATATTTGTGCATGATATCCAAGCCAATCAATATAATAAGGGTAGAGGACAATACATATTCTGCTTGTTTCCCTGACTCATTCTTTTCATAAAAATAAGAGTGCAATCAAATATTGAAAATGCTGGCACATCTCTATGTACAATTAGTGTAATAACAAAATTGTTACATTTTAGAGTACAGCTGTATTTCTCAAGTTGCAAAGCCATGAAATATTTTGAAAGTACTTTACTCAGTATGCACAGTATATTTGGTCAGTTATCACTCAGGAAGCACTGCTCAGTTAGGAGGCACCACTTCCTGAGTTTTTTACCAAACCGCTGCCAAAGTCTCTGCCAGCCGTGGCCTTCTCATTTCCAACTTCCTCTGTTTGCGATAGATACAAAATGCCATCTGGTATACCCATCAGAGCTAAGTAAAAGATTAGTTCAACCAAAGAAAAAAGTGCAATTTTTAATCTAATATGCTGTGTACATAAGGTTCATAATAAACAATAATTTCAGTAAAAAGTCACTATTTTCTATTGTAGATCCATATAAGAATTATTTTTAATCAGGTCAACACAACCCAGTTTTAGCAGGGTTATGAAAAGTCCTAAAATATATCAAAAGTTTAGTTTAATTTAAAACCCAATTCCAGTTTAGTCTTTTTTTTTTTTTTGTATGTATATTTTTGTCTTTAAAATCTTCTACAAAGCTATGTATTTTGCTGCTCATGTTCAAAAGAACACGTTTTACAAGTAGATTTTACCATTGATGTGGTCTTTCAGAAGTTAAAGCATGCAAGTAGGTCACCATTTTTACTTTTGTGGTTTTACATATCAGCTACCTTAATATACCCTTGGTTATTTGAAAGCGTGAGGTGAAAGTTAGGGAAATATTCCACTTAACAGTATGAAGCATGTGTCTTCAGTCCCAGCAAGTGGAAAATCAGGATTATATATTGGCAAGATGTCTAATTTAGCAACAGTGCCGCAACAAACTTGTATTTTGGCTCGTTTGGCATTTTCAGATTACGAACGGCATCTGTATTTGACATGTTTTGTGGCGTCTGAGTGGAGGCTGCTTTGGAGTGACTGAACGTGCGCTTCCCCTGCAGCTGCCTGTGGCTCTTATACATATCTAACAGTATGGGGCTTTGTTCATCTGCTCTCCCCTCACATAGGTTAGTCTGTGTGAAGTGTGTGCCAGGCCCCCGAGGACACTGATAAGCCCCATAGCATTCATTCCCCAGTTTGTGTATCAAACAGTGATATAGAAAACAGTGGGGGCAAAGGCGGTGTATTTGTGTGTGAACTAGGCCAGGCTGATAACAGTATGCTAAGAGAAGCAGCTGCTGATAAGCCCCTCTTGTTGCTTGGGGTAACGGGGCTTATAAAATGAACTGGCAAAATAAAGTAAAAGAATTGTGAAGGTGGCCACAAAAAAATGATCAAGGTTTGCAGGTTTTTGATAAAAGCAACAAAAACAGTGCAACTTCAAAGCAATTCAAATTTGTTCACTTTCTCCAAAAACTACTGACTGCCTTTATAAATAATCGTTTCTGCCTTTACTCTTACAATTTAAGGAGTGAAAACAAATACCCAAGAATGATTCAGTTGTGATTTCTACTGTTCAAAATGAAAATCATACTCTTACCTTATGTTTGCACATTTATATAGTTGCAGAGCAGCTGATATGGACAGCAGAGGTTGGTCTTGTCCCACACAACAGGCGTCACCACTTCTCTGACCTGGGATCAGTTTCTTTGGGGCTACACAAGGTACGATTTTAACATCAGTATGGATCGTGTTTTGTCTTCCCCAGTGCCATTGCCAGATATTACTTCCTCTTTTCTCCTGTAAACTCTCCACCCTTCAGGCTCTGATTGGTTACCTGTGTTGTGAGTCAAGGTAACCCATAGTGACCATTGTCAGTGTGGAGCAAATGTAAACACGGGTGTATTTGCAATGTAAAGTGGCCGACAGGCGAGGGGCCAATCTGCAAACAACATGAGGATTTTATGAGGCACAAGTTATGTTGTTAAATCAAGGTTAATATACTAACATCAATCATTTTGCCAGTAAAACAGTCCCTTGTCTTGTTCTACTTTGCTCCTTAGTTGTTTAGATGTAAATATGAGATCTTTTTATTTAACAAAGTGTGTGTGCAAATGTGAAGATAACAAACATTAATTTAAGAGACCAGACTTTGTTAGTGCCTTATGCTCCCTAGTGGCAAAATGTGGCACTTACAAATACAGTGGCAGTATGTGTTGCAGTAAACACCTGTAAAAGAATTTATATTTTTTTCAGTTTGAGGGCAGGTAGCAATTATACTATTCTTTCAAAAAGACATTTATGAAAGGAATGTTGAAGAAGAAAAAGTCCGAAAGTTTTCCCCAAATCCTTCTTTGATGGTGATAAAATTCTCAAACTCACCATTTTGTACTTATGTCTGAAATTCCTATTTCCTATTCCTATTTTACACCAGTACAGTTCAAGGTTCGATTCCACCTCCAAACAAGGTCTTTATGTATATTGTCTGTATCTGTATAGGTTTCTTCCAGGCGCTCCGGTTTCATCTACTACATGTGTGTGTTGTGTTGTGGGGCGGCACGGTGGCTGAGTGGATAGCACTCTCGCCTCTCAGCAAGAAGGTCCTGGGTTCGAATCCCGGCCGGACCAGGGCCTTTCTGAGTGGAGTTTGCATGTTCTCCCCGTGTCTGCGTAGGTTTCCTCCGGGTACTCCGGTTTCCCCTACCACTAAAAATATGTACAATAGGTCTGGCATGCGCCTCCTGTACTGGCGACCCCGCTCCATCTCTGTGTGGAGTGAGAGGACAAGTGCCCAAAAAATAACAATTGTAAACCGCTTTGTGACTCTGGTCTGTGAAAGGCGGTATATAAATAAAAGCTTACTTAAGCTTACTGCTTGTGAGTGCACCTCTGGGAGTGGTGCACTCATTCACTTGCACTGTCCCAACCAAATAACAATACTATCATCAAATGATTTATTATTATTACTTTACTTTTGAATGCGCTGGAAAACGGCTGCAAGTCCTAAGTAGCTCTGAAACAGTTGTTGTTTTGTGGTTTACAATTTGCATTCTTCTTGCTTTATTCTACCTGGGATGTTGCTGCAATACAGTATTTATGGTTTTACACTGTGCCAGACCAGAGCAGAGAGGATTCATGGTCTGAACCAAGTGGATCAGGCGAAAATCCCCTGGAGTAATGCTAACTGAAAAATGCTAATGAAGCATTTAGCATTTTACTTTGGACTAGAGCAGAAAAAATGGTCCGAACTAAGCGGCTACTCCACCTTGTGACCCGTCCTGCTCCACCCAGCGGCTACTCCACCTCTGCTGCCGTGACCCGACCTGCTCCACCCAGAGGCTTCTCCATCTCTGCTGCTGTGACCTGTAGGGCTGTTGCTGATTATTACTATTGTTAGCTTTTTAGGATGATCAGTTTTATTTTTCCTTTTTGCTGCTATTGGACACCTGAATTTCTCCTACGGGGATTAATAAGGTATCTATCTATTTATCTTGTTTCAAAGAACATGTAAATAGCAAATCAACGTCTGTCATGTCTCACACTGCATAAATGTGTCATGTCTCACACTGCATAAATGTGTGCTTTCTCTATGTTCTGTCTTTTTGACATTTTAGTGCAATTTATATCAAATCTTACTGTTGAGCCTAAACCTGTCTGGTGCCCTGTCTGTATTTGAATTTCACGCCTGTTCTTTCCATTGGCTCTGGTGACCCGGGGTTTATAAGCAGCATACATAGATAAAATTATGATTTGGCAAAGAAGAGTTTTTGTTTCATGTGAATTGCCCCAGGGATTACAGAGAATCCCTGGAAATCAAACATATAATGTTTGATTTTTCAAAGACTGTCCCCACCTCAGCGTGACTCTTTGGCATGTTGTGATGTCACATGGTCACAATCTTTGCGTGATATGATAAACTGTGGGTTTGCGTGTGGTGGAATGATCGCCATGGTTACACATCGGAATGAAATGATGAGTGTGTAAACATGTAATGATTGTTATCTTTTTGTTTGCACCTCGTATGAATGTATATCGGAAATACACTTAGTTGAATACTAAATTTCTTTGGATATGCATTTATATAATTGCACATGGAATTGCCATCAATATTGACCATGATCACAACGTTGTACTGAAAATATCATAACATATTTTAACTTTTTTCTTAGACTAAAAGAGCATTGGCGAGTTACACATTTTGAGAAGATGATTTTGTTCCAGAAAGTAGTTCTACAAATACATATACAATATTGTACTTTGTACAAAATAAGTTACACAATCCTGTCAGTAATTTATGAAGAATGAGGTCTTCCTATGACCTTTTTAAAGTTTAAAGTTTTATCCTCCCATTGTTTCTTCATCATTATTCTTCTGCTTAGATGTAGGGCCCATTCAGGAATGTTGAAAGTGCTTTTTTTGGAGTGGTAGAGGAATTTTATTGTTACAGTATGTGTATGAGAAAGGCAGAAGCAGTCTGTAGCAAAAATGAGAAAATGTAAAAACATCCAAATACCTGCAAGATATCCAATCCATGTGCAACCCATCAGTCTTGTGCCGTGCTGGAAACGCGTAAACAAATTTGCATACACCTTGACTGATGTGCTGTCAGTGCACAGGACCTGCTCTGAGGCAAATCCTTCTGTCATGCGAGCTTCCCACTCTGTACGCGGGTCTCTCTGGCTCATATAAATGGCTAGTTCTGTTATTGCATGATTTGTTGTCGCACAGTCCAAAGAGTCCTATAAAGGGGATCCATCAAGAGTATAAGGTTTTGATGAAATGCTGAACATTTCAAGATGGAGGAAAGTGAAAAAAGATGAACCTTTTCCCCCCTGATTGTGGATTTATGATGAATTCTTTCTGCTGATAGTTTGTCTGCTCACCTCGTGGACTTTCATTCCTGGCCTGTATGTGAAATGGATGAAACTAAAAGCTGTATCTTTTGAAAGTGTATAATATGGATTGACTTCCAGCACTGATTGAACTAGTAATTACATTAAAGTTTAAAATTATTCAAGAAATCAATGAATAACTTTTGCGTGCTGGTTTTGAAGAGTTCGAAAATCCCTTGAAGCATTGCCATAGAAGGACTTCACTCAAAACACACATTTTCTTTGTTCTTTTCAAATGTTGCAAGGTTGTTTACCAGATAGAAAGATCCACTTGCGGTGATTTCAATCCAAAATAAGAATACGCAAAAGAGCAGAGGTCACACGTCTTAAAATAATATGCATTTGACAGAGTAGTCTGGAGTCAGGTGAAGCAAGCGTTGAAGTGGTTTATTTTCTCTGTAATGTCTGGTCCTGTAGACTTCTGAAAAGACTGTACATTATATTCACATACCCCTGAGTCAGACTGTGTTTACATGAGGACATTATATTGAGAGGAAATGTTAAATGTGAATCTTCTTTGGCATAGGGTCTCTGCTCCTGACACCAGTGCTACTGAATGCATTGGCACTTGTTCGTTGAAAATAGGAAATCTTATAAGAACAATTGGTACCATATTTTGGTGGTTGGTCCCAGATGTTCTTGGATATGACCGGTTACAATTGTATATGTATACATTTAAATATTTATTTCTCATTATCATTGACTACAAATATTGGGGAAAAAATATGATCAACGTTTGATATAGCTTCATCTAAACCTCATCAAGTAACATTTTAGCCAAAAATCTTTTAATAGTCAGTGTTTTAATACACACAAAACACATTTCTTCGAACCTTACTTGAACTTGATATAGAGGAGGTCATCTTCTGCTTATTTCCAGTAAATGTTGTAAACGTCCTCGTGATAAGTGGGAGCTACGAGCTGGTTCTAAAGATGTTACTCCTCGTGTTAGGAGTCTGGACATGTATGGTCAAAATGAATACAATTGCCAGCATTTTAAAATAGTGTTACCTAATCTGTAACATGCCATGGTGAAGCCAAAGAACTGCTCCACGACAAAGAAAGAACATGTCCCTGGAGGAATGCAGATGTGTGACTTCCATTAGAAATGTACACGGTGCATCTTTAAGGTCAAACTGTATGAGAAAAGCAATGCAGTTAATATTTATGCCTGACACCTCTGTATAAATATGCAAACCGACCAGGCGGAGGATTGTAGGAATGTGTGGAGAAAGGGCCCAGACTGGTCGTCCTCACACCCACATACAGTTCATAATTTTTAACAACTCCAGCACTGTACACCTTTAAGCAGATGGCAGAAGGAGAGGCTGCATAATGTGTGTGTATGTATGCACACATCGTAGCCGAGATGATCTTTATTAGGTGTAAAGACCTTCACCGCTCAAGCTCACAATAGCACTCTATTAAAAGTTTACACTCGCTTTTATTCTCAATGAGCCTGTGTTTTCTCATTAGCCTTTTGACATCCATCTGCCGAGTTATCTGCCTCTGTTTCCCCGGCTCTTAAGAGCAATAAAAAGGACTTTAAATCCCAGCTTGCACACACTCTAATATCATTATTAGCTTTAGTTTCACAAATGAAATCCGTATGTTGACACGCTTAGATGCACTACATTAATTGAAGCTGCATTTTGAGGATAAAATCTGCTATGTTCAATCATGTGGGTAAAAGTTACTTGGAGGAGAATGGATTTGCAAACCCATTCCTGTCTGTTGAAATTCTTTGGTGCTATGTTGACAGCAGTGATCATAAATTAGCGTTGGCATCTAGGGACAATAATGTGAAGCAGACTTTGGAGAACACAGGGAATTTATAATCTGAATTAAGTTACGAATTAAACAAACTAAAGTTTTTACAACGGACGGCTTTCCAGTCCTGATTATTGCAGTTTCATGTTGTGTTCCGACGTTTTTTATCTGCTTTGTTAAGATAGAAATCAACTTGACCAGAGTTTGACACAGAAGTTTTCTTTTGGATCGTATTTGCAAAAGTCTGAATTGAAAGCATTTCTTAGTGAGGAATGTTCTATTTCGTTGTAGTTTTGGGCTCAGAGTTCTTGTCAAACCACAGTGAATTGTTTGAAGACGCTCTAGGATAACAGAAGCTCGATGGATAACAGGGAGAGGAATGCACAGTCAGGAACAACCAAAATAATGGAGACTTCCAAGAAGGATTGGTGAGTGAAAAGTCGTTAGGGATTTTTAACAGGACAGAGAACATCTTTGACAACTAATGTGCCATGTGTGATACTCCATTAGCACAACACGTTCTTTTAAACGAGGCAAAAAAGAAGAGAGATCAGTGAGTGCTTTGTGTTCACTTCCAGCATCACATGATACCAGTTTAGTCACGACTGATTCAAAACCGCACATGAAACACTCAGGCCACAAGACTCTGACTGTAGAGCAGTGCAGATGCCATTTCGTAAAAACATTTATTGGAAAACTCATACAATTTGGTATACAGTTGGGTTCATAACACATCTACGGTAAGAATAATTATAGATGTCCATTAAAACTTCATGTTACATCAGTAGTTCAATAATAATTTGTGATAAAAGTGTTATTTTATTAAGCAAAATGATTTACAATAGTATGCAAAGTGCTTTGGAAACATAGAGTAAAATCCTGAGTTTTACTTTGGTTTTACCTGCTGACTTAGCAGTAGGGATGTCCCGCTCAGTTCCTAAGTATGACCAGCCCATACTGAGTTCCAATCCGATACTTTGATAACACATACAAAAGAGTGAAGAAACAGATTTGAGATGTCACTTATGTTTATTCACTATTTTGTTCTGCTGCTTGACGCGACCTATCGAGTCACTGTAGCAAAATTATGTCATGCTCTTAAGAAAGATAATGAGAATAATATAACGTGCACTTGGAGAGCACATACCCCACCAACACTATGGATCATGTTATAATTCACACGCTACATTTCAACTCAATCTATCCAGTAGTTTATGTGCAATCCTGCCTATTTACAAATACACAAATACACACAAAGAGACAATAACTGTTGGTTGAAACCATGGGATCTGAACATCCTTACTTAGCATACATAGCAGTATATATGTATCTATTTTCTTAAATGTTGCGCCAATTTTCCATCAATTCATTATGAAATTACAAAAGTGGACTTCAGATTTGGGTTAGTGGCTACAATGCAAAGTCAATAATGAGATGACCACAAACATATTTCACGAACCATTCTCATCCTGTACTTGATTGAGATTATTTTACAAATGTTTCTGTATTGTTTTTCAACTCATAGTCCAGCGCCAAAATCCACCAGACGCAGATCACAAATTAAATTCATAATAATATATTGATGATACAGGCTTGTGAGCCCAATGCACCATCTTCAACCCCCTACCGCTCTTCCCTATTGTCCACTCTTCTCCAAACACAGCATATTGTTGATTTAAGAGTCACGTTTCTCTCGTCTTTTGCAAAGTCTTCGGATGAGCAGCAGTACCTCATCCATCTCCCTTGTGTTATCAGCTCCTGTCCCGAGCCCCGCCCCCCTCAGGCCGTACTGGTCGACTTGTTGGTCAGTCTGGAGTTGCTTTGGTCGGAAACGCGATCGGACACTTTCATCTTCATACACGACTGCTTCTCATCCATCAGTAACTCTGCTGGGAGACACCAGCAGCAGAGACAAGACTAAAACCCAACAAGTGAAACGTTAAACAAGCTTATGATCGATTTGCTGTCATTGATTCCTGCGGGGACTCACCCTGAAGCAGTTCTTGAAACGCTTGCTGACCATGTATAGAGCGATTGGGTTGATGCAGGAGTTTACCGATGCCATGTTGATGCCGATGTAATCCAAAACGAGAAAGAAACTAAAAGAGCCATAATGATTTTTTTATTATACTGCATATTTTCTCACCATGAAATAAACTATAGTGTTTTTACCTCAGAAGTTCGCAGCGATTCGGGTCTTTCTCGTCGTAGATGGTAAGTTTGAGGATGCGACTCAAGTGAAGTGGCAGCCAGCAGAGAGCAAAGACGATAACCAGGCAGAACACTGTCTTGGCCACCTCTCTCCGCTAAAAAGTACAACAGTCTATTTAGAAAGACACAGCTGACAAACTAGTAACAGTACATGCATTTGTCTGCATTTATACGGAACTCAAAAAGAAAATTAGCCCTTCAGTCGCCAAAATAGCATAATTACCGTAATTGCTGGACTATAGCTGAACCCTTTTCTAGTTATTTTAACACTGCAGCCTATGTAGCGATTCAGCCAATGTAAGTGTTTTTAATTTGTTATAATAGCATAATATATAATTTGTTATTATTTTTAACTTGTTATAATAGCACGTTTGCTATTGATCTACAAATGATAATGTAGCACACATTCCTGTTTCCTATTGTGTTTATGTGAACAGCAGAGAGACGACATAAGGAAGTTCAGGTTCACTCGTTTATTTGTGACTAGAATAATCAGAGTGGAGTTTATGTACTTTATTTTGGCGCAAGTTTTAGTAAGGATGGGGTGCATGTTTATTTGATTAATTATTAATCAACAGTGCGTTAAAACACCCGTCATTAAATCATTTTGTGAGCAGTTAAAACAGTTGACTATCTGCTTTGTTTTGCATATATTACAACACAAAAATGAAGGTAGCTTATATTCAAGTGTGGCCTATATGTGGAAAAAAATACTTTCTTTGAAAATGTTGCTGGTGCAGTTTACATACGTTTCCATGCATTTCATTTTCCAGCAAGTACTGTTCCGCAAATTTAGGACACATCAATAGGGCAACATGGCCTTAAACTCGGGCTGCATGATATATCGGAAAAATATTTCGCGATATTGTTGCGTTTAATTTATTTGTATTTTATTTAATTTTTTCTCTTTTAAAGACAACAAAACAGACACACATCAACATTCAACAAATACAACAAACAAACAAACAAAAAAGAAAATATATGCCTTTGAAAGTCATTAATGTTTGTTGTTTGTTTCTTGCATTTCAATGCAGATTGCATTTTTAGGTGAAAGAAAAAAATATTGCAATAATATCGTTATTGCATTACTAAACACTCGAATATCGCTTTAATTTCCAATATCGTGCAGCCCTATCTTTAAAGTTTTCCTACTTTCTTACATGCTTTTCTCGCCAACAGCGTTAATTTTGCTCATGTCAAGTATTCTAAAGCCCCGTTTCCCAAATAAATAATCACTCACATTGGAGTTCAATTGAAACACATAATCAAGAATTTTAACCTGTTTCAGATGATCACTCAGCGCGATCTGGACTCCGTTTTTCTTCCTGAGCATCTCACAAGTCATCAGAGTGTAGAAAATAGCAGTGCAGGCCAAGGGGAGGCAAAAATATGCACCGAACAACCACCAATCTTTTGCCGACTTATAAAACTGCAGAGAATAGTGAAAAACACATGTTTGAGCTTACACAGACATCCTCTCAAGGGTGTGGGCGAGGCAGTGTCGGAAGCAAATTGGCTAAAATGTAAAGTGACCCTTGGTGAAAGAAAGGGGCCCATGGCTGATTGTCTTTGACATGTTGAGATGTATTTGGACATGCATTTATCAGTTGGCCTCAATGGTATGAAAACGCTTTGGTGTTGTTATGTTAAGGTTGATGGAAGACGTAAAAATAACAGGTTTCCAGACACACAACCTATTTTCCTTTGGCTCTGAGTGTTAGAACCTCTTGCAGCTTTAACCGTTTTGTGATTACTTTATGACTTTAAACTCAACCTCACCCCATCAGTGCTTTCCAGGTATTTTATATGCAAAACACATCAGAGAGGTTTTCAGCCCCATTGAGCACAGCACCCCTAATCATTCTGTTTTGTATTTTCCTCTAAAACACCAGTTTAAAATCAATACAATTGAACTGAATTTGTGTGTGAATTATTTGGAGTAAAAGTAAATGACTGAGCCTGGAACCTGGGGCCCTGGAGTGGGGGGGATAACTGGGAGTAATATTATAAATAGTTTCCGAACGTATTACTCATCAGCCCTCAGATGATGTTTTTAAGCCTGTTCCACAAACAATATTAATAATCAAGATACAACAGTGTGTGTCTCTATAGATGTACCTGTATTCTGTGATGGCAACATCATACTTTTGTTTTCTTCCTCTCTGTTCAGAGGCCATTCTGATTCCTGGCATGATGCAATTATTTTTGAGGTTGAAGTATAAACTGGTCCTGAAGTGATTCATTGAAAACCAGTGGGATACAACTTTATTTTTTCCGATTCACATGCCCAGTTGCTGCAATATATATATATATATATATATATTATATAATATATATGAAATATTGATTGAAATTTAGGAACTGCCCTCCTCAGAGGCAACGCCTATTAAAACGTGTCTTGCATATCACCAGAATGATTGACAATTCGGAGGACCAAATGGCCATTAGGGCATTTTAATCTGTTGCGCTTATACTTTCATTGTCTCTGGAAAAAAACAATATATTATGTGTTAATCTCACCCTCATTAGGTCTGTTTTCTGCATTGGATGCAGGAGGCAGATTCGGAGGTGCTCGCCCTTATAGTCCATGGTGATCATGTCAAAGCCTATTGCCTCTGGCACAGCCAGAATGATGGAGATGATCCAAATGAGTGCAATCTCAATGGCCATCCACTTTGGCACTCCGATGCCTTTGATACGGCTCCACGAGGCCACTGCCCGGTACCTGCAAGCATCATGTGAGTTAAAGGACATATTGAAAAAAAAAAAAAAACTATTTTATATATGATTATATATTCAATTTAGTGGAAGAAAATGTTCTCTCTGCTATTTTAGTAGAGATATAAAACAGATCATCTGGCTCTGCACTACACTCTCAATTCTCGAGAAATGTCATGGCTGAATTAAAATGCTTCCTGAAAAGGTAGATGAAGTTAACAAAATCATATTTTTGCTCATGGCATGCAGCAGAATAAGTGAAAAGTGATATAACATTTAAAGATCGACATGTTGGTGCTTGTGAGAAACTATTATAGATTGCAATTCTGCTTAAAGCTGTTGTATATAACTTTTTCACCAAGTACTGTATTTGCTTATCTCCATGCGAATGATTCAGAATTGAATATTTATTGTAATTGTTGCAGAATTGTTGTACTTCTCTTAGCAGTAAACTTGGAGAATGGTCGGTCAATTCTTCATGAATCTTCCTTCATTTTTATCCTTAAGCTGTCATGATTTTTTAGCAATAACTCCCCCACCCACACGGATTCAACAGATCTGGCATCAACCAACTACATAAACACAAGCTACTTTCTGGCAAAAAGGGATGTGTGATTGGTCGTGAGCACAATTATTGACATTTAGAGACAAAGATCTCTCTAAATGTTATAATATCGCCATTAATGGTGTTGGTGTCACCTGATTGCTTTTAGAATTACATTCTCCAAGTATAGATTTTTATGTTACCAATATTGACATTTGTTTTTATCTATACCCAGAATTATCTGATTGTAGGGACTGAAAGTTGCACTTGTTAAAAGGGTAATTTGTTTACAATTAATAATTATAATCATGAGACCTTCAGGGGCAATCAACCTTTTAATAGAACCCATTTTTATGAACTATCATCTTACTACCAGTATCTGATACAAACCTTTTTCTAGATTTAAACACATTTCTGATGTAACATGTGTTTTGACACAAGCTGAAAGGTCTTTCAAGGTGTTGTTTCACCTGTCGATGCTCAGAGCGCAGAGACTTAGGACGGTGATTCCAACTGAAGCTTTCTGCACAAATGGCACCAATTTACACAGAGTTACCCCAAACGGCCAGTCCTCTGCCAACAGCTGTGAACATAAAGCTAAGTTATAAAGGGAATGTGTAACGTGTCATGCATTTACAAAATAACAGTTTGTCTGTTTTTTTACATTGTACTGCATATCATGTGAGATTTGTACACTAGATTCACTCACTGAACCAAACATTTATCTTGACTCACATTTATCTACTCTGACAGTGCTTTGGCTTCTGTGTGTTCTACTTACACTATGTATACTCATGTATACTATGACTACTTCATTAATCCTACCACAATGTAAGTCTTACACTCACCCTGAGGTAAAGAAGACATAACAAGACTTTTTTTAAAGTCACAACTCACACTAATGTACTTAGTAAAGACGCTTCAATGCTTGAATAACAGATTTAGTTATGGTCGACATCCACCAGTATTTTCTACAGTACATATTGCTGAAATGTGTTTCCCAGATGAGAAAGGAAAGGTGGAAAAAAAAAAATGCTGCACTATTTTTCTTATATAGTGGTCTGGATCTCTTCATATCACAGACTGTCTCCTGTCTTTGCTCTGGTATGCACACCATGACCCCTTGTTTTCACTTGCTTGCCCCTTTGGTCAAAAATACAGTCTTTCCAGCACATATTGAAGAAATCCCCCTTTCAGATAATAACATACCAACGACCAATGAGGATATAGAAGGATCAAAATCAATGCAATTCTGGGAAGTCTTTCTTACTGTTGTATACCTGTCCAGAAAATGTTTTTGTGTAGTCTTCAACTTAACTATGTCATGACACTTTGTTAAACTCATTTTAATACCATCATATTAAAGCAATCATGAAAAAATGTGAGGAATGCTTTTCAAATTAATCAAATCTGCTTCCCTCTGTTTGTGTAGTATGAGTTTTAATAATATACAGATGTTTTTTTCTCACCTTGTAGACATTGATAGGAATGCCAATAATGATATGCAGCAAATCTCCGAGGGCCAAGCTACCAATGAGTATGTTCGGCCCATTCCGCATACATTTGTTCTTATAGATGATCCGCAGAAGAGTGGAGTTGCCAATGATGCCGACCACAAAAACCAAACAGGAAACCACTGTGTTGATGTACTTGAACGTGTCTCTGATTTCTGTGGGTCCGGTGCACATTGGCGGCATTCGTCTCCTTGGCATGGTCATGTTGGGCCTGACGGGACCTTGGAGATCCCTCTGCACCAGGCCAGCCCTCTGCGTGACCGAGGGGGGCTGCTGCTGCTGCTGCTGTCCGGTAATTAATATTAGTAGACTGGAAAGGACTAATAACTCCAAGCAGCTCAAATATTTAGTCTTCATTTTGCTGTTTTGTTTTGAGTAAACTCCAAATTTACCAAGGACCTGAAAGAAAAGATAAATTAAAATTTGGTTCCTCTGCAGTCTGCCTCAAAAGTTATCTTTGATTGTTTTAGTCATCTCAAGGTAATACAACATGCAATTGCCTAAATTAAGGTAAAAATTAAATTTCTTGAAGATTATCCGGTTTTCTTACTTTTTTTCCAAGTCAGTTCAGAGGTGCATTCCTCAACTGTCATGGTAGCGATCTCACTTTTTGCTCAGGTTAAACTTAAAGTTGTTTTGGCTGAATATTTATACAGTTTGTTTTACTTTCCTTTTAAATTGCAAACAAGCGTGTGACTTTGGGGAGACAAAACAAAAATCCAAGTCACTCTGGTTTTCTCAGTAAATTTAAAAAGGCTTCTCTAGACTACAAGTTGCAAGTTATTTTCCCACTGTAAAAACTTAAAAACAAAAGTTTTTAAAGCACTAATATTCTCTACAATTAAGAAATGTAGCTTAATCTAATGGTTTTAACCAAACTAAGCAATATCACAAGAAAGGGAATGTCATGCTGGATCGATTGCAAGAAGCAGGTATAAAAAGCGGGTCACTACCAGGGCAGTTGAGGAAATTATAGTAGATTTATTTGAATCAGAATTCAGAAGAAAAAAATGAAAAATGTTTACTCACCTAATTACCAAAAGTTAGTGGCAGAACTTCTCATTAGACTTCCGAACGAGCACATCCAGGCCATAGAGACTGAGCCCTGAGCGGTGAGTGATGCTGAGAGCGAGTCGTCATGTCCCAGAGTCCAGCTGTGGCCCAGATGCAGAGGAGGTCGTCCTGTACTGACTTCAGCTGCAGCTCAGAGCCTCAAGACTCTCTCACCCCTCCTCTTTTTATGCAGAAGAGGAGGACGGACACAGACAGACAGAAGTTCACATGTTGATCTTCTGCTGTTTTCTTTAACTGATCCAATGCACTTACAATGGAGAATTTGTAAAAGCAAGACAACACACAGTAAACAAAGCACAACTGTAGAGTAGATCGATTTAAGTAACATCTTTTGTTTTTTATACCTCTATACAGTATGAGCTTAATGGACAGTTTGTTGCCCTGGCATCAGGTTTTCTAAAGAATGGTTTAATTTCAATAAATCAAAATATGTGTTTCAGAAATCCTGTATTGTCCTGCATTCAAGCCTTTAGTTCTTATAATATAATTACCTTTACCCGCCTATTTCTCTCTACCTGTGACTATTTAAAACAGTACTATAAGTGATATGGCTTATTCCTAAATTCTCCCCAAAACATGATAAAATAGATGGTGGTATAATAAAGTTATTACAATGACAAACCTTTGTTTCCATAATCATTCTACTTGTGACACTTTTTAGCACTCAATCCACTTGAAAAGGTATACCTGTTGACTTATTATCTGGAGACACATATAAAAGATGTGTAATTTTAAATCTTATAAATGGTCCCTTTCAAATCAATTCCTTGTATTTTTTTCTACGCCTACATCTATTATTTGTCAGATCAAACGGTCTCAGTCTTTCTTGTTGGCGAATCTAAGCTGTCATTGTTTTCATCTGTATTTTACTAATTACCGTTTCGTTGTGGCGCCCTGAGACGCCTGTTGGTGAAGTTATGACCGTGGCACTTCGCGTCATGTGGGGCTTGATTCCCTGAGGCTCCACCTTTCTGCCAGCACCATGTCTGAAGCTAGAAAGAGTTTAACCTTAAAAACAACCAGAGTGTGTGGAATATTAAGCTTTGTTTTGATCACTGAGAATTTATTGTAAAAAACAGCTGTTAAAACATACAATAATGGTCTACATACAATTGATGTCCGTCATGGATCTGAGACCAGAGGAAATGTATATCCCGTTAGTCTAGAAGTGATTGAAAGTAGCCAGAAATATGCCTGTTATTCTTTCTGTCTCTCCTTATCCCCAAAACCTGCAAACCTGGGTCCAGTTTTCACAGCTGCATGTGTTTCTCCACAGATAAATCACTGCATACTGCTTTAGCTTTGACCGACATGATACGACACTCAAACATGACACTTTGCTGTTGCGGTGAAAATGCTTTTTGAAATCCTTTGATATAAATCTTCAGTTTCCTGCACCAGTTTCAGCCAGATCCAATTTCATTTCCTTCTTTGACCTGCTCAGAGCTGTTACAAAAACATCAGACTAAGACGCTCATTCTAATAACTAGAGCCTCTTGACTCAGGACCCAAGGATTCAAACATCGTGAGAAAATGTCCGACAAATAATGTTTTCCACTTTGTCAATAGATCATCAATAACAGTCTCATTGTTTTACTGCATTTATTGATCTTTATTTAGCCAGGGAAGTCCCTCTAAAATGGATCTCATGCAGGGCAGACCTGAACATGCAAACTCCACAAAGAAAGTCAAAGGTGTATTTTTGGCGGTATGTCAATATGTCCACCTTTTTTAAAATGATCTTTCTTTGGATCCAGCAACGCCGTATTGTTACAAGTTTAAAGTAGCAATATGTAAGATTTTCATGTCAAGTCAACATTAAATGGCCCTATTCTGTCAAAATGCATTATTAAACCATGCTCTTTTCCAATACTACTTTAACTGATAACAGTTGTTCTGCCGAGATAATTGAATTTCTAAATTAGTTTAACAGCCCCTAAAACTTGTTTTAGTTTTCATTTCGATGTCCCGCCCTCCACCTTTTTACCAATCAGAAAGTGCGTGATCTGGGTTGCCAGAACTCACAGCATCGAGCTAATCTCACTGGTAAATTAACATGAGGCCGCAGAACAAAAAAAGGTTTCGTTGTGATTCTCAAATCATAAAAAAACAAGGAATAAAACGGGATCTTTGTATAAAAGTTGTTTGTTACTGATTTGATGTTGACAAAAAAGATGTTATGGTCCCAGCTGAATTCATATGCATATCTGGCAACCTGAGTCAAGGAGAGTGGGAGAGTGTTCCTCTGTTATTCCCAATAGCATATATTGCGAGAGTTCTTTCCTTCTTTGCTTTGTGTCTGTGTTTTCCTGTTGTCATGTGCTGCTTCATGGTCAAGTCAAACGGTGTGAAGATGACGAAGTATAATATAATAATATATAATTCTCCAACGTCTTTTCAACTGCAATTTCAGAAGCGCTTTTCAGCCACAAATACCACAAATTATCAAGTGCAGCAAGAGAGGAATGTTTCCCTTTGAGGATGGACACTTATCTTTACAAATACAAATATATATAAAGGGAGTAGATTAGAGAGGGAGAATGTACGGAGTTTTAATCTACATTCGTTTTCTAATATTTCAGCTTCCTTTATAGAAATATGTGAAAGGCTTTAAAATTGCCTATTTAAGTGCCATACAAATAAAGTTTCACACCTTCTTGAGCAGATCCCTTTCAAATGTACTGCCAATAACAGAACATGTAGACGATTATAAGTGGAGGAATACAACTTTTTGACGTTTTCAAAAGGGAGATATCTGCTTCTGCAAATGAACTCTTCAACTTGAACTTGAAGCCAAAGTAAAATGAGTCATTATTTGATACAAAACACATACTTGCTCAAGCTCCACTTTTTTAGTGAGTAGAGTAATACAAAAACGGAAAGTGAAAAATAATTAATATTTGCACACTAATAGGTCACAAAGCATTCATTTATTCATATTTTTATTTGATACATGATACGTGAATACTTTCTCAAACGCCACTTTTTTATTGAGTAAGTAATACAAAATCTGTGTTCACACAACATAAACGAATACTTTGTGAAACCTCCTTTTACTGAAAGCACAACGACAGTAATTGTGGAGTATGTCTTGAGAAGCTTTGCGCCTCTATAGACTGAAACTTCTTCCCATTTGTCTTTATAAAACAACTCAAGGTCTGTCTGATTAGATGGAGCGTGTGAGCAGCCATTTTCTTTGTTTCAGCAGTTGTCTTTGACCGGACCATTCTAACATATATTTTGTTCAAACCATTCCATCGTATGAAAAGTCTTTATGTTTAAGGATATTATGAGATGGTAGTTAAACATCCAATTTTTTCCTTATTTCAGCAGATTATCTTTCAATTGCCCTGCTTTTTACTCCATCCATCTTCCCATCTGTAACTCTGACACTCTTCGCTGTCCTTGATGAAGAAAAGCAGCCCAGGGCAAGATGCTCTCAATTTGTTTGCCTCTGGAGATGGTGCACTAATGTGGTATCATCTGACCAACAGTATCCCCCACTTTACATCTGCAGCTTTTTATTTACCACTTACCAGATGTGTTTAGTTTATGACTAATTTTTGTCCAATATTACACATTCACAAGTTCACAGCTCCTCCAGAGTAATTCACAGTCTGTGCTCCAGAGTGATCCTGAGGCACATGGTCTGATAACTGTTGTCCTTGATCAAGCTGTTAGTTTGGGCAGATGGATGTGTCTTGGTAGATCTGCAGTTAAGCCATACTCTTTCCATTCTCAGATGATGGATTAACAGTGCTCTGTGAGAAAATGTACCCCAACTTTATCCCTGACCACTCTGGTGGGCTGCTTAGACTTGACATGATGTTATTCAGTGGCCGATACACTGTAAATGCAGCTCTGAGGCAGAAGAACATCTGTATTTTTACTGAGAGTATATTACACCCAGGTGAGCTCTATTTAGTATTCAGCAGTCATTAGGAAATGATAAAGACGCTAAGTAAAAAACAATCTATTATCAATGCACACAGAGAAATGCTGTGAATTCTTGTGTAGGCCTCACCAAATATTATATATAATTATTTATGAATACAATTATTTTGCTTTGAAACATTGCAAGCCGCTGTATCACCAGCCATTGAGACATATTGGGCCTGTACCAAAACGTATATGATTAGGTGAAGGGTCATCCAAAGGTTAGATTAGGAATAATGCTTTCAACAAAGTATGATCAGCCTCAGCACTAATGGACGAGGTAGCTGCATGGGGCCTCAAATCCACTGAAGGAACCACAACATGATTTTCATTATTTTTATATTTTCCAAAACCTTGGTGACATATTCTTGTTTGCAGTGCTCCAGTTGTGCTCAATTTTTGTTTCTCTGCTTAGTTGTATTGAGATGTCGTCCCATCTTCTCAATTAATGATATTTGTTATTGTAGACTTTGTTTGTCAAGATGTATCATACAATTTTTACAACACAAGTTCTGGTTATATTTGTGTTTATAAAAGTTACACATACAAATGTAAATATGTTACACAAGGCTGTGTGTCTATAGCAAAACTATCTGATTACTTTGGTAATAATCTTAGTCTTGAAAATAAGTTAAATCAAATATGCAATACTTCTGAAAGTAATATGGAGCAAGTAAGCCTAATTTAAAGTCATTCTTCAAAAGGTTCCATTGAGCCTTCAAAATGCCTGCAGTATCGATTAGCCCAAACGTTGAATCATTTGCACAGATCCAATAAATAATCGGCTGATAGTTGAAAAGACCTGGACAAGACGCAGAAGATGCTCGCTTCTCATCCTCAGCTAGCACCTTTGCTCTCTTGGTCAAACGTTAAAAAATCCTTTTAGATTAATCTTAAAGTGTGGAGGACAAAGATACAACTTGCTTTTGGAAACTTTTTGGTCTGTCAAAAATAGGGCAGTTCACCTTCAACAATATCCCCTTAGAGCACGCTCAGTTCAGCTGTATTCAGACTTTACAGCCGACTTGTTCCGCTGCTTTTTACTGCCCCTGTGTGACACAGAGGGTAAACGTTTTTTGCCCTGAGGCCTTGGGTCATGTTGGGGTCAAACAGATCGATTTGAAGAGTAATACTCTGATCTCAGAACAGTGTGACGTTGAGCATCCGGTAAAAACTGTTAAATAGTTCACCCACTCCTTTCACCATCTTTATATTCTATGTCAGCGATTCCCAAAGTGGGGGTCGGGACCCTATGGGAGTCGTGGGACACTAGCTGGGGGTCGTGGGGTGATTTACAACATAATTTTCTTTTATTTAATTTGACATATTACAGTTGAATCAACATAGTTCTGGTACAAAGTGCATGATTAGTGAATATGCTTGTGATTGTTATGCCTTCTCTTCTTCACTCAACTCAAATCAAAGTGTCGGACATGTGGATTCATAAATCAGATACAAGCTACAAGAGTTCATGAAAGAGAGTTCTTTTAAATACTGTCTTGTTGCAGCTCATTACCTCAGTTTTGAAGGTATTTTCCCAAATTTGAGTTTGATCAGACAGGTAGGGTGTGATGAACGAACAGTAAAGTGAATGTAATATAATTGTTACACATTTGACATTTTTCTGTGCATGTTGTGTGTGAGACATCCATGTCATTTTGCAATCTCTAGTCAGGCAAAAAAGTTAAATAATTGACTTCATATATTTCATGTTGTTTCATTTAAAAATAGCTCTCTACCTCTTCGTTACTGAATCTCATACATTTAGTATTACTAAGTAAGCGCCATCATGTAGATGTGTCACTGAGCTCTGCACTGCAGCTGCTCACTCCTCCAGAAGGTTTCCCCAACGGCACTGGTTTAAGAATGGGTCAAAGGCAGAAGACTAATTCAACACAAATTCTAATGTTACCATTAGCATACAGAGCTCACTGCTTTGAGTTAATGTCTGAAACTTTCTCCTTTCGTACTTCTGCTTGAACATACATTCTGTTTGATCACTCACTCATACAACCAGACTTCACAATCGGACCATGTTGTCATATGTCATCTTATAGTGAAGTTAAATGAGTAAAGTGTGGCCCCAGGGCAGTGCTGGATGTGCTACGACCCTGGTGCTGATAGTCCTCCTGCTTCTTCATTTGCCCTGAGCATCATCTTCACAAAGAGTCTAGTGTGACTTTGGTGCAAACAGAGCTGTCTTTGAACACATGAATAAAGGAATGTATCTTTACTTCGCAGTCGGGCGAGATGGCAATTAGTAAAAAAGAAAGAATGATAAGCTTATCTTGTGACAGTTTGTGAGTGCTCAAACACTTTTCCCCACCCACTCTTCATTGTGGTCAGCTGCTTGTTTTGTTCTCAGAGACTTCCATTCAGCCAGTCAAAGTGAAACATGAATTTATAAAAAAAAACAGTAGAAAATGTGAACATTGGCGGAAGTTATTTACTGCCTTCCTTAATGTTTCTTTATCAGGATTAAGTGTTCTGTCTGCTTTGAACTCTGTGATGAACTACCGTACATTTCTGCTACCAGCTCATAGTTTGCCTTTGACACATCGGACTGTTTGACTCCCAAAACAGAACAATATTTTCCCAGTGCCTCCCTTAAGAAACTCTGATGGGAACGAAAAAAAGTCCATGTGCAGTTTAGCAGGTGGAGTGTGTTATTTTGGGTAATTCGTATGTAGCAGAAAGTAACAGTTGTTAAGATTTGTGTCTCGGATTTAAGAAAACCTAGCCTAGTCTTAGCCATCCGTTAACTCCGGTCAATTACTATTTCCCCCCGTGACCAAAATTAAATTTGTACAATGGTGTGGTCAAACCAGTCTAAAGAAAACCCTTGTTTTTCTTTCTTCGCCTAATGCGGAAGGCCTTGTATGGTTATATGCTCATGCATTTGCTCTTGTTTAGTCCAGGCATTATCTACAAACATGAATGTCTTCACAGAATATTGACAATAATAGAGTAATTCTATATTTTTGCTTATGTACAGAACTTTTGGAATGTATGCAGCAATGTACCTCTATTCTTAGGAAAACTGTCCACAGGCACAGAGATCTTCTAAAGCATGATCAACAATACACTTCATGAGGTGCATGCATAAGCATTTGTTTACAAAATGTTTTTAACTCTCACGGGGAATATGGATGTTGGCTTATTCGTGTAAGGTTTGTTGAAATGGTACATCTAGATGAATATATTATACTTCCTGCATATAGTGAACAAGCGGTTGCTGCGGACGTAGAGCTGATGTTGCACACTTCTATGGTATTTACTATTGTTGTAAATATGAAGCTTTTCTTTCTTGTTTGGATCCGTGGACCAATATGTTGATACGCAAGACATATGATCGTGAGGTCCAAAGTCTATAATCTCACAGTAACAATTTGTACTGTTCCGATAATGTATGAAATGACTTATTATGTACTTAATTTGTTCCCATTCTCTAACACATTGATGTTCTTTATAGTCGTGTTATAGTTGGTTACATTTTTGGTTTATACAAATTTATTGAAATTACCCGATTTTGTTTTTCAAATTTTACCACTTGTTATTAGTTGTTTTTTACAACTATATTCTGAAATATATAATACAATAATACGATGTTTATCATAGTGATAAAATATTCTTGAGACCCCCTTTTTAGTATGGACACTGTGGTATTCATCTGATGTCTGTAGTCGGAAAGACCAGAACGAAAAGGCTTTTTGTTAATCATTATAAAGATGTCATATTTCACGTTGACATCAACATTAATTATCTAGACTGCAGCGCAGACAGATTTTGCTTCTGGAAATAATCACTTAAAATGACTATTGGAAGTGGAATTTCAGGATGACTATTCCAATGACTATTGGTCACATTGCTGTACGCTGCACGCTGATGTCATTTTAGTGTTTGTTGAAAATGGAAATAAAAAGTATAAGGCGAGTTAGACAAAGGCCCAGATGGAAGTCTTGTGGGATGAAAGCAACAGAAACCAAATGTTTTGGGCACGTTGTGCATTCCCCCTGGGCTCTGTTTAATATGCTGAATGCATAAACTATGAGAAACATCCTCCACATATTGATTCACGCTTCTGCATCTGTTCTTTTGCAATTGATTTATACATAAAGCACAGCACTAAACGGATGTAGTGTTTATGGTGTTGGATCTAATCAGATTTATCTTTGACCCTAATCATGTCTAGGACTCAACAATGAAGCAATTGTTTTATTCTGTTGTTTTTGCATCGTCCTTTGTGGATCTGCTGCAGACTCAAAGGCAGGAAAGTAAAATGTTTTGGATCAAAATATTTTTTCCTTGATCTGAATCTGGTTCAACTCAGTCCAAAACAAACACACATCTTGTATTTAAAATACATTGGCTCAGCTTTGTTTTAAACATCAGTATTCATGAAATTAATCATTGCATTTGCTGTATTGCGTTGTGCAAAGATACTTTTATAGATTTTTAGATAAATATTGACTTTTTAAAAAGATATAATATTGACCCACTTGTAGTTGTAAATGCCCTAATAATGTTTTGTTAAAATGAGGCAGAGCAATAGGTTAGGGACCAAAAGTCTTTATTTTAAACTTGTCATTTTTTTAAAAATTGTAAATGTATTGAATTGCTAGGAAAATAGTCCAATATTGAGGTACTGTATGTATTGAGGCTTAGTTATCCAGATATCATCCAGAATGCTGTAGACAACAACGTTAAAACATTAAAATATGCCATATATAAAATGCAGTATCATTTATTTTATTTTCATTGTTTTGCTGGAGCTTGAAGACTTTAATACAAATTTCTGCTGTGGTACAGTAGCATTCATTCACTCATTGCAAAAAGATGTTTTTTGTAAATATTCGACCTGGCCTTGGACCTTTCAGTCCAGTGTGTGAATCTATAAGGACAGTGGACGGACAGCGCACAAAGACTGGCTCTGAGAGGGGAAAGTGGAATGAGGCCGTAATGCTCGAATTGGTGATGCATGCCCTCCATTACCACTGCTCCAGAGGTGAAGAGTCCACATCACATTGTGAGAAGCAGCCAGGTTAACTATATAACCGGGTAAATTGACAAAAGAAAATTACGTTGAGTAATCCGATTGAATGAATTAACCAATTACATTATTCGTGTTTTGTTTAACTGGTTTAACACATCAGCCCTAGAATTCCCATCACTACCCTTGACGAAAAACACCACTAAAAGAGCCTGGACTTAATAATCAGTCAATGCATTTACACTTGAAGGGAACTGTTATTGTTAGTGCAGACTATTGACTGTGCTTAGTGTCTGCATCAGATACAAATCACAATTTTCCCAAATATAACTCAGGAAAATCCCAGCCGAAATCCCATATATAAATCCTTATTCCAAAGTCTTGACCCAAAAGCTCCCTGAGGGCCTAAACCTCTGTGTGTATGCACATTAGTGACTATAGTAGGCCAGTGTAGACCAGTGCAGATCCAGATCCTATCACGGTCATGACACAGCGCTGCATGACATTGATCTCTGCATGTGGGTCTGAAGCGTGAAAGAGCAACACACTACATCTGTGTATGAAGCAGCATCGGTATAGAAGCCACAAAGAGCTGTTCTCACAATTACTCACCAACTGATGAGGGAGACTAAAAGTTGAAATAAGTTTGTTGTTTATAGTTTTATATAAAACTAGAAAAGATCAATTAACTTTACAAGCAGCTCAGATCTAATCGAGTCGCTTCTTTTTCACATGATTCAATAATTCACATGACCGACTCGGCCGCAGAGAACCACAGTCTTACACTATTTACCACTACTCAAGCGACTTTTTGAAACTATTTGTTAGTTGATTCGAGGCAATCTATTTCACGTTCTGTTGTGTATGCACTGTGGAACTCTTTTGTTGTTGCCTAGCATGTTCCTCCCATATCTGTAAGTATAATGGACCGCTAAGGGCCCATCTTTCCAAATGCATTGAACTTAGTGTTTAATATTAGATTTTGTTTTGAAGTTCCATTGTGCATTGATTTACCTTTAAAAGTAAACCTGTCCTCTCGTTCATTAATCGTTGAACGATTGGTTTAGCCCTGTGTGTTTTGCTAGTGTTGTGGGGAGGAGCCTGCTGCTCCTCTGAAGGACGAAGATACTATAGAGCCATTGTCACCTCTGCCGATAACTGTGCGATACTCAGGCCTACAGCAAACATGTGACTTTATTAGTTGAGACAGAGGCGACTTGTACAGTGTTTATCTGATCTGTGTGATCATGTGTTTGCGTTAGTGCACTTTATTGATTGTGAGTCTTCCTGTTGCCCTGATCTACTGGGATAGTAGAGTTAAAGTCATGGTTGAGAAAGGAAAATTGTCATCAAGAAAACAGTGCTCAGATGTAGAGCAGTAAATATGTCAGAGGACAGAAGGTTTTGACTGATGTCTCAAATGAAAGTTTTGAAAGTTTTTTTGGACAATGTGGTATTGTCATAAAAGTGTTATGCAACTCAATGAACATTACACCATATTTTTCAAATCACTCATCAACTCTTTGTTATTTAGCCACATATTATTAGCTTTAAAGGCAGGCTGTTAAAGCTGGTTTACATCATTTACTTACATAGCTAAAGTACATCAGATCACGCCATGCTGTCTTCGTCTTAATACAAAACATATTATCTTTTGAATTATTGAACGCTTAAGGAACCCCTTGGCCACTATTTGACTATTTGGGCAGATGTGTGAGGGTTGTCCTTTCTTTTTCACTTTTCTGAAAAAGCGGATCTGGAAACTAGTGAAACAACCAAACTGACAGCGAGAAACTAGTTTGTGTGGTTTGAAAGTTATGTACCCCAGCTTTAAGTCAATTAATTTAAGATGTGGTTTTTCTGTGTGATTTTAAGTTATTCCCTTGACATTTTATTGCACAAATAAAAGAAGAACCACAACAAAGTACGCCTTGAAATATGTTCTAAATAAATATATAATAGGTTACAATACTGTACTAGCGAAACAAATTCTTATGATGGCTGATACACCATTTCAAAATGTTTATGCCATTATTTTTTGGTTTCTGCTGTCATTTCTGACCTAGAATTGGGCACAGGCAGCTTTTTAGGCAAGTAAGACGAGGCACACTTTGTTCTGAAAGTAAATCCTAAGCATGATTTAAATTGTTTTCAATTGCCAGACCACTCTGGTTATGGGATAAATTCTCTCATTTATCTCATTCATTATGGACGTTATCAACTCTTAAACAGGTTTTTATTTTACAGAGCTTGTTGTGAGCCAAACCCAAATGAATCCGATGACCTCTACACCTACCGAATAATATGCAGAAAAAATCTGTCATCTTCACGCTGTGTGTTTTCCTCTTTCCAATATTTGCTGGCATGCGGCTTGACACAACAAACCGCGCTTCCAGTTTTCCTGCGATATATTCTCATCCCGTCAAACCATGTCAGGCCCGATAAACCTTTGTCTCCCAGCCCATTAGCGTCCTGACTCTGTGGCGTGACTGTCTCAGAGGCTTCATACAGATGCTAATTGGAGCGCAGCGGTGAATCAGGACAGCCGCTGCATCTTTCCCCTCTTGTCATATTCTATTCTCTTTCTTCAGTGCAGTTTCAGATTCCACCTCAGCAACAACTACTCCCTCTAAAGTTTCTTGCTTATCTCCCCACAGGCTCCACATGTATTATGAACAAGTCACATGTGGGAATATACCGATACTGGTATCGGGTCAATACCAGACTTTTATTCGTACTCATACCATATAAGACCCGATTCCGTCAACCGATACCCAAATTTTTATTTCACATTAGTGTCATGACAGCAGACAGCTCTGCCTGCACGTGTTTCACCTCAACAAGCTAACTGCAAGCGGCAGTAAGCTACGGCAAGCAGACTATCTGCAAGCGGAAAAGTTGTTGGCCGTAAGACAGTTTTTTTAAAGTAGCTAAACGAGAGTGACAAGAGTAAAGCGTTGTGTGTTAAGGCAAAACTATCACAAGGCATGTCCAAAACAATCACGTATAACACCAGCAACTTGATCAAACTCACCAACACGCAGAGTAACCTTTGCTTGTGTAGTGAGCTGGCGTGAGCTCCCTATTGAAAGTAGGGGGCGCAGTATAAAAGCACGTCAAAGGCTCGGGGTCTCGGTATGGTGCAGGGAGCGCTACACTTTGCTTTTCGGGTGCTGTCGGCGTGCCCGCCTCCCCTTCTTGTTTGGACAAACTGCAGATGAGTCAATGTAACTGCTTTTTAAAGACAATGATGCTGCTTAAACAAAGGACAATGGCCTAGAGACTGTGATGGTCAGTGCGCAGACGTGAGCCCTGCGGAATCAAGAAACCTGAACAAGGACTGATATACAGGACATAATTCTTTGAACAAATGTTGAACTATTAAAAACGAAGCATCTATCGTTGAACTTCTGCCTCTGTCCAGTCGATTTAAGCTTACCTGTGTGCCTTAGATCAGAGAACAAATTAGGAATACTTTTGGGTATCATATGCCCTGGCGTTGTTGGTCAGATTGCCGAGTGGAATATGACAGTGGCTCTTATTGTTGACTGTTAAAACAATTGCTAAAATATTTCATTGTTAAAGCATTTTCTTATTGTTGAAATGAAAAATGTATTTTTTTTTTATTTCAGTTGTATTAGTAAGCAAGAACTAAACACTAAACTGACTGTTGGCTCAACAAAAGCGAAGTGTCACAAAAACAAAACCTCAAAGTGACAAACCAAATAAAAACTATGCAGACTATATCTTTTAAGTCATCGCCACCACTTGTGACAATGACAGACATTTCGCAAGGACAAATGTCATACCAGCCACACAGGCTGGCAGCCCCGAACAGGTGTGGAGTGTGGCCTTAAGTATGAGAGTGACTCCATGTGGGGAAGATGGATTGGCCAGGTGCAGCGCTGCTCCTCCAATCAGACGTCTGAGTCACAGACATCTGGGAGGCGGAAGGGCCAGTTGTTCACCAATCACAGGCCAGGGATCACAAAGAAGGAGGGATTGCCACACACTCACACACAAAATACAAAACAGAAGCAATTTACACTCCAAATAAAAAGAACATGTTAACCATTTTTAAGAATATTTACCTCCACCATATTATTGGATTGTTGTCATAGGCTTAGACTTATAAATGTCCATAAGAGCTGGAGTACTCTCCAGGTCAATGCGCCATCTTGAATTACATTTGTTGATCAGGGACAAAAAGGATGCTGCATACAGTAGGTGCTACTAATATCTTTGTTTCCACTGTGCCTTCACATGATTGAAGTAGGAACCATGGAGGACCACAGTTATGTAAAATAACAACCCAAACAACAATCTTTTAGAAAAACTTTGAATGTGAAAAATTAGAAACTGGTGTCATAATAGCAAACGTGTCAACATCGCAAACCACATGCACCGAAAGGCAGAGTTAAAACAATTGGAGGCACATTGTGTAGTTTGTACACGGCAGGTGCACACGTGCACAATACAGCTCTTTGAATGATTAAGTCAGAACATGCAATCATTATACATGGCCACTGGGGGCTTTAACACATTATAACACTTGTGTTTCCCTTGGGTCAAATTGACCCGCCACAGTGATGGCTCTCTTCACACCTACAGTAATGAATACGGGGCAGAAACGTATAGCTTCAGACATGGGTTCGGAAAATAACTCTACATGTAACATATTGTACCTTTTAAGTTGTGCTTTCCTGTCCATCATGAGAAGTGGGAAACTATAATCTAGCACAGCACACATAGGAGTAGGATTACATTTTGTTTAGTTGCATTTTGTTTGGATAATCTTGCCAAAGATATCTCAAGCTCTAGAAATAGAGAACGTTAGAATAAGGAAATGCGTAGTGCAGGTTATTTTTTTGTCTGGTAGTCATTATTATAGCTATTGTTTATTGTGGTTTGTATAAAGAAATCCTTCTAAATAAAGGATGACATGTACCGGCTGCATTTTAATTTGTTTTACAAACAATACATCTCAGCGTATGGTTAATTCTTTCTGATGTAGTGATTTATGAATTATTCGTGTTTTGGCTTATTACGTGTGAACGTGTCCAAAATAGGAATACAAAAACTAAAAAAGGTAGCAGAAACTGACAAAAGGCTCCTAAACAATGCCTATAGTCTCCTGGATGTTGAGCCATGACAGAAAAACGGAAACCTGGAAGAGTCCCAAAAAGTTTCATTGAACTACTTCTATGATTGAACAAAAATAGTGTCCCAGTTGGCAGTCGCTTTATCCATTTTTAACTCATCAAATTGCCTTTCAAAATACCTGGTTGATCCTTTTGTCTCTTTCTCAAATTGTCGCATTTATGTTATGCAGCATAGTTTGAAGGGCTATAACTAGAAGAGATTAGTACATGACCTTTACATCGCTAAAATAGGAGACAATGTGCTGTGAAAGTATAATTACTTTGTGTTGCGTTCATATTCACATTTTGGGAAATTCAATGTCTCCTAGAACTGTGCTCTGTGATTGAAAACCAAATCATCCATAGTGGTGTAGGAGGACACCAAAGCCACCAGCTCACACCAAAGAAAAATATTTGTGTAGATTTTGCCTGCTGTGAGCTCTCCGCTTGAGGGCAGGGAATTTTAAATAAGGCCTCCAATGAGGGTGCTATTGCTGAATATTTGAATATTTATTTCTTATCACAAGCTGGATGTTAATGAGAGCTGTGGGCTGTGGCTGCGTGGGTAGTGGGTTGTGCTTCAGAATGGTGGTTGGGTCTCATGTTTGGCGTCTTCATAAAGCGGTGTAATCCCTCATTCTTCAAGGAGTGATTGCAGAGCCTGTTTCAAAAGTAAAATGCCTGGATGGTTTGTTTTCATGCTCTCCGTGTGTGCGTAGGTTTCTCCATTACTAAAATTATGCTGGTCAGGTCGGACCACAGTCGCAGCAGCTCAGGACTAGTCCATGTCATTAGTTTTTGTTTCAACTAATGACAAATAACCAATGTTGGAGTTTTTTTGTATCTTGTTTCCCATCATACATTTGGTACTTTCTCTGCATTTCATGTTCAGCTCTTTGAATGAAGAGGTCTGAACATGCAATCTTTGCACTTGGTCACCGGGGGCTTTAACACATTTTAACCCTTGTGTTTCCCTTGGGTCAAATTGACCCACCACAGTGATGAAAAGATACCCTAAATAATTTGTCAATTTCTTTGCTGATTTTTTTGCGGTATTTGTCTTCTGCTTTGATTCATTGTGGCCCGAGGATAGCACTAGAATGACTTGATTGTCCAAACCCGCTTTATACACATCTCTGTTTGGCAAAACATTTACACATTTGTCACTACTAGAACACATGATGAAAAAAACCCTCTAAATTGATGATTCTTGGAAATCAGAAGTCTAAAATAAAGTGATGAGAAAAAAGATTGACCTTTATTTTACCAGGAAAGTCAGAGATTCTTCTTTTTACAGAAGAGTCCTGGCCCCTGATGAATAGGGAGACTTTTCGGGGGGATATTTCACGTTTTTAGTGGCGGAGGAAACCTACGGTGACACAGGGAGAACATGTACACGCCACTCGGAAAGGCCCTGTGCTGACTGCAATTCAAACTCATAACCTCCTGATTGAGAACGCTAACCACTCTGCCGTCTGTTCACCACATGTTTTACCTGTCAATTACATCAGGGGTTGCAATAAAATGTCAAATGAAAACAAAAAGTTTAATTGAACCAGCCATGTCAATATGTGTATGCCATGCAAGTTCTAAAAATTGCTTACACTTTCAAAAACTCAACTTTGCCAAACAGTTCAAGTTCAGCAGAGTCAACATGTGGAACAATTGAGGACTCACTTATCTCCTTCCCCAGTCTGTGCGTTGGCCTGTTGTCATCTTAATAAAACAATGGAGCAGCATTACCAGCGGCTCAGCCTTGTGATCCTTGCTCCCTGGGGTGAGAGTCCCAATCCAGCGGTGTGTGTGTGTGTGTGTGTGTGTGGGTGTGAATGTAGGTCGACCGCACTCCTCTGCAGCTGCTGTTGTTGGTTGTTTTTTGCTTGGATGCAATTAAGAGGTTGAAATGCCTTTTGCGAAATAAACTGGAACACAAATATGATTATAAACATTCTTGGCTTGTTTCTCAGGATGAGCGAGGAGTATCAGGTATTGGCAGTACCTTTTGTCATTCACAACTAAACTATGATTTTGTTGGGGAGAATTCAGAGTCTGCCGTCAGGTGGTGTTGGATGTGCCTTCAAGAACATCCAATTTGAGTAGACTAATTGAGTAGACATGCATTCCACCGTATTATTTACTGTTTCGGATTCTCCTGCTCCTAAAGTGTAAAGCAATCAACAGTCACTCAACGTTTTCAATGTCCATCCATTTTCTTCTGCTTTATCTGTTGATGTCATGTGTTTTTTTTTAATCAACATAAAAACACAAGATACACTTACAATTAGTGCTCCAACCCAAAACCCTCCCACCCTCACCCCCATTCACACTCATTCACACTCATTCACACAAACGGGTTGTTTCCTTACCATGTCATGTGTTGTCATGTGATGTCATGTGTTTATAATTTACAGATGATATGCTAAAGATATTGCTCTTTCTATTTTCAAAACTACAAACTAAAGTTGATTTCTGTTTTTTTGACAATGTGGACTACAATGAAAGATCTGATTATATGCCATACTTTGACTAATCCACAAATTAGTACCATTGCACAAAGTCTGTACTCAATTATTTCTCAATATTAAATTGCATTCAAACGGTTTGATTAAATGTTTCTTTTTGTTAGAAGATGAATTAATGTTGACTTTGGCTTTGGAGGAGTTTAGGGGATGTCACTCTCCCGCTTGAGGCCGTCTGTCTTTACTTAGTTCTGATTTAGTGTTAGTTCAGTATAGTTCTAGTCCAGCATCTGGTTTGGTTTAGTCTTTTCATTTTGTCCCAGTTTATGTTGTGGTGAATTGATGTGTGCATTTGAGAATCACGGTTAATGCAGAATACTTAATAACATGTGAATATATATGACCTATCAAAGGGAGTAAACAACTTCATTTTCATGTCCTACCCCTTTTTTGTGGGTAATTTGAAATGCGAGTGGATATGTGGCACGTAAACAAAGAGAAAAATCAATCATTTTAGTCCAATACAAATACATATGCTCCAAACATTTGTCATTGCTGAAATACTAATACAAACAGGAGCTATCACATCCCAGCAGTGATGTAGAGCCTCCACTGTCTGCTCTAAATGGACCCCTTCTATAAATTATCCTTAAGTCTACATTTTCTTGTGCTTTTTCATTCATGTGGCCATTGATTGTGTTTTGATGTGACAAACATTTGGATGTGAGAAATGGCTGAGCAAACAGAAAGCAGGAAAAAAAGGTTATGGGTTGGTGCAGAGCCGTATCCCTCAGGTCCAAAGCTCATTCTGATCCCTTTCACAATAGACTAGCCCTCTGCACTTCAGGGCTGCCACAATAATACCCATAATGCAGCATGTCTGACGGCAGGCACCCCTTGGGTCACACTGGTCCAGCTTGTAGAGGGCTGTGCCAAAGTCATGATGCCAGGCAAGTCTAAACCAACAGATACAAAGCACTGGACTGCGATAATTATGATGGGTCTCTTGTGCCAGTATAATGTCCCCAAAAGCACCACCACTTATGACCAGACATCTTTCAGAAAGGCCATGCAAGTTACAGAACTCAGGCTTGAGATGCAGAATTATTTGATGTTATTTAGAGTGACAAACTTCATATAAACAAGTTATATAGTATTGCAGAAACTCTCTAGAATTCTGTAAATCCACTCAGACCAGCCAAGAGAATACCTCAAAATAAAAGAAATTACATCCAAGATTCCTTTGAATTTTTCATTACTCTGCTTTGGTGAGTTATTCCACAGAAACAGCAGTGTTGTGCTAGATTCACCCTTGAACAGTTTGAGAGCTGGATACTTTGGGTACACATTCAGATGTATGATGCAATTGTGCCACCAAGTGGTTCCAAAGAAACATAATTTTTATTTTAAACTTTAATTTTCAACGACTTACAGTACAGCAGCATTCACAAGTTCCACAGAACACTTAAACTTTGGCAGCATTTGTAGTTTTCTTAAGTCAGATGCATGTTTATTGTAGTTCTTGAAAGCTTACAAAAGCATGTGCAAATACACTGCGTGAACCACAGATAAGCCATCTTGTAGTAATATGCAGCCCAGAGGCATTACCTTGAGTGGAGCCTGTTGCATAACACACCATGTTGTACTAAGTCCCAACAGAGTGTTGGATTTCAGGGGGACCCAGAGCCCAGCACCCACCCCCAGCTGCTGGCTTCACTTCTGCACACTGAATCACTGGGGCCAACTGCAGGTCATGAGATCCTCAAGGTTTCAGACTTCATTCGTATGTGTTGACTACACCAGTGGTATTATAAATAATTGTCCATATTCCAATCAGTTATAATTTTGTAAAAAATAAAATATTGAACATTTGCTTTGACTTTTTTCAAAAGGAATATTTTTGGAGATTGTCAGCTGCCACCAAACATTCAAAGTCCATTAATAGAAAAGACGCTGTTCTTCAGGCCTTAAACACTCACCCAGGCACTTTTAAAAATGAATGCACTTCTATGGGTATTTTACCACGGCTTTGGGCTGGAATATAAAAATGAGATAAAACTTCTGTGAATGGTTTGAAGTCGCTTTTGAATGTTCTAGCTCGACACACAGCACTTTACTGCACTGTGCTGCATGCATTTGGTGTGAAACAGTCATCACCGTCACCACAGGCGTTCGATATATATGTGCAACTCAAGCAATGCAAAAAGTCCAGTGCAGCCTCGGGGTGGGCCGCAAACCAAGGCCTGCTTTGGTCCCTTCTGCTCATCCAAGAGCAGTTCTTTCACATCCTTTAGTTACTCTTCACTTCACACGTCAATCTTCTTGAGCTGTTCGTAGGTGAGGAAGAACTGCACACCTGGTTAAGGGCTTTTCCAGCAAACAAAGACTTAAGTAAACTTTGTCCCAAAGCTCCACCCTCACAAATCGCTAATCTTTTTAAGGGCAGTTTAAGAACTGATCAGCATATACTAAATCTTTTTTTCACAACTTTTTTGTCAATAAAACACACACCTTTTAATTTAAATGCATAAATACTTCTTTGTTTCACTTTAATGTAATTTTTATGCAAATGAGGGTCCTTTACTGCAGCGGATATACACCTTCTGATGCCCTTGAACAACTGCAAGTGGCTTTGAATGCTCCTCAGAAATACTTTTATTTAAAACTTGTTCTGAATGCAGAGAAAACTAAAATAATGTTCTCAAAAGCCAAGTCTGCCTACCTCACATCACCACGTTACAAGGCTTGGCTATTGAGCGAGTCTCAACTCACGCATATCTGGGCTTTTTAATTGATTAGTGCCTTTCTTTGCACCAAATATTCAGCGGTTGGCGAGCAAACTAAAAATATGGGGTTATTTTTCAGGATTAAATTTTGCTCATCTTTTCAAGCACAGGCCTTACATGGAACACTGTAGCACGGAGCTCTTAGATTTGTGCCAACCTAAAGTCTTTGACTCATCATTGTGTGCTTTATGAGAGAGTTGGTTGGAGCCCTTTGTCGTTGCGCGGACTAAAACGTCAGCACCTTATCATCTGTAAGGCCATGTTAGGTCTGCTGCCTCAGTATCTGGTGCCCAGGAGTGATGGGGCCCATAAGCTGAAGTCTCAGAGCCTCCTGATGCTGTCCGTCCCCAGAGTTAGGACCGAACTGGGAATAATGGCTTTCCGTTTTGCATCACGATTTGCATGGAATCTGCTGCAAACAAATCTTGGACACAAGGAACTGACTTCCCTGTACTTAAGAGAGTGATTAATGTTTTAGATTAGCAGTCTGCACATTGTACTTATTTTATATAAAATATCTTATTGTTAGTGTTTTATTGGTTTCATTTGATGTTTATGCTTTCATGTGTTATCTCAATCTTTTAGCTTGTATTTTCTTTATGTTGTAAATGTGTGTTGAATGTTGCCTCGTGTCCAGGACACTCTTGAGAAAGAGATTACTAAACTCAATGAGGTTATCCTTGTTAAATGAAAGTTAAATGAAAAAAATTATAAATAGTGAAAGGATACAATGATATTCCAGGGTCCCAGTCGTAGCCAGTTTGGAAAGAACCCCTTATAGAGGGCCATAAAGCCTTCAGAGCGCCATGTCTGAAAATAAAGATAATTATTACATTTTTAAGTGAAACCTCTAAAAGCTACACAAATAGTTCTAGAATGTTCTTCCCATAGTTTTAAATCATCATTTGTCAAACAAAAACTTGCTGTATGCAAGAATAATGCTTTGACCAACCTGTAAGAGACAGTCCCCTGTGCCCTTATACAGCGCTGCTCCTTTCTGGTTCATCATTCGTGTTCGCACCACGTCCACTGGGTTAGAGGCCAGTGCCCCAGCCAGACCACATGCAAAACTTGACCTAATAAAGCAAAAGGAAAATGTTTTTCCTAAAATTCATGTGCATTTTTGCAGTAAATTTAGATTTTTTTTGTTATTCACCAATAATTACATGGAAAATGATTTAATAACAAATTGAAATAATACAAATTATTTACATTCTATTCAGCAGTGCTTGAATCACAAACTTGTGGAATGGCCATTGTCAACACGTGCTTAATTAAACAGGTCACCTTAAGGTGAAGGGATTTCACCTTTGAACATGGCAACCCAATTTAGGCTCATGTCACAGTGAAGCCCACATTCTGATTTGCTTCTCAAGTGGTTTAACTTAAGACCAAGTTTAAAACAAAACATTTACATCATGCCCATTGTGCCCATGCCCAAACAAGAGTCCATTTGACTGGATAAGCTGGGCCAGAAGAAGAAGGTCCTTTATTCGTCCCACAATGGGGAAATTTCAGTTTTGTAATGGCAGAGGAAAAGGTGAAGTACACTTACACAAAGTGAGTGTAGACTGTGTCTCCCATGTGACCAGACAAGATCAAATGTTTTTTGGTGATGTCATACACTGGCAGTTCGACCCCCACCACAATGGCCGCCCGCTGCGCTGTCAGAGAGACTCCCTGCAACAATCACAGATCAATCATGTTTTAACACTCAACACATCTTGTGCTGTACTCCATTAGTATACCCTCCATAGTCCTCTTGTTCCTTCTTCTTGATAGATGTTGATGAAGTTGCCCATCATACTGCCCTGGATCACTCTTCCTTGTGCCTGCATACGAATCTTATAAAATAATATTAATTAGATTAAATATTTTATAAGAGTGCCCTGCTTAATTTCAATGAGTTTATCCTGGTTAATATAAAAGGTTGAATAAATAGAATACTGGAAAGTTTAGCTGAATATATAAAACACATGAATAGAAGTACAAGTGTCTGTAAATAAAGTTAAAGCTGTTTAGCTGGTTTGTTGACAGAAGTGACGGGAACCACTCAAGGCTTGTTTATACATTCTACAGTGAGAGCAGTGAGCACAAAACGCAATGTTCCCAATGTCAACCATGAGATTTAATAATCTTCTGACCACCTTCCAAAAGGCCTAGACATCACATCTATATTTAGCGCATCATCTCCACAGCATAGCACAAGTTTTCAGTCCGTAAATGACCTTTACTCCATATGGCACAAAACCAAAGCAGTAAAGGCAGAGGATGTCCCACACTGTCCCCGTGTTACAAACCTGTTGTACAGATTTTAGCACAACTTCATCTTAAATGTATCTAAAACAGAAGAGATGATTCTAGACACAAAAGGAGTGACACATCATAGAGTGAGCTGTAAAAGACCAAGAGATGGAGCAGGTCACAACTCAGGGACTTTGAAACAGGGCTGAACATGTCGACCTGCCTGTGTCCATGTAAACCACCTCAGATGGTTATAAAGAGCAATCAACTAAGTATTATGTTTTGAAAATTAGGAGTTATTGAAAAGTCTGTTGTTGTCAGGTCCTTCTCATGTTAATGTTGTTTGCCACACATTTTCCATTGCACATTGTTGTTTCTTCATCAGGAGACAATAAAATACTAAAATTATATTATAAAATAATATAATGCTTCATTAGTGTGGACGACAGTGGCTCTGTTGGTAGAGCATTGGCCTTAGAGCCTGAAGGTCATGGGTTCAAGCCCACCTTAAGACCTACTTCATGACTCTCACTGATGACTGCTGTCGTCGTGTCCTTGGGCAAGACACTTAACACTTAAGACTGGACCCGCTTGTTGGGAAACAAGAGCTCTAAACAGAGTATAATAACAGTACTCTTCCTCCAATGTCGTTTGTGAAGATGTGTATGAAAGTTAGTTTGTGAAGTTACCTTGAGCACATCAGTGGGGTTGGCAATAGAGGAAGATATCACTCCTGAGAGAATGCCACACACTACATTTGTCAGCAAGGTCTCATCTGAAAAACAAGATCAAATTTTTTATTTTTTGAAGTTTATTCAATGTCATTTTACAGTTTCTTATAGTTGTTAGAAGAACTTCTTAAAATAATGCAATACAAATAATATACAAATTCAATTTAGTAAGAGTCACCAACAGTACATTCATCTGCCATAAGGACACTCAATAGAACTGCAGACTAGTTACATTATATACTAACTCTAACCTTTTGCTGTTGCTGTATGTCTGTCTGTAAACAACAAAAGTAGGGATTTGAGATGTAAAAAAACCCCCGCTAATTCCACCAATTTGAAAATGGCAATTAATAAAGATTCCAATTCTGAACAGGAACTCAAATGCCCTTCACTTTTTAGTCAAAACTCTGATAAACTAGTAGCATCAAACAACAAATACTGTATGTGTATTACCATAAACACATGAATGCATGAAACCAAGCACATCAAAAACATATGACCAGAGCACGACACCAGCAAAAGACAGTTTGCTGGTGCTTTAGGCTCTGGGGCCAGGACTCGTCTGAAAAATAGATTCTGAAATCTAAGTGACCTTTTCCTAGTTAAATAAAGGTCAATAAAAAAATAAAGGCTATTATGGAGACCCAACGGTTTGCAATAAAATAATGAAAATACATTTATCTACACTTTCAATGCAATATAGTCAGACACAATATAAAATCTATAAGACACAAATCAGATTAATATATAAACCATTTCCGGTGAAATTACTAGAAGGTCCATTGAAGAAGCATCAAAAAACAAAAACACATTGAAAGTCTCTGTACCTTGAAGGTCTACGACTATGGGTGACTGGTTGGGTGACCTTACAACAATAACCATTTTCATGTGACCTTCCTCCGGACAAACTTACCTTCAGGTCTTTCCACTAAAATTCGTTTGAAGCTCTGGTATGTCCCAATTTTTATGGTGCCGTAAGAAGCCTGGCGGAGCATTGCAGGAGAAATCCTATGTCAGGAAGAGAGGATTTCATTGGTTGTTAAACATATTTTTTAAAAGTAAATCAAAAGAACAGACATGCAGGTTAATGCAGCATACATGGAATGACCAAACCAGGTGTCTTAGTAGGTCAACTGTTGTCATGTCTAAACAAAGCTCTGGCCTAAAGTAACTTTAGACATCCTACTGTCAGATGCCTGTCAGAGGCCCACCAGCAGCTCTGTGATCTCCTAGTAGAGATACTGCAGAAGGCTTTAGAGATGGTGGGCCAGTGTCTGCAGGACACGTTATATACAGGAAGTAAGATTTATCATTCTACAAGATGGCTGCAAAATATTAGGCACTTTCACAAAAGCAGAAAGCCCAAAGCATTAGAATCACAGACTTACCCCGAGTACAGAGCCCAGAGCCCCTCCTCTCTCCCAATCCGGGCCATGGCATGGAGCATGCCTCTGTACCGGATTTCTTTGTATTTACTGTCTCCGACTTGCCCTTGTACTTGTAGCCGCGTTTTGGCCAGGTCGATAGGGAATGTACCTGTAATATGAAGAAAAAAGCAGCACACGCTTTAGTCTGCAGGAATAACCAGGCATGCGCCCCATGCATGGATCTTGGAACACCCATCTCGGCATCACTCACCGCATTCCGCTGTGACTGAGGCCAGCCCGCCGAAAACAAAAGGCTTCCAATTAGCCGTAGACATGTCTCTGCTCGCTTCTATATAATGTGAAAAATGCCTAGACAATCGGGCTGTATACCAAGTCCTAAGTTAAACACTTTGAGAACGCGACGCGACAGGATAGACGCCGGTGTAGAGCAAAGTAACGCATGCGCACGACTCCTCCGCTGGGGGCGTCTGTCGCTCCAAGATTAGCCCCACCCGCGCATCACTATTGGGCCAGAAGCTCTGTCCACGCCCTGTGATCGAAACGATTCTGGGTGTATTGGAAGTATGGATCTATAAATTGGAAGGTTACCCGTTCCTTTACAATTACAGGCTTGCCTTAGAAAATAACATAAAAAGAATGAATGAAATCATGGTCAAAATACAGGGGCACGAGTTGTCATTAGCTATCAGAGCGTGTCTTAAAACAGCATGTGCACCAGGCTGATATTAAGCAACGTGTGTAAGCTGTTTTTTGTTTTCTCTGCATTTGAAATGTGATGATTTTGTGATGAAGCTAACTCTCTCTTCATGTTTAGGCAGATTTATTTATTTGTTTTGATTTATTTGATAGGGAAAAGTGTACACAATCAACATGTGGAACACTGCTTATAGCCAAGCCTAATTTTCAATGTCCGTCCCTAGAATATATAGATTTATAGGCTGTCCAAAGATGATGCTTTTGATTCCATCCCTTCACCCATTTGACCCATTGTCAAATGTAAAGCCACATTTTTCCACCAGAGAGCGCTACTGTCTCATATGTTATAATGGGGTTGTGTTGCCTGTAGTTCGATGCTTTATCCACTTGAAGTCAGTATAATTCCACTGGTACTTTGTTATTGGGATCTTTGTTCCACATGAGCTAAAATATTACCATTATCAATATATATCGAAATGACTTTTTGACAAACAACTGCACAGCACAAAACAGTGCACGTGAAAACACCATGATGAATATTAAGAAAGCTCCCCTGAGGTGAATTCCTCTGTGAATTATGATCAATAAACAACTTACAACCCACTTTAATAATTAATTTTGCTCTGATTTTGAAGGTAAGGCACTGTGTAAGTCATCTATTCATCTCAGTCATATTTGTTTTGCTCGTAGGCTGTTCGTTGTATCGTTTGATTAATGGGTTGTCTATGGGTCAGTAACAATCAGTACATTATGAACGACCAAGGAGAAAGATCCATGGTGTGTTTGTTCGTGCTCAAAAGTGAACATTGGGCATGAGCCAGTGTACACACATTGACAAACGGAAACAAATGAATGGAAATATAACAGGTTTATCTGATACCAATAAGCAAAGGGAGGTGTGTGGGCCGCGTAAAAAGGCTATGTTTAATGTGGTGATTTGTCAAAGAGAACTGCTGCAAAACAGCTTTGTGATAATAAAGGACAGAGTTTGTATCTCTATTGTGGGGTTATGAGGAAAATATAAAGCAGTTGTCGGAAGTTAGAGAAAAGCCTTTTGTTATTTGGACAATGATTAAAACTGGGTAAGATTAAATTATATCATGTATTGGCGGGAAACAGCATTACATTTAATATGTATTGTTTTTGTCTTACACTTGTTATAGTTTAAACACATAGCTTTGGTCTGTTTCCACTGTTTGTTACATTACATTTTAAAACCTTTTTTTTTTCATTTTGCTTGTGCATATTAATCTATTGGAGATAATATAGCATATCATAATGTAATGGAATGCAAATATGGTTATATAATTTTATGAAATGCGTATCATAAAATACATCAGCGAGCACATCCCCCCAACCCCATCCCTATATACAATGGATTGATTGCTACAGTAAAGATGCAAATAGAAAAAACAACAACAAAAAAGTAGAGTATAGAGTTTGAAATTAGAATGACATGGTACGGTCAAGCATTTGTGACTTAGTCTATCAATGACGTCTGCTAAAGTAGCTTATGATATGATAACAACGCTAAGTGCAGAAGCTAAGGACTCAGAATTATTGACATTACATATTTTTTTTAATACCTGTATTTTAATGACAAATGTTGTACCATAATTTGATTTATGATCCAGTGTTTTTTGTTGTGAAACTCAGCAGGAGTCAATCTGGTGATAAGGACATGAGGCGTGACTACCTTAAAACCTCAGCATAAACATACAGTCAGGTTCTAACATTAACTTGCATTGACACTGTGGGATGACTAGAACTTGAGCTTATGTAATGTGTTGACAGTAAAATCCCTTCCCTGCAGATTATGAATCATCTGAACCTCGGCTAGATTTACTTTAGGGGTATGGATGTATAAAGTCATGGTGGATTAGAAAATAACCAGTTAATTCATGCTCAAGGCTAAAACCACCCCCACAGGTACCCAATGCACTGATATTTGTATTACTGTTGTATGTAGATCTATTTTTACGCTTGAAAATGGCTCTTCCTCCGGTGAAATAACAGCGTTAGAAGAGGCTTTTGTGCGATTGTAGTAATGCTTTTTTCATGCGGAGTCAAAGTGGAACCATCTTCATTATGGTAATTGTGATTTTCTCAGTGATAATGGTGACTACAGTAAGGAGCATCATTCTTAACTGTCCCTTGTTGAGTATTTTTACTTCATCCTGAGGGCAGCACTGAACTTAATGGGAAGTGAAAGCTTGTCCACTATGGTTAGAACGTGTGTGTTTGCTTGTCCTACTTGTTTACCATGGCCTCTTTCACTGCTCCTCCAGCCTCAAGTCCAGAGCCCCCTCCTCTCCTCATTCACAATGGATGTGACAAGACAAACCCTGATTGGCCCAGAGAACGCCAAGGCCTGATCTCTGAACCAATCACAATAAAGGATGTTTTGTAACGGTGAGCCCCTTTTCATAGTGACGTAAAAATGTTGACTTATAACACCCACATTCTTACATATGCGCTGATTTTGCCGCTACCATATAAGGACGGGTTATGCAGTGAAACGTCATGCAGCAATCCCCATGTGACTCCAACAGGTCATGTGCCTGCAGATGTAAGAGTCCTCAAAAATCCACCTGCATCCTTGACTTGTTCTATTTTTTCCATGCATTGTCAGCGGATTCCTCAGTCAAGGCCCTGTTCTTGAACACGTTGAAGGTTACTTCTGATGAACTCGGGGAAAAGCCTGTAGTATGCGTTCATGTTTGTTTCCAAGGACTTTGAAGAAAGAGGTCAGTCCTGATCTTGGTGACAATTCGTTGTGATTATTTTTATGTTACACTGTCAAACACAAAGCCCATGAATATGGCTTCCATGGCATGTTATACCCAATTTTAAAGCTCAAGAAAACAACTGTGTCATCTAATTTATTCTAAATTTTAACCCAACATGTAGACTACATATTAACCAAAATAAATCCAAACAAACTGAGCTCATTTTGTTCAGAAAATGTTATAAAAAAAGTAATATTTTTGTTTAAATACATAAATGTAAAAATGAATATACAAAAATCACTGTTATAGTTTATGCCCTGCCCTGACCAACTTTTACTTTTAAAATTGGGCCCCTGACCCAAACCAGTCTGACACTCCTTCAGAGTGTGATTTGATACGTGTATGACAAACACGTTTAGCTACTATTGTGGCACAGTGGTTAGCACGTGTGGCGCCATGGCTTTGATTCCACCTCCAGATGGAAGCTTTATTTGTTGAGTTTGTATGTTCTCCCTGTGTCTGCGTAGGTTTCCTCCTGGTGCTCCATTTTTCCCTACCACTAAAAACATGCACAAAGACAGCCCCCACTCCCATCACTTTGTGGGGTTACTACAAAATTGTAAGGCACTTTATGACTATGTAACTATGTAAATAAAGACGACTTGTAGAAAATGCCCTCCATATATATTTAGCTCCAATCGCTCAATCCTCCTCTTACTCACTTGCCATACAAACAATACAAAGAATATGCTCACTTCTTGTTTGTTCCAGCAAATCTGTTTAAACTCTGGAATCTTTAAACTGCTCATTTCTAAGTCAGGTTTTCTTTTCATTTCTCACAAAGTTGACATTGAGATGTGTTATAAGTAAGACCTCTCAGCATCCACCCTCTTCAGGCTTCAGGCTTAGTCACACCCATTCATCACACATTTGTCACACTGGTGCAGTTTTGGTTTACTGTCAGGTGTAAAAATCTCAAGTTTAGTCCAGTGCAAGTTGTGATCCGTTGATTATGATACTAATAAAAAAGACTCAATACTCAATACTGATTTTGATACTACGGTGATGGCTTTGAGAATTATTTTTGGACAATACCCTGTCAGTTTAACACAAGTATAAATACTACTGAAGATAAAGATGGTCTGGGATAATGTCTCAGAAGAAGACATGTTTTATTGTTACACAGCTTTAGTGACAAGACATTCTGTCACACAAACAATTATTGGTAGAAGGATGATCAAAATTGGTTCAAATTCAGTAGAGAGGAAAGCAAAGTGAAGAATCTCCTTGTCATCCCGAGGCTACATTTATAATAATCTATATGAGCTTGTGACTCCTTTTAGCACTGTATTTAGTGCCATTAGCCCAACGTATGTCCTGTTCCTCCACTATCCTTCACTGTGCTCGCTAATAGCCTGGATTAGTGTCTGTTTTAATAGACCTATCCATCTGCTCTGTTTATGCTCGACTCTCACTCTCTCCTCTCCCCTCTCGCAACTATTTTCCTCATGGGCAATTACACAAACAAATGCAGTTTGTTTTAGTCTGACTGCACAGAAATGAATGGATTTCTCACACGATTTCATTTGGAGTTAAGGTCAGTTGCTGTATTGTATAATTGCGGAGAAAAGGTACAGTCACTTCCTTCGATTTGCTCAGATCATTAGCCGTGCAAATCTATGCAAATTCATGCCTCAGCGCCGCGCTCTGATTGGACAGGCTCTTTGAAGCACTCTGAGCCTAAATCTTCATTTGCATAATTTGACAGGAGAAAGCGGAGTAGTGTGTGGGGGGAGGGGGGGGGTGCAGAGTAGCGGACTGTTGTGAAATGACGTTTCTGAGACGTCAGAATAAGGACAGCTGCCCACACGTTCGCTCACACATGAGTCAGGAGGCTTCTTACCAAGAGGGATTTCAAGTATGTTCACCACCTTCCAAGGCATGTTTTGGATATTTTGTTTTAAATCAATTCTCATATAACAAATAATAATAATTTTATAATTATTCATATTTACTGGAAACCCTGTTAGCTAATGTTAATCCTTCAGTTGAATTGCTACACGAGCTAATGAATAATAATAATAACAATAAGTGTGTTTATTTGGGCATCTAGTGGATACAAAAGTCATACAAAAGAGAAAATACAATATTCATATTGAATCCAGGACACTCCCTGTACAGCAAGCAGGCTTTTCACCAATTCTTCTTTTGTCTGTTTCACATAATGTATTTGAAAAAACTCTATTAAAAAGAGAGCTTGTAAATATGTACAAAAAACGTACCACCTGCGGACTGCCTGTCCCGCCTGGGAGTTCTTCAGTCCTGCACTGGACCTGTCCACGCTCAGCGGCCGCTGGTCCACGTTCTGTAGCTTAGGTCCTGGATCTATAGCCCGTCCGTCCGTGCAAGCAGATCCTTTTCTCAAACCATGGGTCTCCCCGAGGTTTCTCACTTTTTCCCACTGGATGCAGGAGGGTCTGTTGGGCAGTTAGTTTCCAACTAGAAGGACTGTGGTGATGATCCAGGACACTTTAACATTCTACAACATGTATGGACATTTTACAATATGTGTTCTATATTCTTTATGTGTTGACAAAAAAACGCACGCACATACACACGCACGCACACGCACGCACGCACACACACACACACACACACACACACACACACCCTCTCCCTTCTCGCTCCCCTTTGTCATGTTTTCCTTTTACTTGGTTCCCTGGGGTCAGAAATTCTCTTATCTGAACCAAGCAGATGCAGTGTGCCTATGGATAATCCTCCACTGTGCTCTAACTGGCTCAGCACTGACATACTTTGGTGTTGCTGGTGATTTAGACTTTCTTTTATTCAAATACCACAATTTAATTTGCAGTTTGGCTCTAAATGGCACAGCAGTAATTGCTACGTGAAATATCTACCAGGTGTCAGTTTGTGAGTTATCTATTCTGACTTTTTCTTTAGAAAGTCATAAGATCAAAAACAGACAGAAATTTTAAAGTAAATTTGCGAAGTGGTCTTTGGATATTGACCTCTAATACCGAACAATGGTGCTTACTTTAATTAAATAGACAAAGAACTACATAATACACATTTACTTTACATAAAACCTTTGAGAGCACAGATTAATTTGTGCGTCTCATTTGAGTGAACTTCCTTTGGCCACCTGCTCGGTGAAATGGCTTCAGTTTTCATAAGACCCACGGCACGTGACCAATCACAGCTGTCACCTGCCTCTCAGGCCTCATCTATTGGACGAGTCGCTGTCAGATCCATTTCTCGTCATCCATGACGCATGAGCAGCCCCTGGTGTGTGTTTATGTGAGACCCTGTTTCCAAAATAGAGAAAAAGTCTCCTCTGTGTAGTTGCCATAGTAACCACTGATTCTCTGCATCTGGCAAATTATAGGGTGGTGAAGGGCGCAAGAGTGTGTGGTTGGGAGGCACTGTGGACCTCTTCTGCATACCAAGCCCTGGCTCTCAGGTAAAAATGACAAGCAGAACTAAATGATCAATTGTTATTTTTGTAGGCAGTCGATATCTCACCCTCAGAGGTGAGCGCTGTGACGGTCACACACACATACGTGTACATGCTTACAGCATGGCTCATTAATGGTGATGATTTAGAATCTGAAATGGCATTGTAACAATGAAAGCCTGTGACTGTTGTGCTTGATCAGTCACAATACTGTAACCTTGACATCATCTTCATTTTCAGTTACTCAGTGTGATTTATTCAAATCATGTCATTATAACAAATGTAGAGTGAAAGTGGTTTAATGAAAAGTAGTCTCCTAATAAAACAATAAACACAAACATATATCCACTGCTGTCTTTGGTTGGACTGATACAAAGCCTAAATCTAGATGTAGGGCTGGGCGATATGGCAAAAAAAAAAAATCTCCGATTTTTTCACACCAAATCCGATTTTCGATTTTAATCGATTTATTTTTTTCTATTTAAAAACAAACTACAACTGACAAAGAAATAGATTTTCCTTTATGCAGTTTAATCTAAATCCCCATGGAGCATAAGTGTAACAGGAATTAAGCCTTAAAACATGCTTGTAAACGAGATGGCTCTGCCATTGTAAACAGTGAAAATGTAGCTTAACAGTTTTATAATAACTTCACTTACAATGACACTATGCACCTTCAAAATAACTTAAATCACACAAACAAGGCCCATCGCAAATATATCAATCCTATTAAACACATGCATTATTTACATGAAATATCACATTTTTAAAACTGATTACTCAAAATAGAAATGTTGTAACAGACAGTCTTTTCCAAAAGCCTCCTCGGGTTTTCATGCTTGTTCTTTCAACTGTGCCTGAGTAACTGTGCTGTAGTACAACGCTCGGTCCAGCTGGTGGCGCTAATACTAACTTCAGTGACTCCCGCATTGTCCGAGCTTCCTGTTTACATTCTGATGCTGTAGCTAACAGCTACTGTAGCAGCTACTGTAGCTAACAGCTACTGTAGCTAACAGCTACTGTAGCTAGCAGCTACTGTAGCTAGCAGCTACTGTAGCTAACAGCTACTGTAGCTAGCAGCTACTGTAGCTAACAGCTACTGTAGCTAACAGCTACTGTAGCTAGCAGCTACTGTAGCTAACAGCTACTGTAGCTAACAGCTACTGTAGCTAACAGCTACTGTAGCTAACAGCTACTGTAGCTAGCAGCTACTGTAGCTAGCAGCTACTGTAGCTAGCAGCTACTGTAGCTAACAGCTACTGTAGCTAGCAGCTACTGTAGCAGCTACTGTAGCTAACAGACAGCGGGGAACACGTTGTTTGTATCAGAGCAATGAGAACAATGTGTGAGACGTGTCTTTCCCCAAAGTGCAGCGGCTCAGTGGGACACGGGTGTGTGCGCGCCACGGACACGGGAGTGCGCTTTGGAATAACGAGCGTGAGAGAGCGTGAAAGATGTGGCGTACGACCGGAGCCTGTGTGTGTGTGTTTTGGCGATTAAATAAAGTCTGATTCTTGAACGTTTGAAGTGTTATTGCAACAGCACCAACTGTGAGAGCGAGCATCAGGCCAGAGGGAGACTGTTATGGTGCGTTCAGACCAAACGCGATTTCTGCGGCCAAAGCGGCGGGTCTACATTGACACAACATGGGGGACGCGCGCCAAGGAGCGGCGAGAGATCACGCGGCGCGATTCGCGCGGCCAGAGCGGCGCGAATTCGAGCGTTTCGCGCGATTCGCGCGGCGTGTTTTGAGATGTCAAGCGTTTTGACGCGCGTTTCGCGCGATTCGTGCCTCCAACGCGGCCGCCGCTAGAGTTGAACAATGTTGAACTTTTTGGGAGAATTCGCGTGTGCCGACCAATCAGGAGCTTTCTCCTCCAGTGACGTAGTGACGCATTTCACTACCGGAAAAACACTGGTAGATGACAGCTATGGAGGACACGTCAATTGCTCAGGTCGGTGCTCATTCTGAGCTATACAACACTGCGGACCACAGCTACCGGGACCGAAATAAAAAGAAGCTTGCTTGGAGGAGGGTTAGCGAGGTGGTTGGTGTCTCGGGTAAGTTATTTTAACTTTTCAATGTTGTAAATATTTCCCCGCGAAAAAAACTACTACTTTCCTGCTTACGAGTTGATGTGTTTATTCAGTGGAAGTTTGCAAAAAGCGGTGGAAGAATCTGAGGGACACATATGAGGTGCTGAAGGTCGGTGTCATGCAGCAAACGGAGACCTCGAACAGTTGGAAAAAATACATTTCTTTCCTTTCTATTACCCACATTTTGCTGACTTTTACATTTATATTGCTTTCTGTGTATGCATTTCTTTTAATGCTTTCTTAACATCATGGCCAGGTGAAAATAGGCATTGGCTATTTTCAAACCAGGATAGATCTTGATCATGTGTTGTGTTAAATTTCACTTTTCCCTTTTATATGAACAAATCATTTAAATGTACATAATAATGTACATTATTATGTACATATAAATGTCATAAGCGCAATGTACACATGATATGAAATAATTGTATTTCTTGTTTTCTTCTGGCGCAGATACTGCCACCACCACACAAGGTGAGACATCTTGGCCTGAGCTGCTGCTGCTGCTGCTGCTGCTTCCTCAGCCGGTTCTTCTTCTGTGAGGGCTGGACCTTCCCCTGCTTCTGCACCTACAGGTGTGGCTTTTTTTAATCATTGTTATATTTTTATTCTTATTACAGGACTGTTCATATAAACAAAATGTTACTGCATAATATGCCAAAATTACCCAAGGGCTGTTACATCAGTGTAGACGACAAATTTACAGAGAAACGACAAGATGTCAAGGCACTACAGGTGGAAAGAAGCTTTGGTCTGATACAACACATCTTCCCTCTTTCTTTGATAAAAACATACTACTGAAATACCTTATGCTATAAAAGTACTGAACAAATACATGCAATGGTTGCCACAAGATGGCAGCTATCCTGTTTAATGCAGACAATAGAGTATTACTTTTTTACAGCCAATTTCAAATTTCATTGCGAAATACACTTCAGAGATATTAGTTTGTAACTGTCGAAATTTGTGCATGTGTGAGTAATTTCATTGATAACTGCAATGTTCAAGTTAATTGTAACAAACACACAACTTAAAAGTGTTTTACATGTGTTTAACTATGTCTACACACTCTGGCTTTAATACAGATATTATTTGCTCTCTTCATTTTGCTTTTTTGAAATACATGTTCCACTTTTTAACACTGTGATTGCCCTGTGTTCTTTGTTGGCGGCTCTACGGACGTGGGCCTCTTCCGAGCCCTCTTCCTTGGTGGGCCTTCAGAGTGGGAGCGGGAGCTGCTGGAGACTCTACGGACCAAAGCAGCCGGACCGCCCGACTACTCAGAAGACCATCAGTTCCTGCTCTCTCTCTTTCCTCTCCTGCAAAGGGTGGCACCAGAGTCAAAAGAATTTGTGAAATTCAAAATGTACCAACTTTTATATGAAAGCAGCACCGTTCTGCTTAATTTGGAACCATTGGCCAGTACAGTTTTTTTTACCTAAGGTAACACCTTTTGCAGGGGAGGAAACAGACATGTGTCCCTTTCCTCTTCCACCGCACCTCCTCCAAGCAAGCTCCTTTTCATTTGTTTATATGTACATTTCATTTATTTTTCATTGTTTGTTCCTTTTTTTATAAAGAAAATATTTTTCAAACCTCATGTGTTCTACTTCAAGCCAACCATTACTACCTTTCATATAATATTGACAGAAAATGCTATTCTATATTTGTACATTTACTTTTATAAGAGCTGACTGGGTTTTATAGAAGATGGAATAACAAACACTTAAAGAGCGATACAGTAGTTGACAGTATTTTTTATTCATTTCACCTTTTACTGTTTTAACAACCTTGTAATTATGGAAAAGCTTGAATGTGCATATGATTAACCTGAAGTTGGAGTGGAGTCGCAGTGGAGTCTGGCAGTCATTACCAGGAAACAGAAGGTATACAGGTGAATAGAATAGTGCAAATCAATATGGGTTTGGACTATGGCCAGATGTGGGTCAGTCTTGTGGTGGACATGACTACTCTGTGGGCTGCCACGGCAGTGCTCCCTCCTCACTGAAGTGGGCCATGAACACTTTCCTTATGTCCACTGCTGGCTTCCAGGCGGCCATCCGCTGCACGCCTGGAAGTGGTTCTTCACCGGCAGCAGCTCCCCTCGGTGCAGGAACCTGCCCATCTCCAGCCATCCTCATCCTCATCCTGGAGATGGGCAGGGCGCATTAAATTGCAGCGCAGTGAAAAGGCCTCATCTGCCACGACACACATGGGGCTGGGGTCCTCTGTGGTCAGCTCCAGGTATGCACTGGTCAGGAGGCAGGTCGAGTGTGACCTCGCGCAGAGCCTCACCAAAGGCAGAGTTGGACACGATGCCTCCATCGCTGGATCTGCCGTACCCTCCCACATCAATCACCCTGAACCTGTACTGGGCATCCACTACAGCCAGGAGCACAAGGGAATGGTGCCCCTTATAATTAAAAAACATGGACCCAGAGTTGGGGGGTGCCTTCACAGCCACATGCTTCCCATCAATGGCCCCACAGCACAGAGGGAAGTTCCATCGGACCTCCACTCCTCTGCTCCAGGCACAGCCATGAACTCCTCCACGAGGCAGTCCCAGATGGCTGCCACCACATCTGGGATGAGCATGGAGACGGTGGATATGCCCGCTCTGAAGCTCCCCGCAATGGTCCTGTAGGAGTCCCCAGTGGCAAGAAACCTGCAATTACAAAATGATATGAACATATTTATCACAATTACATTCATAAAAATCACGTGACAAAACTTGTGTAGCATAAAATACGTTAAACTAGTAGACAGTAAACATCATAGACAGTAATCATAGACACCATATTGTTGCATAATACTGTTTTCTGAGCAATTACATTGTGGATTGTGATTGAAAAATGACACACTTTGTAAGTTTTTAGGAATTCTGAATGGGGTAAAAAACACTAACCGCAGACAGATGGACAGGCGCTCTTCAGCTGGAATAGAGCGCCTGTAGTTGGAGTCCTGGTAGGAGATCCTTGCGCCAATGCGGGTCAGTAGGTCGTCAAACTGGGCCAGGGAGAGACGAAAGTACCGCTGAAAGCGACCCTCATCCGAGCGCAGCTCCCGGAGCAAATGGTGAAACTCACCAAACTCCAACCGTCTACGGACTATCTGATGAATCCAGACACGTCGTCGATTCGCCCTTTGACGACGTGTCTGGCTTTATTTATCAGATAAAGCAACTCCTTCGCTGACATCCATTTTGGGAAGCTACAGGCAAAAGAGACAAGCCCCGCCCCTAAACGCTCTCAACGCTCTGTGACAGCGGCTGCCCTCTAGTGTCCTGGCCGCGCGGCCAAGTTTCTCTGTGACAGCGGCTGCCACAATTTGTCACAAGCGGCTCAAGCCGCGCGATAGACGCGATTTGGCCGCAGAAATCGCGTTTGGTCTGAACGCACCAGGTTAGCTTCAAAATGACTGCTCAACACCATAGACCCGCGGTTAGCGCGTTAGCGCTGTAGTTCTGCGCTGGAGAAAATAAAAATCGAATTTTTAAAAAAAGAAATCGCCCTAAACGTAAAACTCGAATTAATGATTAAAATCGATTAATCGCCCAGCCCTATCTAGATGTCATTACTTACATGATCATCGATGTGAGGAGCAGGTATTTCAGTGAAAGAGAAAATGTCTATCACATAATAGTTTTTCTTGCATTCCCTTGTCCAAGTGTTCTATATGATGATATACGACAGGATAGAAAGAAACAAATGAAACCAAAGACATTTGGAAAGCACGGGCCCAGAATCAATGCCATCCACAAACAAATTCAACCATGATTCTAAATATGTATGTATCCGGTGTCTACCCACCAATTAGAAAAGCCGGTTGGCTGTAAGTCATTTAGCTATGCAGTAATCATTTGTCATGACATACTGTTTTATTCAGCGGTGTGATCTGGAAATGGTTGGTGCCATTTTCATAGAATTCTGTAGCATCCGACACGTGTTTTGGCACGGAGTGGTTAACACTCCGTGCCAAAACACGTGTTCTTCTAAATATCTATGTGGATAGTTATGATCAACACTTGGACCCTACCCTTCACTTTTAAAACTATGTTCAAAAGGTCTAAGCTAAACAAACTAACAGTTTGTTTGTAACTGTCCAGTGAGGGACCGGCAGCCCCTGGGCATTGAGCATGTTTGGATCGAAAAGAGCTACTCCTTTTTGGGGAGGGGCACAGGTGCGAGGTTTACAGTGAGGTGATCATCAGATCATCCAGGACGTCGCTGGATTTCACAATAAACTATTGTGAAACTATTGTGAAACTTACAGTCACAGTTCCAAATTAATTACTCAAATGAAATATCTTCTTGTGTTTATTCAAGCTTCTCATTCTGTCATATTTACTGAATTGTGTAAGAAATTCAACTATTTTAAAGTTTTTTTTTTTTTTTATCTGTGAGGTACAGGAAGTTGTCTTAACACATCCGCAAAACCCTCCAGAGAGTGGGGCAGTGGTTAGCGCTTGTGCCTCACAGCAAGAAGGTCCTGGGTTTGGGTCCACCTCCGGGCATCCGCGTGTCTGCGTGGGTGCTCCAAATACTTGTACACCATAATTGTAAAGCGCTTTGTGTGACGTCGGTCTGTGAAATGCAATAAACCACAAATAAAGTTTGATTACTGAAGAAGGCCAACCAGATCATCAGGCTAAACTACAGGCGCTCGCCTGCGGCTCCAAGCACCAGCCCTTTATGATGGGTGTAACTCTTCAGTCTTTTAGTTAGTAGAATCGATGGGTAGCTAAATTTGTGTGTGTTTATTTCATATTCTTATTTTGTACTATAATTTAAGATTAAGAGATCCTTTATTTGTCTCACAGTGGGGAAATTTCAGTGTTGCATCACAAGTTATTAAAAGTAAGAAAGAGGAGAAAACGGCACAAAATGAAGTGAAATAAGTGAACAATAGCTATATTAATTAAATTAAAACTAAATCTCTAACTCTAGCATCAATAACAAGTATAGATTTAATACTTTTCAATACATTTCAATAATGTATTCTTCTGTGTTTATTTTTATCTTTTTTGCACTGCACTAGTCCTTTAAATAGATAATCTAAACTATATGTCAAATAACACTGAGTAACTGCGTTGCACTTCTGACACTCCATTAAAGACTCAGATTAGGCTGTTTATAAGTCTGCTCCAGTTTGACTTTTATTTCTTTCAGGGTTAACGTCACTCGAAGAACCCCCAATTCCCTCCCCTTTTAAAATCCTGACATCTTTGTTACGAGCAAACTTTCAATTATCCAAACGGAGGAAGAGCAATTGGGAGGTGACTCCTGAGAGAAGGATGGAAAAGTGGAGGGAGATTTACACTGACAGCCGGGGAGTGAAGAAGGAAAAAAGTACTGCCTTTTAAAAACCATACATTCAATGATATTTAATATTTACCTGTTTAACGCAACATATTCACCTTCCACAGTATTTTCAGTGCAAAATACAAATTACGGGTTTTCTTTTTTGCAAAACTAGTATTATGCTAAATTTGATCTCCTTTGGACACCACTAAATATAAATATTATTTCAGTGTTACATGTATTACGTGTATATAATGAACAAGACAATGGTAGTTGTAAGTAGGTTACTTCACTTCTGTCAAGCCAACATCAGAATCCAACACGAGGGGCCACAACACCTCCACAAACCCCTTGCCCAAGTGGGTGGGCCAGTGGTAAACCCCATGCTACATAATTCAAAAATAAGAATATAGTAAATCTATTCAATAGCTGAACCAAAGTATGGAACAGCACAAACTATTACATAAAGCTGCAGCACTCTGGATTACAGAGCTCTGGTCCATTTTTTCAATATGTAACAATAGAAGGTAGGGCTTTATCTTTGTTTACGTTGACACAATCTCTTTTTTTTAGATTTAGGTTCTGGAAATTAAATAGTAAAACAATGATATGTCGTAGGAATAAATGCATACAGTATTTCTAAATGTAGGAGCAGTAGATGCATAAAAGACCTATTGTTTCTCTAAAATATCTTAAGACAACAAAAATAATAATTTAGAGCACTGAAAAACGTTTTTCATGTTATGATTTCAACATGATTTTCCTTAATAATAAGGCAATTTTTGTTATTAGAATATTATAATTGTATTTGTTTATCTTTTTCCACTTCTTTTTCATTTCAGACACTGATCAATATTTTGATGTCCAATATCTGCTAATATCCATTACGAACCAATACCATGAAAACAGCCGTTTTCTCTCAAATTTTATCTGAACTACAACTTTTTATATCTAAAACTATGACATTCTGTGTTAAAACCAGCCAGTAAATATACTCCAACCACTTCCCTCAGACAGAAGGCTACAGTCCATCCGGATCAGAACCTCCCGTCATAAGAACCGTTTCTTCTCTTCTGGAGTCGGACTCATGAACACTTTATAACTCATCACTGACCCTGCCCTTTACGACCGTCACTTTACGCTACTGTCAAGAAAGGAAGACAAGGCAGCAGTGATTGCACCTGTACCACGGTTTATTTTTGAGTCCCTACAGAGCAAACAAAAGGAGACAAGGCTTTTTTACAAGATTTGTGCCAATGAGCATAAGTACAGAATATGTCATCTCTTGAAATATAAACGACTCATGTTGAAGATATAGATACTGTAGAACATGTATGGACATTTATCAACATTCATGGACATTGGTCTCTCCCTATGGACCATACATACAGTATGTTTATATTTTGTGTCTTAACTGTTGATTCTCTGATCTGTGTTGGTGATTTCAATGGTTTTATTAAGTCCTCTGACTGCTGTTGTGATTTAGGGCTATACAAAAATAAGTTGTTGTGGTTGTGGTAACAAAGTGGGCAAAACAAAGACTTACAGTGCTTCAGATAATAACTACAGTAGTAGTTTTAAGATATTTTATGAATATTTTATTTTTATGCAGGCTTTTCCCTTTTGACGGACACGTCAAAAGGGACACGGAGGCGTACGAGTCGTCATTGAAGGCTTTATACATCTGTGACGGTGCATGTGTGTAGATAACATGGGGATGTCTCTGTCCATTCTGTCCATGTCAGAATGATGTATGCAGGCTTTTCTTCCTCTGGTGAAATATTAGAGGAGGGCAGAGCGTTGTTGATGGCGGACCAGCCTGTGGCGGCGTGTTTGGTGATTTTTCACTCCTTATCTGCTTTCACATGAGGTATAAGTGAATGTCTCTCAGACCACAGTGAAAAAGAGGCCAAATGACCCCGGCACTTTCAAACAGGCAGAAACCGAAGCCCTGTTGAGGTCTTCCAAATGGGATTTCATACTGTAAGGTAGGGCAAGGCAAGTTTATTTGTATAGCACAGTTCATACACAAGGCACAGGCAGTGCTTTACAAAACAAGAAAATGAACATAGGCAACAATGCGAAATATGAAACCATGTTGTTCCAGACCCTCGTGCTGCTAACAGTTACACATGTTTACATACAACTATACATTTCTGCACTAGAATATACAGGATTTATACTTGCCTCTTTAATATGCTAAAGTCAGAGATTTTGTAATGAATTCTTGCTATGAACAATTGTAAAGCACTTTGGGTGACCTTGGTCTTTAAAATGCACTATATAAATAAAGATTACTTACTTATGTTAAAGCGAGAGATTGATTTAGGTATTTAGTATGGAGCGATGTTCATTTATCTTATCCTGTGCTGTGTTCATTTACCTTGTGTTGTGTGCGCATTGCTACCGTTCTGTAACCGTTGATGCAACACTTAACTTTCCCCACTGTGAGAAGAAGAAAGGATCTCTTAATCTTAATGTCAATTGTATGTAGCCCTTGTGGTCAGATAAATGAGATTTGAGAAAGTTTAGAAATATCCACTAAACTCAAAGTATATCTGATTACAAATTAAAATCAATTTTGTTTAAAAAAAGGCCACAGCACTGATAACTGTATTTATGCACTGAAAGACCTGGACTTGAACTCATCTGTAGTGTTTTGCTTTATCGATGCAAGTAAGGCTTTTGATAACTTTTAGGAAACTTTCAGATAGAGGGGTGCCAAAAAACTTGATTTTAATTATAGATTTCCTGGTCCTGGGTTCATTTCCACCTCCAGGGCTTCATGTGTGGAGTTTGCAAGTTGCTTCTACTTAGGTTTTCTCTGGGTGCTCCGGTTTCTCCTACCTCTAAAAACATGTACAATAGGTCTGGCATGTACCTCCCATCTCTGTGTGGAGTGAGAGACAAAATGCCCAAAAAAACAATAACTGTAAAGCTTTGAAAATCGCTATATAAATAAAGATATCTTACTTACATACTTAAATGTTACAATGCCCTCAGACTCCGCTCTTTAAAATGAGCTGTTGTCGCTACACCCTCTGCTCTGAGAAAGCACTGGACAGACACTGTCCCAGATCAGCCTGGACTGACTGTATACATTGTAATGCATTGTCTTTTGTTTGTTTCCTTATTTTTCTTTTTTTATGGAACAATTTACTTTGAGACTGAAATAAAGATTAATAATACAAATAATATAATACTAATATCACGGGTCCCACATATAAACAGATACTGTATGTATGCACTTTAAAACACAACTGTGTTTGAACATTGTCAGAGAAGAAGCTTGTCTCATATTTTCAGGAAGACTTCTCCAAACTTTAGCTGTGTAAATCTTAAATGCTACCGTCCCATGCTTAGTTCTGACTCTGGGCTGGCACTGACATGTCAGGGGTTCACTTTGGTGTGAGAGATGCTTCAAAGTCAATGATACAACTTGTTTCCCTTAAAGAACCTTAACATGACCTTCCTGGTCATGTTATGTGTCTTTACCTCGTTTTGACTTTTGCTCTTCACACGTCTATATCAAGGAGAAAAGAGAGAAATCTCTTGACAGCGCGTGATCTGGCTTCAGCTGACAGCGATGATTGATCACATAATGGGGGGCACATTCAGTGTGCTGTTCCTCATTTAGCTGCCACCTACATTCTTTATGGCACCTTGTGTTCTTTTTTTTTTTTCTTTTTTTCTTTTTTTCTTTTTCTTTGACCAGGAAAGTGAGGAAATTACTAATGTGGTTTGGCAACATCACAGCCAAAGAAAGGAGAGCTCTAAACAAGGTGCTTCATTCTGAAAGAGGACTGTGAGCAGTGAGCTGCCTGTTCTGGAGGTTCTTTATGAATCCAGACTTTTAAACAGAGCTCTTAATATTCAATGACTGGCCCCTGGAAAAGCCATGTTCCAGCTTCTTCCCTCTAGCAAAAGATATCGTTCTTTGAGATCCAGGACATCTCTATGTGCTAACAATTTCTTTCCACAAGCTGTTATCAGTTTGAACAGAGCACTTTAAATGATTTGTGTAGCTGCACTTTTTTAGTTTGTTTTATTTCTGTACTTGTCTTGTGCGCACTGGGGACTTGCAAATGTATTCCAATGTAGTTTTACTGCAAATGGCAAATAAAAAAAAGAAGGTATTTTTAGAAAAATAGTTGGAAAAATCGGAACAACTGGAGGAAACATAGACAGACAGAGGAAGAACATGCAAACCCCCACTTGGGATGTGAAAATTCCTGCTAAACACCAAGCCACTGGCACCAGACCTCCCAGGAGCCCTTTGCTGCTGCTCGTGGAAAAATCCAGTGTCAGTCAAATGACATCACTTCCTGAAAAGAATAATAAATTGGCAGCAGCAGATTTCTTGTAAATTGCAGGAAAGTGTGGTCCCACGGAAGCTAAGTGGGACGCACACATGTTTTAACCTGGCAAAAGCCAGATTGATGATTGTGTAGAACTCTGTGAATCAGTGAAAACAGCAGGTTTTTGTCCAGTGCAGAACTCAGGAGAGACGTTGATAAACTATGGGTTACGGGTGCAAGTTCAGCACAGACATGGACCTTTGCCGAGTGACCAAAATGATCAATTAAAAGGGGAGGAGTGACCATAGTGTTTCCTTGGCACTCCGTTCTGCACATATCACCACGATAATGCCACAGTGCCAGAAACCCTGAGGCAGAGCAGCTTTGCAGATACAGGAGTATAGCCTCTCATATGGAGGCGCACAAGCCAGGACACTTTCTTCTTTATCTGTGCACAAAGCAGTGTATACCTCACTTCTATTAACCTTTTGAAATTACATAATCTACACAGAAACCTTAAAGCTTGTACCTTTTAAAGGAAGTATATTTTGTCAAATTCCCAGTATTGAACTTATTTTCTGGTCAAACAGGTTTGTAGGATTGTGTTCACAACCTTTGTTGTCACACCATGTTTAAAAAACACATGTGTGTCTTTTATACTATGTTGGACTTTGATGTCATTGCAGGCTTTGGAAAAGCTGTACTTGATCATAGCCAGTCCATGCCTATATACTGTATTTGTTTGTGTATTTATATATGTATAGACATGTATAAAATCATATTTTTATATATATATATGATTAACATGCACCCCTAATATATGCTTTATCGAGCCACAATCCAAACATTCTGTTTTTCCAAACTGAAATAAGAAATAACAGTAAAAGATGAAGAGTGGGATAGAGACAAAGATGAAGTGAACGAGTAAATGAAGAAATACACAGCTGACAGCGGAGGAAGTGATGAATGAGCCCAAACAGAGACAGATGGAGCGACTCGACCGGTGAAGAAGTGGAGAGGAAACAAGAAAAAAGTCTCCACAAAGACCTAGCATTATTATGACAAAGACACGCACCAGCCGACATGCCCAGAGGCCGATGTTTCTTAAATAGACCCCATATTAAAAGACGAGGATGTGTAATCTGATAAACATTAGGAGCAGACCCTTTGGCTTGAGTCGCGGGACACAAATCTTCTGATGATTTAACAGACAACACAGTCAAGTGACGTGTGGGAGTGTAACCCGCAGCCATTTTTACACTGCTGTATATTTACAGGACTTATAAAATAAAATCTTTATAGCGAGGAAGTATATAACAGTAGGACGTGACAATATACCAGAAACTGATCCTGCTTTGGATTCATTATTCGCAACAACAGCTTTTTAATCTGAAATACTTAGATCTGTTGGTCCTCAGGAGGCCATTTTTTCTTATTTGATGTTTTTATCTGAAAATATGAAGAGGCTCTAATATTAACTATGGAATTGTTGTTGTTAATATGATTATGATTATGATGATGATAATTATTATTATGATGGTTTTGGGAGCCCTTCCATCTGGTCACATGTTCAATTCTGAAGGTCATTACATTCCAATTGCACACAAAGCTGTCCTTACTTGGCTCCTGCACTGGAAAAATCTACTTTCATCCAACAATAAAATCAATTTCTCGAACAGCCCAGTTCGGTTATGCAGTCTGGTTGTGACGTCAGTTCCCGGCTTTTGGTGACCCTTTTCTTTCAATCTGTCCAGTTTACAAGACACACATTGCACTTCACCCCTCCCTCCCACACAACCATTATGGAGCAATTATCCTCTCCAGCTAGGCTCTGCTCCTGTGATTGTAATTTGCATTTATTATTAGCTTTTCAGTCTGGCAGGGGCTGCGATGCGTGGGGACGGACTGATACTCTCTCCACCACACCACGCTGAGAGACTTGCACAGATGCTGTATTCTAACACTAGCATACGTACATAGACTGGAGGCACCCATGTATGTCCCTACAATGCTGAAGGAAGTCATTACGATGTTGCTGTGTTTTACTAATAGTGATCCCTGGTAATGACAATATGGCGTGTGTTCTGTGGCACCGAAACATGTGACACTGTACACATGGCAGATCCTCTTCATGTCTTCGGTGACACTGTCAAAAGGGCCTCAGGGTTCATCATGATACAAATGTGTGTGAAGCAGGACCTCTCTCAAAGTGTATACAGTTCTGAGATGCCTGCACCTAATACATGTGCAGGGAACACAGACAGGGAATGTGCATGGGGGCAGTGGAGTGTGAAATGACTCTGTTATCATGTCGTCTGTGTGGAATAAATTTTCCTGTCCACCTTCTGGAGCAGGTGTGGAGGTCTGCAGGGCTTCAGAACAACAAATGTGTGTGTGCGCCAGACATTCCAAATTGACTCTGTAGGGTGCGGACTTATTCACATGGACACTTTTAATGTGTTTGGAACGGCCCAAATTTGATCAGATCGGGAGCAAACAATTACAGCTACAATAAACAGATTTTTCTTTTAACAATGTGGCTTTGTAAACAGCCCATTTAGGTATAAACTGTGAGGTTTGGGCTTGTCAATTTTCATATTATTCTACATTTACTTTAGACAACCGTGAAGAGCTGCACCTATTAGTAACACAAAATAACTCAAGTCTATCTTTTCTCTTTTTAACTGGGCGTCTCAACTGCAGCAGCCCTCTGGACACATGCACAGCTAATGTAGCAGTTACAGCACTTAATACAATGAAAAATGGCAGACACAGAGGGTGGACGGCTAAAGAGCTGAGAGCTCCATGTTTCAACTGGGGAACGCTTGTAAACCGTTTAGTCTGGAAGCTAAAATGTAAGTCAAACCTAAAAGTTATATACAGTTCTACTCATAGGAAACAAATATTATATGAAAATTAATTTTTACATTGTAGACTCCCTGTGGACCAGACATGTCAAACTCAAGCCCACAGGCCAAATCCGGCCCGCAAGACCATTTGTAGCCCCTAACATTTTATTTCAATCATTAATTTACAACATTGATGGTAATTGGCTACTATGGCATTTAAAGATATTTATTTTCCGTATAAACAACAACATCACACCTTATTGCATGTAATCTAACATTTTATAACTATATTTTGCAATTAGAAGTGAAGTCTTTAAAAACAAAAATCATTGGCTTATATTTGGCTTACCTTATTTTTGTCCAGGTTTGGCTCAATTCAAACAATAAACACATAGTGTTCAGAGAGTTTCCAAACTCATGTGTAAATTTATAACAAATAATAACTGTTCGGCTCCTGATCACCTCTTATTTTATTAATTCGGCCTGACCAAACAGAGTGTGACACCCGAGTCCACCTGAATGCTTCATCATCATCATCATCGTGAATGAAACAAATGCATTCATTGTGTTTTATGACACTTCATATAGAATAATTTTCATTTGTTTATAACAAGTATGTAACCATGACAAATTGTTCTTCTTTTTTACTGTTGCAAAGAACCAGAAGCTCAATGTCCAAAACTGAAATGTATGATTTGAAAGTGAATGTCCCTGCTGTTTTCACATGTGGTTTTCCTCAGGGACAATGGGAGCGTGTCATTACTGAGGTCTGGAAAAGCCCTGGGGCAGAGACGTCTTCACACTTTTGTTGTGTTTCAGAAAGAGAGCTTCTGCCTATTCACTGCCTGAGTGTGTGCAGGTGCCAGCTTTTAAAAGAAGTTATCACAACAAAGGTACTTTTGGACGAGAAGATATTTGCAGTGTGTTTGTCATTTGTATGAGTTCAAAGAGCTGCTAAAGGAATCTCAAGGGAGTCAATAGAGTTAAGTGAGTTCAATTATTTGGAGAAAAAAAAAGATTCTCCTAAAAGGAAGCCTTTGTAAACTTTTACCAAGATGTTCTGGGAAGTGACACTGTTGGTCTGGGTCACTTTAACTGGACCAAGTTTGGTTCACTTTAACAGGACCAAGTCTGGTTCACTTTAACAGGACCAAGTCTGGTTCACTTGGGGAAAAGGCTTCACTGATCTGATGTAAACGGACCAGTGATGTGAAAACACATGTTCACGTGTGTGATTGTACATCTACTTATAAAGTATGTTTGCCTCAAGTGAAACAGACTAGGTCCAGTTTAAGTGAAACAGACTAGGTTCAGTTTAAGTGAACCAGACTAGGTCCAGTTAAAGTGAACCAGAGTGTGAACATGTCCAAATGTGTGGACAAAGTTTATTTACAACTTTTTTTCAATAATGCATGAGTGCTTTTCCAGAGCAGGTGTGTTTGAGCTGAGAGTGGCTGGTGTCATTTATACGTGTGTTTGTACACAGCATTTTAATAAATGGAGATCAGCTCGGGCATTGTGTCAGCTTCTCCTTCAGACGTGTTTTAGTGTAACACAGATAAATGTAGCCTGGTCTTACCATACCATCGTACTCATTTCATTCTGTACTTAGGTCTGGATTAGCTCCATTGAGCTCTGTTAACAGGTGGGAGGTGTTAACTCCGTTTTGATATACAGTATGTAATGCGCCCGAGTGAGTGACTAGCATTTAGCTTTAGCCATCTCCTTTGCAAACAATGTTTCTACCAACTGAGCTGGCTCTACAACTACAACCCCCGAAACTAATATTACTAAAGGGAAAAATATTCTACATGTCTCACTCAACAACAAACTGTATGTGCCGTGTCCATTCCTCAAACAGCATAAAGTAAAGTTTAGAAACGATAACAATAAAGTAAATAAAGGCCAGTATCAAACTTATACAACAGTGGCAAGTAATTCAATATTATTTATTTTGTATAGCCCTAAATCACAACAGTATAATGTTGAATTTATTTCTGATCTGTCAGAGATATCATGTCCAATATGAGAAATTGCCTCTGCTCTTGGCTTGAAGATTGTATTCAATTTTTTTTCATATTTTAGGTTACTGTCTATGTTTATTATCTATTTATGGTCATTATGTTAAATAATCGTGTATGATCTCGTATCTTGAGTGCTCTTATTTTATTCTGCTGTAAGGTGCGCAACGATGACACTGACATTTCTCCACAGAGGGACGAACGAAGGTTATCTTATCTTATTTCTTGTGCTTTAAATGAATTTACAGGAGCCAGACAAGTGTGGAGGATGTGTATATTTAACAAAAGAATAGAAAGAATAACATCATGTCTCATTGCGCCTCTAAACTTTTTTGTGCTGTTTACTTGCTTTCTAGCTCCGAGACAGGAACCAGAAAATAAGTAAAAAGGAGGAGAGTGACGATGAGGATGCTGAGGGGTTAGAAGCTGGTGGGGACAGTAACCATGACAACAGAGAAAGCTCATCTAAAGGTGACCAAACATCTATCACAAAAATGCATCAAGAGAAAGATTTTATTTTATTTGATCCTGAAATTGTTTACACGTGTTACATTATATGATATAGGCATGATTGAATCGAGCAGATGCAGTTGTGCAATGGGCGATAGAATTGATAGAATTATAATTTGGGCAGTATAGGCTCAGGCGTGATTAACAAAAGAGGAAGAATGTGTAATGCTATTGATCTGCACACTGCATAGTCACGCTGAGGGAGACTGCAAATACAAACTGTTGTGGGGTGAGCTTGTGGTTCTTTGATCACAAACTCCTTAATCTCTTTCTGTATAACTCAATCCTTGTCATTATTTTTGTTTTAAATGCCAGGTTTTCTGCAGGGTGCATAAATGATCATGTTAATATCAAGGTTAAAGGGTCATATTTTTTGTTGTTTTAGCCTAAACTGGTCTCATAAAAATATACATATGTGAATGGCTTATCCACCGATGCCAAAGCGTGCCTTCCCCCCTTCAAGGTCAGTTGAAATCAGTACAAACTCCTTTCAATTTTGTTTTTGACACCACCCACCCTTCTCACCTGAGGGTTCTGCGCGCTGCCACTCCTGCGTGAAAGAATATACGTCATCGGGTTGTCTCTGCGTTTCGGACTTTCCTTTAAAAAAAGTGTCAGCAGCTGTCAAGGAAGCTTCATTATTCGTCAGAGAGAGGCAAGGCTGTGAGTCATGGCTGCGTGAAGAGACCAATGGGCTGGCGGAGCGTGAGATATAAATAACGAATAAAAGATATTCTGGAGGGAGAACGGGTCACTTGCGCGCCGCTGGATGAGATTTGAGTGCGCTGTTTGCTTTCAGCTTTCACTGTTGGACTGCTTCTTTTAGCGCGTTGACCGGCTTTTTCTTTTTAAATCATTGCCGTTTGTCTGGAGTCTGTAATCGACAACCTGTGCACCGGTAAGCCGCTTTTTGCCTCTTTCGGAGCCGCTCAAGGTCTCATGCGTAACGCGGTTGGGCACTGTGCGTACTCCAGTATCATTTTAGACGGTGTGTTTGGTGCTCCTGTATAATAGCCAATAATTAGCTTGTGATGAGTGACAGGACGCATCCATTATGTGCTCTGTCTGCTTCTGGCAATGACATTGAGTGATGATGGCGTGTGCGCGTGCTCAAAGATCAACTTAATTGAAATGTCGATATTTGCATCAATAGGTAAATGCGCACATTTAAGTCTCCTTCCGGATGCTTCTGCTTTTCTCCCTGATTATGCAAATGCTGTGGTTTAGTTATTGTCTGAGTCTTGGGAAACTCGAATAAACACGACGCACAACTCATATTTAATAAAATAGCATTTTGGAAAATATGTTCCATTTTTGACTCCTCCTAGTGAACTGGTTTACTTGAGCTAAGTGTGGTAGATATTTAACAGTCCTGTCTTATTTCCCAGTAAAGACTGCACATCTGCACCGCTGTGGGAGTGATGGCTACGTCTGAACCAAGAGCCACCAGTGGGGACCAAGACCCAAATTCCTCCAATTTAAGACCCCAGTCCACAAGTATGTTCCGCCTCTCTCGTGCTCACGCCACTCCTCTCTCCGGTGTGTCTTGCCCAAAGGCACATGGGAGGGTATTTTCTCCTGCTCCTATGTCTAGAAGCGCGTCTTTTTCGGGGCATTTGCTGCTGACTTGGTCGTTAATCATTGTGCTTAAGAAAAGAGCCATCAGCCGCTGTCGCCCTGTCAGCCATATCAGTGCGCACGGAGACAGGGACGCGCCACAAATATTTCACCACATGTGGCGGCGTCGATATTTATGACTCTTTATACTTGTCTGACGTTCAATAAGCATTCACGATAAATATACAACAAAGTATAATCATAAAATAAAAATAGGCCTATAAGGAATTCTTTGATAAGATTGTTATTGTTGTTGTTTGCTTTATTCCCTTAACTTATAAATCATTTGACGATCTATAATTCACCTTATCGTTTTCTAGACTGGTAAAGGGCCCTGTACTCTAGATAACAATAATTGTAACGATGGTGATAACGTGTCTAGATATGTAGGCCTATAGGGAATGATCACCAAACCTTCAAGTGTTATTGTGCCATTGGCTTCATGTTTGATTCTGTAACACATCCTGCATTTTAAACAGTTGAATAATCGGCAATAAAGCATGTGTATATTTATATAGGCCGAATGTATTCTTTATTCTATTGTTCTAAGCTGCTTCAAGCCTCATTGATGAGCACCTCACCTTTTTAGTATTATTTCTCTAAATGATACATCTGTCGTGTGTGTCTTGCGCCTCTGACTGCTGGATGTTGCCATTATCTTGTGTGTCACGCTCCATCTCACGCCTTGCGGCTGCTTGTGCTCTGTGCGTGGTGCGCGCCTTGGCCTGACCGATCACCGAGCTGCTTCTTATCAAAGTAAATGTAATAATTATCGGCCATTGCTTTTAGAACTTTACACAAGTGCAGACATCTACCTTATTCTCTCGCTTCACGTCATTTCTCAGCATGCTCAGGCTGTGGATGCATGCGCTCTCGGCTGCTCGCCCTTGCATCTCGCCTGCTTAGCTCCAATCCGCGCCAAAGACATTGAAGCAGCCCGCTCCAGTCACACACCGTGTTTCACTCAATTAATTCCTGCCCTCCTCCGTGAGCTCATTTCACGGGTCTTAATTCTAACCCGCCTCCTGGCTTCGTGTGTGCGGACCTGCCTGGATGTGCCACAAAGGTCACTGTCTGTTCTCATCAACTTTGAAACCGGGAGTTATTACAACAACCTGCAGACAAGCCAAACTGGGCCAAAATGGTTCAAATATTAGGATGTATATATCTGCCTCATTCTGGCTCGGCTACATCAAGCTTGTGTGCTCTGTTTTTCATCCACCATTCCGCACGCCTCACTCTTTTTGAGCAAGAAAATCAACCGTGCACTATATTCTCTTTTAGCCAACGAATACGCATGGATGCACGGATGCACACGAAAACTTGGGATGAAGATTTGTGGTAAGTTCTGTCACAGGGGCCAAATAAAAAACACCTTATAACCCCACAAGATTTTTTCATTCACACGATGTGTCATTTTCCATTTTTTCATCGGGAGTAAATAAAAAGGCCCTGGATTAGGCCACCGTAGACGCTGTTACAGCAGGGCCATCCATGACTGTCACTGTGCGTTTTCATCTCCTATAAAGGTCAGTGGACATTAGCCTGCAGCTCTGGTGATAAGGACCCTCTGCAACACCCTGGGCTGCCCCTCAAACCCCCCGCGTCTTGAAGCATCATCTCCCGTATAGAAAAACAAAGCCAAGACAGCCTGGCCCTATGTGGCATGAGACTGTATATATAGGCGACTTCGATGCGTAAAGATTATTATGGGGTATATATCAACCCTATCATTTAATTAAAACACTAAAAATAACTTTAAAATAACACACGTAAAGGCTACCAAACGAAATTTATACGGTCAACATCCAGCCATTGCAAAAACAGAGGCCAATGAAATAGAACTCGCAACATTCCAGCCTTCCTATACAATAATGTGTTTTTTTTATCAGTGCTGTAAGCCAATGTGTGTGTTACCATTAAAAAACTAGGCACCTCAGCTTTAATAGAGTATTATTATTATTAGTATTGCTTCTGGATGTATTTATAGCTCGCTTGCAGGAATCATTCACCACATATATGAGTACGGCTCCAGGGCTCGCCGTTCATTAACCCCTCTTTATGGGGAGTCTATTATTGGCGACGTGGGTCATCAGATCATCCCGCTCCACTGCGCACACGGCCCGGGCCTCCAGACTGTGTGCAAGCGGTGACTCCCATGGATCTATGAAAAAAAAACAAATGGGTGATTGACTTCTTCCTGGTTGTGATGTCACCGAGGCGGGCGCACTGTTCTGTTGTGTATGTAAATGACTTCCTCTATTTATCTTCCAGTCCAGACACAGCGCGCACGACTGCTTTACAGCCGTTATTCATGTGATCCATTTGGAGTTTTCTCTTCATAGATATTTTGTTTTGAGGTTGTTGGGTGTGGGGTGATAGGATGGAAGTGTTTGGTGGTAACTCAGTCTCTTCTCCGTGCAACACTGTAGGGTTCCTGCAGAAGAACAACAGCCTGGATGAGAAGGGGAGGCTGACGGGCCATAAGAACCTGCTGGCATGCGACAACAGCGACAGAGACCCGAGCTTCCGCCGCACTGAGACAGACTTCTCCAACCTATTTGCCAGAGGTCAGAGCCTTATTATTACACGTTTTTCTTGTTTAGGATCCTGTATTTGATATGCAAATACACTAACAACAACGACATATAATTCAAATGCCCAAACATGTCGGCATAATATTGTTATTTATCAGTTGTGATATTTTTGAAGATAAAACAAACTCTTTAAAGCGCCAGTTCTTTTAAAGTGTCAGGGAACTTTTACATGTTTTTATTGTATGTATTTCTGTGAGTCTATACCTAAAGGCAAAAAATGCTAAAACATATTTGTTTCTTTACTGTGAGTGGACAAACCTAATTCTTTCTTGTCCTGGAGCTGGGGCTCCTCATGTTTGTTTACATGGAGTTCTTGTTTGTTTGGCTATAATTGTCGACACATATGTTCCATGGATTGTCAAAACAACAATTAGATTAATAAATACAAAGCAAGCATCCAAAGTATATACTAATTTGACGAATTATATAGATACTAAATATAATCGCAGAAGCATTTTTGAAACATTTCAAAGTTATTTGTATGTATTTATTGTTTCATTATTATAGGAAAAAAGAGCAATATAACTGATCACAGCGGTATCGGAATTGATGTTTGAAATGTGACATCGTGACATCCCTATTCCATTGTTTGGTTTTCATGCAGGTGATTTTGAACCTACAGTAAATTACATTCAGTCGCTTTACGGCAAGGACAGTTTATTTGTATAGCACAATTTGTACACAAGGCATCTTAACGGGGTTAGGAGAAATCAAAATCATAGTTAACATTTATAATAATAATAATATAATAATAATAATATAGTAATACACTTATTTGTAAAGTGTATTACTGACATCATTACTGACTTTGTAGTAATAATGTGGACAAACCTGCCTTTTGTTATGTGTCATATATATATTATACTTTTTATTTTCAGAGCAGTTTGACTAGTAATAATTGGACTCTTTGTACAAACCTATGCTCCGTTCTCTAGATCTTCTGCCCGCCAAGAACGGAGAAGAGCCCACAATTCAGTTTTTGTTAGAGGTGGTTGAGATTTTGACCAACTATGTCAGGAAGACCTTTGACCGGTCCACCAAAGTGCTGGACTTCCACCACCCGCACCAGCTGCTGGAGGGCATGGAGGGCTTCAACCTGGAGCTGTCTGATCAGCCGGAGTCCCTGGAGCAAATCCTGGTGGACTGCAGGGACACGCTCAAGTATGGAGTCCGCACCGGTACGAGCCACACAAACGCATATTGTACACGTGTGATGGATTACGACAGAAATTCACACACAAATATAAACAAGCATCTGCTTACATTTAAGATTAAGATTAAGATTAGGAGATCCTGTTTTCGTCCCACAGTGGGGAAATTTCAGTGTTGCATCACAAGTTAGAGAACAGTAGGAATAAGTAACACACAGCACAAGATAAATGAACAATAACTCTATACTAATTAAAATAATATAAAATCTCTAACTCTAGCATCAAAGAAGCATATATAAAATCTCTATCTTTAACATAATAAAGAAGTATTTGACTTATGAAAAGACATGGCTAACCGAAGAATATGTGAAGGTCTGCGATTGTGTCTCTGCGCAAGATATTTTTTTTAATTGCTACTCAGCATTTGCAACACCTAGAGATTTCACATTATTCACAGTGGGGAAATTTCAGCGTTGCATCACCAGTTACAGAACATAGAATGAGGAGCACACAGCACAAGATAAATGAACAATAACTCTATACTAAATACAATAAAATCTCTCTCTAACTCTAGCATGAAGAAGATACAAGTAAAATCTCTATCTTTAGCATAATGAGTACAAAAAACCCTGACTTGATGAAGAAGGATTTAATATCTTCCATATTGAGTAGTTCTCCTCAATGTTTGCTTCAACCTTCAGATGACCATCACACCGAGTCACTGATTACTACATTCTGAAGCAAATAGATTTAATATCCATCCATCCATCCATCCATTTTCTACCCTTTAATCCATTTCTGAGTCAGGGGGGTGGCAATCAGAGATGCCACCCAAGTCTCATAGCACCAGCCCCTCACTGATCCTCTGCAGGTGGTGAGTCCACAGGAGGACGGCTGCTCTCTGAGTGTGAGCATAGCCTTGATCTTTCAGCGGGGGCTTTTGGGCAAAGTGGGGTTAAGTGTCTTGCCCAAGGACACAACGACAGCAATCATCAGTGGGAGTCGGTGGAGAGGGGCAGAGGTGGGAAGATTTAATACATTATAGAAATCATAGAAATACATCATGGAAAGATCCGTGATACGTTGTCAAATCACAACAAATCTAATGTAAAATGTGGGCAGCTGAAATATATGCTTACCACAATTGGTGCTCTTGCAAATCCAGTGAAATATGTTCTTTCCATCGCTGTTTGCCAGCCACTATAAGGCCTATTACCATGTCTGGCTTATTTATGACCCCTCTGGTACCTCTTCACAAGACATCATCCTTCCTTCCTTTTCCCCTTAGCATATTAAATCAAGTGTTGCCTGAGGGGCCCTTTACGCGGTGCCATTCAAGCTGTTACAACGACAAACTGTCCCTTGGATTTTATTTATCACTCGGAGTCTGCACTGTCTATACCTTTGCACACTGTGTTTTCTAATTCCCCACAACAGCTAAAAATCCCTCCGTGGGAGCTGTCCGCGGTGCTGACACGCTGTAGTCTAAGTGCTGCGATGTTGGATTAGGCCTTCATTGGTTCAAATTTGTATTTTAAGCAATACATTATAGTTTACAAGTGTATTTTAAATGAATGTACATGACACCAGTGTGCATTCAGGGCCGTGGGCTTCATTGACGGCGAGTATGTGTCAGCACCTTTGAGATTAAATAGCTGTCATGCTGCTGCTTGTTGCTGGAGTAATTATGGGACACTGAGCACTGCTTTGTCAGGCCCCTTTAGGCTCACGTTTGACCAGGGAATACAAAAGCAGCCACCGTTTACAGGATGAGGGCAGCAGTCGGACAATCTCTTTTGGCTTGATTAATATAGTTACTTTGTTTTATTTGGCTGCGTGACAGAACAATTGTGTAAAAGGGATGCTTATTGAGAATATCTTTTATAATGCCTTTTTGATTACGTTGCTCTTACGATGTTCTTTCACCTCCTCCACATACAAGGAGGCATGTATTTCATTACTAATACAGCGAGTCAACATCATTTTGATTTGAGTCAACATTTGATTTGATTATGCCTTGATTCATGTCATAACTGATATTTATGACAATGCACCAGAAACAGGACTTATCTTTTGTGGGTGGTTGATGCTTATTTTTGTATATTTTTTATTAGCTTAAATTGATTTTATTTTACATTTCAAAAAGCTGTTATATGTCCATTGTAATTATCCATTGTCTTGCCCTGAATAGTAAACTCAGAAATCAGAAATATAAACATTAATGGCAAATAGCCTCACAGGCCTTTAGCGGTTATAAACACTTTATCGTTTTTCATTATTTCCAATCAGAGTTTTAGAAGCAGTCGCCTCTGGGCACTGCAGTTATATTACCATTGTAGAAATAGTTTTAGTAACAGGAGCACAAGCGTTATTATAAGTGGTGTGTCTCCTCTGCTAGGTCACCCTCGCTTCTTCAACCAGCTGTCCACAGGACTGGACATCATCGGTCTGGCCGGAGAGTGGCTCACCTCAACTGCCAACACTAACATGTAAGAGAACATGCACGTTTATGTAAAGTTGTGGAAAGGGGAAACACCTCTACATGTCAGCTGTTTGTAGGCCACTGGAAACCGCTCCCAGACAGGCTCATAAATAGACTGGTGTTGTGGTGGTCCCCTCTGAGGCCGGTTATATAAAGTGTTAGGTTTGTCCCCTATTGACAAACTTCACTGTATATTGTGGGCTGTCTGCCTCAGGGGCTGTTAGATTGCATATTGATTTCAGGTCAAAGCGACATGGTGGTCTTGTCTGATAGAGGGCACGAACTACCCAAACACACTGCGAATGAGCTGTAACTCTATTGTTAATCTGCTGAACCAAAAAACAGCATCGTAGAAACACTGCAAATGCTGCATGAGCCGACTGCTCTATTCCTGCCCTTGTGCTTCCATAAGAATAAACATGAGAACATTCTACTGCTACCGTCCGCTTGAGGAGCTTTGTGCTAAATCAAAGATCAATAGGAGGGAAATAATCAGGTGGAGTCACTTAATTCATGTAATTCACTAAAGATTAAGTCCGAGGACCGCATCCTTGAAGTGAAACTGTATATTTTGTGGGTGACGGCTCCTCGGGGGACACTGCGTTCACACATTAGCACAGGCACATTCTAGTAATGACACAGACGCACACCAGCTTCCTCTGCCCCACATCCAGTTTCCAGCCCATTGACTGCAGGCTCTGAGCCGGTCTTAGCTGATAGGCCAGCTGGGCTTCTCACAGTCACACAATGTCCTCCGGCTGCTCAGAAAACCCTGTCACACCAAGAAACTGGCTCTACTGCTCCCCACAGAGCGCTCGTTTCAGCCCATTGTCCCAAAGGAAATGGTGAGTGTGGTGCTGAAGCCTGGGGTCAGCAGGTTACTCACACACACATACACACACGAGCAGTGCCCTTGATGATAATAAGGGCATTTAGGGGCTGTCCCTGGAGAGGGGCAGGTGACTGAAGGGTAATTTTCACCCTGAAAAGACCAATGATTGGCTTTGATTGTGATAATGATCGCCATTATTGTCATTACAGCATGAAATGAGTCAGAGAGGGGGAGGATTTTAAAAAGGTGTCCCGGTTTGTCCATTTCCAATAAAAGGCAGATGAAAGAAGAGAAGACCATGCTAGTTCTGTTTGCTTCTCTCAGAACCCAATTGTGTTTGAAGCCAATGTTTGATTTGGGTGTGTCCTCAGTGCGGACACAAAGACGCTGCCTTTTCTTTTGTCCTTAACCTTTTTTTTAATGTATTCTCCTTTTCCTACATGTTGGTTTGTTATTTCTTTGTGTGATCCATATCTTCCTTTGTCATCCCTGACCTGTGTTGTGGCGAGACAGGCCTCTTCAGCCTGAACCGCTCCGGTGCTGTAGCGCTTGTTTGGATGCGCGCTGTCGGAGCAGAGCCGGTGTGTAATGTCGCTGTTGGTTTAGATGCTGCGCTTGTAGTGGCAGTGCTTAATGGCAGTGGGGGATTGTTGTATAACTGGCCTCTTTTTAAAAACAGGGATCAGTCCTGAGGGTGTGTGGGAGGCAGCACCAGTTAGCGGAGAGAACAAAAGCTCAGGCCGTGCATTAGGACTTGCCTTTCAGTGACACTTTAACCTACTTATGTGCAGTTTTTGTTGGATCCACTAAGTGTCCTTGAACCATTGCTGATGCTTTTCCTTGCCAAGAAGAACATACGTTAATCTGCTCGTTTTGGATTTTCTATCCATAAATCTTGTGAAATCTTGGAAAATCTTGGAAGATGATGTGTTGCTATAAATTTATATATATTCAAGAAAACATACAAGCAAAGAAAAACAGAACTCTAGTTTGAAAAGGGGTTGGACAAAGCAGACACTTATTTTTAATTTGTTAAAATTGCCTGTTTATTTTTAGCGTTTTATCTTTTGTTTCTTCTTTGTTCTTCTGTAAAGTGTCTCTACATAAGTACCATGTGTTATTATATGGCTCCAACCCCTCTCATGCATTTGACACGCACACACACACACACACATACACACACCCAAACACTCTCTGGTCCTAAACCTCTCTCCCATTGTGGCTTATTATTTGTACATGTCAGTACGTCTTTGCGAACTGACCCCATCACACAAAACTCAAAAAACTGTAAATACACATCACAATCCTCACAATCAGCACTATCTCCTTAAAACAGCCCTGCCTTCTGCGAGTCCTCTCCACATACGTCAGGTCGAATCCCATTCAGAGCTCCGGCTGAGATTGGCAGCATTGAGAGATAACCATCAGAGCTTTGTGTGCTTTAATTAAACAACTGAGTGGAACCAGAATCTATTTGAATATGAATGTTTGCGGTTCCTATCGTTTTAATTAGCCCCGTCAGCAAAAGCCGCATTTTGGGCACTGCTACTATGTGTTGTACTAAGCATTTTGTGTCCGAGCGGGGGTTGCCTAATCTTTGAAAATACAAGTTTTTGCCTTCTCAAGATTCCTCACTCCTTTTAATATATTTTGGAAAGTGCAGAACTTAAAAAAACAAAAAAAAAAAAACACACACAATACGTTATTTTCATTGAATCAAAAACATAAAAACAGCAAATAGTTTTGAGGAAGGGCCACATAAGTCACTATTTGAAGCTTTGGGTTGAGAGCAGGGTGGTCTGCTATAGGGAACCGGTATTACTGACCAGCACTATTGGTTTTATTCTATCTTAGTGTTTGGTGTACATAGAAGTCAGCCTAAAAGATTGTTATAGCTACTAAAATCAGATTGATTTTAGTAGCGTTGATTTAACCAGATAAAATGTGTAAAGTATAATTGTCATTTACAAATCAGCCATCCCAGTTTAAATTAAGACTAATTTAAGCTCTGGACATTCAATTTAAAAACATGGCTTCATATATTCATATTTCTAGGAGACCTTAAATTAATAATAGAATTGATTGAACTGAAAGATATGTAGAGAAAAATCCTTGTTCCTGCCAAGTAAATTAAGCCAATGTTAGAATTATTAAAACACGTATTACTTGCAGAAGGAAGACGGTCGAAGGGCAGTGGATGATATTTTTAAACTACTTCAATATGTGAAACTGTCAAGGATTCAGAACAAAGGGGTAACTCAAGTGCAGGAATGGAAAAATACAGTATTTTATAAACAAAACTCAAAAAGAACAAAATTCAGGATATAACAAAAATCCAAAATCAAACCGGGGAGAAAACACAAAGGACTGACAACAAGAGGAGAAGAACACAGGGAGCACAGGGTTTTAATACACATAGGGACACACAGGTGAAACACAGGGACAAAGAGAACCAATACATCAAAATAAAACTGGCCTTGTTGTTTTCCACATAAATGTTTTGCCTGATGTAACACCGCTCAAAATATTAGGAGATTGCAATAACACTAAAATGATTGTTTGCTTAAAATATCAATACTTTTTCTTTTTCTATATATCATTAATTTGCAAATAAGGGTGTAAAAAGGTAATAAAATACTTGATGGATCAAAGGTAATTGCCGACAGAGCACTCATGACTAAAATAATTGAGCCGCAGTTAACTTATACTATATACATTTCTGACCAATTACTGTTTAAACAAATTGATTTTATAATTCGTTGCATGCAAACTAACTCTTTTGTAAAAGTCCTTTGTGGATTTGTATGACTTAGAATATTATTATAACATCATGAATCTCAATATGTTTGTGGTGTGATCGACAGGTTCACCTACGAGATTGCGCCTGTCTTTGTGTTGATGGAGCAGCTGACTCTAAAGAAGATGAGGGAGATGGTTGGCTGGCCTGACGGAGAGGGAGACGGCCTTTTCTCACCAGGTTAGTCCCGTAATAAGTGTCTGTATCATTATTTGCATTACTATTTCCATACAAAAATATTAAAATATGTTACCATTGATGTTAAGGAGAACCAGCTTTGTGTGAATTTTAAGAATGAAAACCTTCACGCCTCATTTGTAAAACTTTCCAAGGAATTTCTTATTGAATTCTACATAACGAAACATCTTAAAGCTCTCTGTGGTATATTTGTTTTTGTTTATGAACTTGCAAATTGTAGGTCATTGCGACAGTAGCATTTTCCCCCAGGGTTGTTGCAACATTATAAGATTGATAATGATCGTGAATTGGAAGCAACCCTCAATAGTCTACCTTATGCCTGGACCGTGAGACAGTGTCAGTGGAAATGTGTTCTTATCTAATCTAGTACCAATATTCTCCACAGGGGGCGCCATCTCCAACATGTATAGTATCATGATCGCTCGTTACAAGTATTTCCCTGAGGTGAAAACCAAGGGCATGTCTGCAGCTCCCAGGCTTGTCCTCTTCACATCGGAACACGTACGTCTCTGCAAACACACGCACACGCATACACACACACACCGTTTTGAGGTCCTGTCATAAAGTAGATGGTGCGCTTCATTGGCTTGAGATTGAGGCCATTGTAGACCTCTGCTACAATCATTGTCTCTCTTTAAATCACACTGATGGCCATTGGAACGCTCTCCTCTTGTTTTATGGAGCCTATTTTTGTCCGTGAGATATAACCAGGACAACATCCCCGACGGACGGAAGCGTTAACATCTAATTGGTTTCATTCAAATATGCTCTGTTTGTCTTTCAGAGCCACTACTCGATCAAGAAGGCCGGTGCTGCACTGGGTTTTGGCTCAGAGAATACGATCCTCCTCAACACGGACGAGAGGTATTGGAGAAAGCTTATTACAAATCGCAAAACATTTGGTCCAAGTCGTTAGAGGAAGTGAAGAGATGCGATGTCATCATAACAGCATTTGGGCCACACAAGGTTTCAGTTCTACCCCCGTGTTTCTGATTTTCCACCATGTTGGCCAATGTCTTCCTGTCCAACAGACTGCCAGTATTATTTGTTTATTTGTTGTTGTTTGGTGTTAAAATGGTGCATGTTTATAATAACTTGAATCAAAGACAGGACACATTCCAAAGCTATTCATAAAGAAGAGAGCAGCGTTATTATATCCGTCCATCACTAGCCACTCACACACAACTTATACTCAGCATTGTGGGTGAAGTGTCTTGCTTAAAGGTATGTAGGAGGATTTCCTCAAATTTTAGGAAAGAACTTTTTGAATAAAACTCTGGTCTTATTGGACGAGCACGTATCATCAAAATGATTGACAATTTGGAGGACCAATAGTCTTGATGCTCCACCCGTAAGTAGAATATCTTTCCTACATACCTTTAAGGACAAAATTACAGTTCAGCAGCTGCAGCCACCTTCTCAGAGGTCTCCCATCACAGTACTGACCAGGCCCTGTCCTACTTAGCTTTAGTGGTCTGACTTAACCTGGCTTTCACAGGCAGGGGGCGCTACACATTTCTGTCCAAAAAAAAAGTTTAAGCTTTCAAAAATTTACCAGTGATGGAACAAAACTTGAGAGTGAGGAACTTAATGGATTTTAGTTTCTTATGGTTTTAAAGTTAGGTTCCCCAACTTTAATGCATCTAGTTTAATCTAACCAAGATGCATTTAGTATTGCCAAGTTGCAGAAAAAAGACTAAAACAACATGATTGCATATTTCATTTTAACATACAGTGTGTTGTTCTCAGGGGCAGAGTGATTCCGGCCGATCTGGAGGCCAAGATCCTTGACGCTAAACAAAAAGTCAGTGTTTATCTCTGCACGTTTGTCCATCCACGGTTCCCATAGTAACATGTATGATTTGATCCTTCAGGGGTATGTGCCGTTGTTCGTCAATGCCACGGCTGGTTCTACAGTGTACGGCGCTTTTGACCCCATCAATGAGATCGCTGACATCTGTGAAAAATACAACCTCTGGCTCCACGTCGATGTAAGATCTTTAACCAAATAAAGTTTATGCTCAGATTCTCACTGTTTGTTAAGTCTATTCTGCCGTCGTCAGGGAGCCTGGGGTGGCGGATTGCTGATGTCCAGAAAACACCGTCACAAGCTCAGCGGGGTTGAACGGTGAGGGAGAGGATATTACTGTATAAATAGTGGATTTGCAACAGTTTGTTTAATCAAATTCTTTCATTAAACTTGCAGGGCTAACTCTGTTACATGGAACCCTCACAAAATGATGGGTGTGCCGCTTCAGTGCTCAGCCATCCTGGTCCGGGAAAAGGTAAATTCACAAAGGTTATTTATGCTTTAGACAAAACTGTTTTTATAGTTTTTATTTGGAAATATATATTTTGTGTAGTACAGAGAGTAGTTTCCCCATCAACACATTGGATTGAGATAAGAAACAATCCAAAAAAACTAAAGTGAAAAACAACATTCATCCATCCATCCATTTTCTTCCGCTTTATCCGTTGCCGGGTCGCGGGGGCAGCAGTCTGAGCAGAAATGCCCAGACTTTCTTCTCCACACACACACCCTGCAGTTCATTCTGGGGAATCTCGAGGTGTTTCCCAGGGAGGCGTCGCGGAGGCATCCAAAACAGACTGGCTCCTCTCAATGTGGAGAAGCAGTGGCTCTACTCCGAGCTCTTCACCCTGTCTCTAAGGGAGCGCCCAGCCACTCTGAGGAGAAAGCTCATATCGGCCGCTTGTATCAAAAATCTCAATTACGATCATTTTCATGTAAATAAGTTTGTGATATTGTACGCAGACATGACGTATTTCAACCTGAAAATTGCCTAATTTATGTGAAGCAGGTGTTGGTTATAGATTTGTTGTTGACCAAACGCTTGTCTATTCAGCTGTTATGGTCCCAGCTGTATTCAGTGCTACTACAGAATATTGACCGTGATTGCAGTACCACTTTTGGCCACATTTTACATAATACAGTACAATGTGTCACTGATCCATCTCCCTGTCTTACTCTTCTTTACTGCAGCCTATTGTACCTTATAGGAAATGTACCTTTTTGAATGTCCTTGAAGTGTTCTAAAAATACAAATGTCTTTAAAGGGAATCATGGCCGGCTGCAACTCCATGTGTGCCGGATACCTCTTCCAACCCGACAAACAGTATGATGTCACCTACGACACAGGGGACAAGGCCATCCAGTGCGGGCGCCATGTCGACATATTCAAGTTCTGGCTCATGTGGAAGGCTAAGGTACTCACGCATCAATAACAAATACTACAGACATCACTGAGCACAATAAATAACATAAGAGTGATGTTGTTTCTTCAGGGCACGATCGGCTTTGAGCAGCACATCGACAAGTGCTTGGACCTGTCTCAGTATTTGTACAACAAGATTAAGAATAGAGACGGATATGAGATGGTGTTTGATGGAGTGGTGAGCATCCTGTTTTCACGTTTAAATTAATTAATTTGTATTTTCTCATTATGCCAGTTCAATCCATGGTGGAAACTGTACATGTCTTGTTGTTTGCAGCCTCAACACACCAATGTTTGCTTTTGGTACATTCCTCCCAGTCTGAGAGGAATGGCTGATGGACCTGAACGGCAGGAGAAACTTCACAGAGTAAGAGTCTTTCATTATAATAATCATAACATATTGTTTCACCTTATTCTAAATGTAAATAGTTGCAGAGTTAAGTATGATGTGTTTTTTATTAGGTGGCTCCAAAGATCAAAGCAATGATGATGGAGTCAGGGACCACAATGGTGGGCTACCAGCCTCAAGGCAAGAAAGTGAACTTCTTCCGGATGGTGGTGTCCAACCCTGCAGCCACTCAGTCTGACATCGACTTCCTGATTGATGAGATAGAGCGTCTGGGTCAGGACCTGTAGAAGACTTACGCCCCAAACACGGATGAGAATGAGGTGAAACAGTCAGCACTGCAGACAAACTAATGAGGAGACACGTCTGTCTTTGCCTGCAGCTCTGAGTTGTTTCCTACATACTCCCGGATCCTCTCTCAATATTAAAATAACAGTTTTTGCCCTTGGCACAACTCTTAATGAACGTTTGTGCTGTGAAATCTTGTGAAGTGGGTATTTATTATAGACTTGTCTGATGTTCAGGTAGTTTGTCCTTTATGGTCTCAGTTTGCGTTACTGTGGGTGTGTGTTCGTCAAACCCTATAGGCCAAAACACAGATCAGTATATTTCAGAATATCATGAAATGGTCTGCTGCCATGCGCTACACTGAGCTGGGTCCATATATAGCCTACTCTAGTCTAACCCTGTGTGCTCAGCAGGGAGGAGTGCTGACAGCTCATTCACCGTATCACGTCTTTAGCCTAAGATGTTTAAAATAAGCTTATATCACCTTACGTGCACAAGCCTTTCCCTTATAGATGTCTAAGATAAAGATTTAAATATATGTAATTTAAGCCTCCGACAAAACTTGTAAAACGCTGGCTCGTTGTCTCTTTCATGCAATCATAATGTAGTAAATGTTTGTTTATATTATGAATATTTATTAAATATATATTTATTGCATTTCTGCTGTTTGAAGATTCAGGTATTTTACTGTAAATGTATGTGTATTACATTGTAATACCTTTGTAAATGGAAACACAAGAATTTCAGTAAAGATTATTCATAATAATTTTTCAGCCAAAGAGAGAATTGGGAGCAGAGAATTCCATTGTTCATCATGTACCTTTTAATGTATTACTAAAATGTGTTTGTATCATGTTATTCAAACTGGAATGCAATGCAATTTATAGTGACTTCATTTTAGTGTTTTGAATGAATGTTTTAGTCGTCTGTCTGGCCGATTGATGAGATTAATATAGTCTACAGATACTTTATGTCAGAGAGAAGCACAAGGTTGTGAGAATGTACTCTAGTCCAGAGACTAGAAAGGATTGTTGTATTTGTCTAATGTTTTTGTTACATGAACTGACTGTATTGCTTATGGCCAGTGTTCCCAGACCTAAGGGAGCTCTTTTAAAAATCTTACCATATGGAGTTTCTCAGTTTGTTTTTGCACAATTTTCAACTTTCTCCTATGTATTTGTGTAACTGAATAATTTTGGAATCATGTAAAGTATAAAGGTATCTAGGGACCATTATGTGAATGGCACAAAATGTATAGATCATAGTAAAATGATATATGTTCTTTATGTGGCTGTGACTCCTGCAAAAGACCAGGCATAATGGGAAATAAAAGAGGGTCTTCCAGGAGTTTTCCAGTAGGCACTTTAACAGAATCAAACCATCTATGAAAAAATGATATTATAATAAAGTCTATAAAAGATAACAAACTGACTAATTGTGTGACTTATTAGTGTGTGTGTGAGTGAGTGTATTTATATATTATAATAAAACAATGAAGATGCCTTCTCCAAACCGCATGTAGTTAGTTATTCTACAAAGACTAACTGAAGTAATCATAAACCATAAACATTTATGGACATTAGTCAACTCCCTGTCTCCCCCTATGGATCAATGTGTTCTCTATTATTTGTGTTAAAACTGTTTGATTCTCTGATCTGTGTTGGCGAATTCAAAGGTTTTTATAAGTCCTCTGACATAACTATTGTGATTTAAGGCCGTACAAGAAAAAATGGAATTGAAACAATACAACATTCATTTAGCGCCATCTAGTGGACATACTAAGTACGAAGGTGCCTCAGGAGTCATGCTGCTTATTTCTGTGTCATAAATATTGTGAATCCAAAAAATTATTCTCAATTCAAAATAAAAATGTGAGGGGGTTTAATTTAAAAATAAAATAAGATAATCTTCTTCCTGCCACGTAAGGGCGCATGCGCATTGGAACCCTGTTAATTTGACGACGTGTACCGGTGCTGTTCCTGGAGGCGCTTGTTTCTGTTTTCACCTGAGAAACTCCACAGCAGGAGGTCCACAGGCCGACAGGACCGTAGTATGGGGGGTGCTCAGAGTGTGGAGATACCGGGGGGAGGCTCCGAGGGCTACCACGTCCTCCGGGTGAGTTTAACGCCATACTCTGCTTTCTGGCTGTTAGCTTTAGCATCACCTCTGCTCTTTGGATTCTGTTAAAACGCCAAAATAACTGGTCAACCATGGACATTGTGTGAACATCACTAAACACATAGACTTGAAACCGTCATCCTGCAGAACTGAACAAATATCCTTCTTGTCTTAAATTATACGCAAGATAAATGTTAACTGCTAACACCAGGCTAAACCTGGCCATCCAGAATGACAGCTACTCCCAGCAGAGCATCGCTCTTCTTCCAGTCAGAATCTCAAGCACTGCAAATACTCCTCAGGTTATGAAGATAGCATGTTTTGTTTTTCACAGGTTCAGGAGAATTCCCCTGGACACAGAGCTGGACTCGAACCCTTCTTTGACTTCATAGTCTCCATCAATGACACCAGACTGGTGAGATTCTCCAATATTAAACCTGCTGTATCTTTCATGCACTTTATCTCTTGTGTGTGTGTAAAATGGACGTTATGTTAATTTCTACAGAACAAAGACAATGACACATTAAAGGAGTTATTAAAGTCTAGTGTGGAGAAACCTGTCAAAATGCTGGTGTACTCATCAAAGACTCTAGAGCTGAGAGAGTCCACAGTCACTCCCAGTAACCTATGGGGAGGCCAGGGTCTACTTGGGGTGTCTATCCGCTTCTGCAGCTTTGAAGGAGCCAATGAGAATGTCTGGCATGTGCTGGTGGGTTTGACATCTCTACATTGTTACTTAATAAATACTCTGTATCATCCAATGTATCCCATTTGTCTGTACAGGAAGTGGAGCCAAACTCTCCAGCAGCCATCGCTGGTCTGCGACCCCACACAGACTACATCATTGGTGCAGACACAGTCATGAATGAAGTAAACCATCTCTTATATTACTGAGTTACTAAAGCAGCTGCAGCACATAATTCTTTTGTGTATTTCAGTCTGAAGACCTTTTCTCTCTGATTGAGAGTCATGAGGGAAAACCTTTAAAGTTGTATGTGTACAACACAGACACAGACAACTGTAGAGAGGTGGTCATCACACCCAACAGTGCGTGGGGCGGTGATGGCAGGTAGTGTGCTGAAAAACATACAGTATATGCATGTATTTGCAAAACCCCATTAACCCTGTTCTATCTGCATCTTATAGTCTTGGATGTGGAATCGGTTACGGATACCTTCACAGAATTCCCACCAGACCATTTGAGGAGGGAAAGAACATCAGCTTCCCAGGAAGCCCGCCTCGTGAGCCTGTTAGTCCACTGAAAGATGGATTCACTGAGGTAAAGTGACATGGTTCAAACATTAGACAAATGTTTTACTTTTTGAAGTTTGAAGTTTTTTTCTTTGTGTGTAGGTGCAGCTCTCAGCAGTGACCCCTCCTGCTGCTGTAGTGTCTGTCCCCACAGGTCTGGAGGACCCTCTTTCTGGGCTCTCCATCAGCTCCACAGCCCCCACTCTGCCCAGGGAGCTGCAGACTGGTACATCTGACCATATGCAACAGACCAAATGAAATGAAATAAAATGAAAGGAATAAACTCAAATGTTCCTTTGTTTGAACTTGCAGGTTTGCCCACAGTACCGCTGCTCCCCTCGTCCACTGCCCCCTCCCTGACGCCCCTGACCCAATTGAATCCCACCTCCACCAGCTTTAGCACAGCCCCCACACTTCCTGGTGAGTGTTTCCTCATGTTCACTCTGATGATTTGTTGAGATTGTCGATGTACAAATGACACATGAGCAGTGTACAGTCTTTTTTATATATATATATATATCTCTCTCAGGAGACTGTTGAAGGCTGCGTCTCATTTGACGCTTCATGTCATTTTCTCTTTGATTCCACAATTTTTCTGACAGAATCAACGGTAGGAAAATAGTTGTGCACGCTAAAGTGCAGCAGTATCAGACTGACTACAGCATAAGACTCCATATACCTGAGACTCTTGTCTGATTTTCCCCATCCTCACAGCATATTTATCTTAGCAGCTAATCGGGGTAACAGACACCTGGTTTAACAGGTGAAAAGGTCTCTGATGCTCTGTGTTGTGTTCAGGCCTCTTGCCTCTTCCCGCTGGTTTCCCTCCGCTGCCAAACCTCAACCTCCCGGACCTCGGAGCTGTGGCGTTAGCAGGCAGCGGTCTCCCACCATCTGTGGGAACAGGTACATAAAACTGCAGTTTACAGTAGCTTTTTAGTGTAATTATGATAATAATTAGTATAGGTTTTTTGTATTTTTTTTAAGCACTAATGTGGACACTTGAAGACACTGGCATTTGTAATTCACAAAAAACTAAAATAATGATGTAGTCACAGCAGACTGATGAAAGCATGCCAAATGATCAGCACTAGATCATATACGGAATCGGGACGGAAGCGGAAGTAAATATAACAAACTACCTATTCATGCCTAAACTTAACCAGCCATTCCCATAAAATAACCCCTACCCACCCTTAACCCTAACCTTAACCATCTTACTCAGACACCTAAAACTTAACCAGTCACCACTTAAAGAGCGACTAAACACCAAATCAACTTTTTTTTTAACTCATAAATTGCATAAATATGTTTATTGTAGTGCTCTCTACACATCCTGGTCATTTTCTTGACATTTTAGTGCAAATTAGATCAAATCTCACTTTTGGGCCTAAAAACGTCTGTGGCGCCCTCTCAACCTTTTCAGTGGTACTACATTTGAATTTGGTCCTGGCCTCTCCTTTGACTCTGCAATTCTGTATGACGTCAGTTTGTATGTGTGACGTGTGTCTGTCTATGCCAGTGATATAAACACATCCAACTCTCACACACGCCCCAGGAGCAGGTTGGAGTATTCTGGCAACATCTAGTGGATTCAAATTAAATTACATGAGTTGACAACCACTGTTAGTGAGATAATTGTGTAGCTTAGGTTCAGGTGTGTAGCTTTACAATTATCTTAGTGTGTAAACAAGGGTGGAATGAGACTTTCTGGTGTGTAAACTATTGCTTTAAGCAGCAATGACAATTGTGAGCTGTCAATCACAGCCCAGTCCACGCCCAACTCTAAGCCCCCCTTCTTGTCCCTTGGTCCTCCAGGCAACACCCTTTTTAGAGAACATTTTCAAATGTTCATGTGGGCGGAGTAAGGCTGGTCACAGGTGTTAAGTCGCTCTTTAAGGACTTATTAGTCTAAAAGTAATTTGAAAGTAGGATTGTTACTTCCAGTTTCGTCTTGATTCTGTATATGATCTAGTGCGGACCCTGATGGCACAGACATCTAGTCATACTAGGCCGGTGCAGAGGAAGTTGTCTGCGCAGGATTGCTTTCTGCTCATTATAAATACCAAGATTGATCTAAAACTATAAAAAGACATTTTCCAACTTCTGTATTGGTGATTAGTGATGGTTTCTGCTGGCTCCTTGTAACACAACAAAAAGCTGTTTTTTAGCAGCACATGTTATTAGTTGTGCCAAAATTCCTGTGCAAAATGTGCTAGATCCTACAACATTTACCACAGATTCAGAAAGTAAAGAAAATTGGACATGTAATGGTAGTAACAACCAATCTGTCTTAAAGGAGCTATACCCGGGTACCTCAGGTTTGAATGTTTAGCACCGCCCCCCAACTCGCTCACAGGCTTCTCATTTCCCCTACGCTCTCATTCCACGGAGCCATCTAGTTTTATTTGCGATCTATATGCAAACATTAGCATGAGCGCAACTTCTTGTAAGCTGTACAACAATCACTAATGAAATGGTACAAAAGCAACGCACTGCTAACACAATATATGACTGAAAGATTACAGCTAGTTCTGCATCCGAATGTAGTCTTGAGTATAGATAGTCCGAGGCGGTCCTGCAGGTCCATAGACAAGTCTCTCCATAGGATACAATTTAAGCTAGACATGTTCCCCCTTTAGTTCCCTCTTCTCTTCCTCACTGTTGTGTCCTTTAATAATAATAATAATAATAATAATATGTTGTGGGTTCAAGTCCCACCTTGACACCTTCTCCACCAACTTCCACTGATGTCTGCTGTCGTTGTGTCCTTGGGCAAGACACTTAACCCCACTTTGCCCAAAGCCCCCGCTGAGAGATCATGGCTATGCTCACATTGACAGAGCAGCCGTCCTCCTGTGGACTCACCACCTGCAGAGGGTCAGTGAGGGGCTGGTGCTATGAGACTTGGGTGGCATCTCTGACTGCCCCCGACCCAAAAATGGATTAAGGGGTAGAAAATGGATGGATGGATAATAATGCATCGGTTTTATATAGCGCTTTTTTGGACACTCAAAGATGCTTTACATGTCATTATTCGTTCACTCCATACACAGTGGTGATAAACTACTACTGTAGCCACAGCTGCCCTGGGGCACACTGACAGAAGCGAGGCAACCAGTATGCACCATCAGTTTGGATTGTTTTACTGTGTCTGCAGTAACAGAAAGAGTTATAGCCAATTCTGCTAACATGCTACTGTGTTTAGCAGCGCTGTAGAGGCTAGGGGCTTTTTACGGCCTAAATTCATACACAGCTGAATCAATGAGCTCAAGTTTTCAATTAAATTACGGATTAAATACAACTTGTAGTAATAAGCATTTTTATGAACTCATTAAGCATCTTTAAGCCCTGTCTCTTGATTGCAGGGATAATACTTTCATAACAAATCAATAGAATTTACTGTCTACAAGAAAAAGAAAGATGAATCTCCAAAAAATAGCTGTATAGTCTTCATGCAAAATTAGCTTGCTCTTTGTAAGATTTTGAGCGGTCTGTATTCTTCGATCAACAGCCACAAGTTCAACAGTTCACAGGTGTCACCTGTGTCCAGTAGATTAACCTAATGATCCACTTTGAACAGTTTAATCTTTTGTATCACATTGTATTTGATCTTTTAAAGTGGATTAAAACGGATAATCTGTCTTCTGTCCAGCTGTCCCTCCTCTGTCGTCCCTCCCGCCCCTCAACCTGCCCTTGCTTGCCTCTCTGCCACCGCTGCCCGCCATGCTGCCTTCACAGATGCCCTTTTTACCCACAAGTGTGGCCCCTTTCCTGCCCACCACCACGACCACCACCACACATACTCCAGCCTCTGATCTGCCCCCACTAGAAGCTTCGACGGAAACACTCCTCCCCAAGGAAGCACCAGTGGCCATGGAAATGCCGTCCTAACCGGAGAACAGACAGAATATGCCCTTTACTCACCATCCAAGTCTGGTCATGTGTCTGCTTTCACTCTGGCCCCATCTTCCTCAGTTTTTCTATTTATTTGGCCCGTCATCAGCACAGGTGGAGGAGGCGGCTGCCGGCAGTGAAGGATTGAAGAGTTTTTGTAGAAGATCCGGAGCTCAGCAGCTTTCCACTCACTGCTGGGACACTGGGGAAGTTTGGAAAGTGCTTCAGACAGCAGCTGTGCCCTGACAATGAACACTCTGCATCTCTCCTGGAAAGTTTTTTTAAAAGTGTGTATATATATATATATATATTAGGGCTTATTAACCATGTGTTCTGTTAGATAAATCATACCTTAACATTGTTCATACAGCTTTATTAAAAGGTGCATTCCTCAACTGTCCTGGTTGTGGACCTGCTTCTTGCTATAGATGGTATTGCTTTGCTTGATGTTCAGTTTAATTAGAACATGTACATTCCTCACTTGAGGCTTTAGTAAAATAATTAATGTACTTATTACTAAAACTGCATTAAAAAAATAAAAAGGCCAACAGAAGTTTGATTTGGCTTGAATAAATGTTAATCTTTTGGCCCAATCTTTTTTGCAGTTTTCACATGCTTGAAATGTAATTGACTAATACAAAATGACCGATTAAGGAACCACCAACCACAATCTCCAGATATAATTTAACTTGGCCGGAGTGAAGTCACATGCTTGTTTCCCTAGTAAATTTGAAAGTACACATGTACTTTAAGTAACAAGCTGACCCCATAAGGCAGTTGAGGAATGTATTGCATGGTCTCAAAGCCTCATAGTTTAGTTTTGACTTTCTTTCAAACCTCTGTGCATTTAAAGTGGTGGTGTAAAAAAATGCTACTTTGGTGAAGGGTTCTTGACTGAGTTCTGCCCTCAAGTTCACCAATGCCTTATGGCATTGAACTGTTGCAGTTACATTTTGCAAACATGTCCCTGTAAAAAAACAGAGCAAGCAATAAAGCCAAAATCAAATGTTAACATGAACAACATTGTTTTTTTAATGAAGTCATTAAAAAAGTGATTGATTGGATTATTGAGGCATACACTTTGTTTCAGCTTCTGTGTGGAAATGAGTTTTATTGCACTCATGACTCCACACCTCCAGAACTCAAGTTGCTGTTGGTTTCATTCATTTCATGATACAAAACTGTATATCGGAAGGACTGCAAAGGGAAATACGTTAAGCATCTAACTGCATTCTTAACCTAAATACACTAGCTCATAGTCTGTTGAAACTAGCTATAGACACATGACCAGTGTGAATTCTTGTCTCTGATAACAGCTTTCATAGTGTCATGGCACAATAAAATATGTATAATTTATTCAATGAATGAATGCTTGATTTACAGGGCAGACACAAAACCCCTTCCTGAACAGTTACATTTATAGCAGCAAACTGAACAGCTAATTAAACAAAAGCTAGAATCTTTTATACATTAGCAAGAATGTATGGTAAAAACACATCTTCCTCTCAGAGCAGAAGCGAATAAGACATCAGTAACAAATGTACGGCTATCATTGGATTAAGTGATAACGCTTGAAATTAAACCAATTAAGACATAAAATCTGCGGTTAGTCCAATGCAGACAATTGCTTTTTCACAAACTGAGAAACTTGAACTGGCTCCTGATTTCAGCTGCAGCAGTTCTTCATGACAGAACAACAAACGCAGCTGGTCTGGATGTGAAGTGCAATTTGTTCCCAGAATCCTGTCCAAACAACGGCTCATTATCCACTGATGTTGATTTGTTTCCTGCTCTTGTCCAAACCTTGTGAGAGTTTCAATGGTTCATAAACAAACAGCAGGAATAGATTCATTACTTGGGGAGAGTGGAGGGGACACACACAGGAGCCGTTTGCTTCAAACAGTCACTGCCCCAATGGCTTCCGCTTGTGGCATTCACAATGATCCATCTCTCTTCTTTTACTATGGGAATACTTAAAATGGACTGCAAGCATACGGTTCACACTCTTCATCTCATCGCATGGGATCAGAAAGAGAGGGAGGAGGAGGAGGAGGGTGGCTGCAGAGCTCCAGAGGAGTTTGAGCGTCTCATATGAGGCAGCAGGTAGCTGTCAGAGCACAACTGGTGAACGTCAAACCGGTCCTCTTTACGGTAGGCCAGACATCGCCGGATAAACGCCTAGCAAAACAAAGAACGTGTCAGTCTCATCAAAACACGATTTATAAAAAGGTCATAATCCAACGCCCAAAGAAAATTCAACTATTCAATAGTGAAAAGTTATTGATCATTTTGTAGCATGTTATAAAAGAACTGAAAAGGCAGCGACTTGTCAACAATGTTCATATGTAGTTGATATATTTGGACTATTTTTACTCCTGGCCAACCCCAGCATCTCACAGAATAAATATTTACAAACATTTTAGGGAATAAAATAAAATAAAATGAACAAAATCAGGAGTCAAGGGTGACTGGTGCAGAGTCAATCCCATGTGAAAACAACAATAAAAGTAAGATCAACAGACCCCATCTTACACTTAAAAAAAAACTAAGAAAGCAGTTAACTTATAATACTATTAAGGCAAACAAAATGGAAAACCAAAACACAGGTGAGCTGCGCTTCAGTAAGCGAAAGCAGACTTATGTTATTGTATGCAGCGCATGAACGTGTAAACGGATCAAACCTGATGAAACATGCAAAGACCACACCTTTAATATTCCTGAATATCCAAAGAGTGTTGAAAGAAAATCTAAAAGATGCAGACCTGCTCAATGCCAGTGCAGTGATAGAAAGGTCTGCTCACATTACACCTTCATCACGAGTCAAGTCTCTGTTAGTGAAAATCATCCACTTTCAACTGAACAATGACCTCAACATTGGAATGTAATCTGACGGCTAGTCATTTCTCATGATTGCGTCATTTAGTTCTAAAGAAGACCTGCATAGTTAAAAATTGTGTAGATTGACAATATATCAAAATATCGAATCAATATGTGATGATGTGTTTGTATGTGTGTGTTTGTGTGCGTGTGTATACCTTGGCTTCAGTGCTCGCCTGTGGTTTCGCTGGAAACTGCACCTCTGTGGCTTTGAGGATGGTGTTCTCCTGGAGGATGTCCTGCTGAGACTGGTTATGACCAAACGGCTGTAGAGGCACAATGGACATGACACATTTGTCTGTTCTTATCTCCACTTGTCCTGTGATGTTCTATGTGGCTTGAGTAACTCAGTATCCAAAAGTATTTGGATTGTCTACTATAGACTACTCAATCTCTGCTTTTGTTGCTTTCTTTGTTATTACAGCGTCTAGAACTATCTAACATAGTAGAAATTACTTGAAGTGTCCAATTATGTTTTCATTCAAGTAACTTTGGTTTTTTACAATGTATATGACTGGAGATAGTTTTGATTACTGATGGACGTAATGACTAAGTAAGTAATCAGCAGTGCGTGTGACTGCTTTGGTTTCCTCACGCCTGCAGTACCTTATGTCCCTGCGCACACGTCTTTTGAAACAGTGTGCAGAGCTGATTTCAAATACGTGCCCGTGGTAGAAGCCTGGGGCATGCACAAGCACACGGCCAGGCCCTCGTCAGCGCAAATTATGACCCACACATATTTTTGCCATGCAGTGACAAGGGTTTAAGTCATAATACTATTGTTAATGGTACAATAGAAAAAAATGACACCGTTAAAATGGGTTTGCGTTAACGCCGTGATTAACGTTTAACTGACAGCACTAGTTAAAACATGCCCTTTTCTAGATCATATCCATGCCCCACATTTAAACTCATCAGAATCTCCAGTTGTACCTTGCGTCCATAAAGACATTGGAAGAAGATTACGCCGACAGACCACACGTCCACTTTATTTGAAATCTTTGGCGGCTCTTTTCCCACTACAAAGCACTCTGGAGGAAGGTACCTGAGCACAAAGAATACATCTGCAGCTGATTCAAACTAAACACATGTGATTCGTACCAGTGTTTGTACCAGTAAGTGCCGGCCCCCTGTGACGTAAGGTCCATCCCGTCTACACCGTAGTTATCGTCATCCATAATTTTGGACAGGCCAAAGTCTGTGATCTTGATTTCGCCACATGCAGTGCCATCTACTAATAAAATATTACCTGAAATTCACACAAAAGTTCCAGGTAAGAAAAACAATACTACTGACAGTATTAAGTTAATTATAACAATAACTTGGACAAACCGGGTTTAAGATCGTAGTGGATGATTGGCGGTTTGATCTCGTTGAGATAACGGAGAGCACTGGCGATCTGCATGACGATGGAGCGTGCCTCCTTCTCTGACATGAGTTTATTCTGTTTTAGATAAAAGTCCAAGTCGTTTCCTTCACAGAACTCCAACACTGTGGAAAACCTGAAAAATGCCACGGAACAGTAAGATCTGGATGTTTCATGTTATTGAAGCTGAAATTTCCTGTATGCTTTCTTTGGTAAAACATAACAAGGCATGCATTGTGAGAGGTCATCAATATTCACACTTTGAAAACACAAATGGACAACACAACACTGGCCTTTTCTCTCGTCTCAGCTCACTGAAAGTTATTTGTTTTCATTGAATTCTTGCTGACTTTCCACAGTGCAGCCAGTGTGTAGTGTAATTCAAGCTGCAGTGGTCAAAGGTCACTCACGTGTCAGTATCTAGGGAGAAGTAGTCATAGAGTTTGACTATTCTGGGATGGTCCAGTTGTTTGTGTATCCGGTATTCCCTGCACGCATGTCTGAAGGACAGAAATACCAATGTTGACTGCAGAAACTGGACAGCACATTTGTGACTTGTGACTATGATCTTACTTGTGGTAGTTTTCCTTCTTTTCCTCCCTCCAGTTCTTGTTGAGTTGGTGAATTTTAACAGCTGCATAGCGTTGTTCAAACAAGTCAAACGCCTAAGTGTGCCAACATACAGAGCCAATTAGCACCAAGAAAACAGTCCAAAATAATTTGAGTTTACCTTGTAGACCTCACTGAAGCCTCCGCGGCCCAGTAGATGGAGCAGCAGGTACCTCTCGTTTAAAGTGGGATGGTCTTTGAAACTACAGATGAGGAATGAAAAACGGAAGAACATTAACATAAAAAAAGATGAATATTAGAGGAGTTTAAAATCGGGAAGCGGGTAGGTAAGTCACAGCTGAGAAGTCACACCGTACTGCTAAAAGTAGTTATTAAAACAACCTTATAAGCCTTACAACACATGAGATGTTGTTGCACTGTGTATGAATAGCAGACGAATCTCTAGATTACTTTGGAGCGATCGCAATTCTGGTCTATATTTATCTGAGTGAAGTGTTGTGCTTTGAGGAGTCTATAATAAACGTACGCAGAGCTGTCCTCGTTGTTTATCCTCTTCAGCTCTCTGATGTGGAGATTTCTCACTCTCTCCAGTCGCTCCAACTCAGCCTGGATCTCAGCCTCCTCCTGCACAAATAGCCGTTTTTGAAAAATAAACACAAATACACAACATGCAGCTTGCTTTGGAGAATGTGTGATGTGTAAAGCTATCTTGAACATATCTTAAAAAGTCATTACACAAACCTTTTTAAGATGACCAAGGCGGAGCTTAAAAATCTCCTCCTGCTCATGATATTCAGCAAGTGTAAGCCTGAGAGAAAGCATGTTTCCGGTCATCTTATTTATATCATACTCCATTCACTTATGAAGGGGCAACTCACAGCTGAGGCAGTGATGGTTTGAGAAAGGGGTCCGAGTCGTTGCCGTTGACGACCTTGGTTTTCCTCTGTTTGGGCTCAGAGGTGGAGGCCACAGACATGGAGGGGGAGGCAGGGTTTGGTGGTTTCCTTTTGGCCAGTAGTTTCCTCTGGCGCTCGATATCCTCCCGCTGCTGGTTGATGCTCTCCTGCTGCCTACGCACAGCCGAGCAGAAGAGCACATAAACATGAACTCAATGGAACTATGTGGATGCTTTTATGATAAGCTCTCACTTACTTGATCAGGTTCTGGAATGCATATCCATCCGTCCACTGCTCTGTGTAGGATGCCCCATGTCGCACCGTGGTGAAGTGCCCCAGACGGAGACGGTCCTGCATGCTCTTTTCTCGACTCGATTGCTTCTCCTGAGTGCTCTGTGAACATGCAGCAAGAGTCAAATTCCTATAAATGTTAATTTTCCTGTTTGTTATATTCATGGAGTGGATTTATTGCAGTACAAATACCTTTTCTATGAGCAGCTTCTTGCTCATGGTGATGCACTTATTCAAACGCTCTTTGTATTTCTCCAGAAGCTTCTGCTGCTCGTCAATCTGCCTCCGCAGGTCACAGTTGGCCTGAGATGCAATAGAAAAAGAGATGGACTCGAAACACAGCCTGGTGCTTTCAGACTGGATCATGCGTTGCGTCTGCTTTCAATGCAAAGTCAATGGTGGGGCGCGTTCGAGCGTCAAAACGCACCGACCTCTCGGCACGCACGCACGGACTGTTCAGTAGAGACGCACGGACTTGGCGGGAAAGTCAAAGGGGAGGAGCAGGACCAAAAAATCTACGCCCACAGGAGATGGATTCTGCTCATCCTTTCCTTAGGACGTTCGTGCAGCAACCAATCAGAGAGCAGCAAAGTGGTCACGGGGACATTAGCGGACTGAGCGAGCAGACTGAAAATACTCGTAAACAGCCAAAACAGGACCCACACCAGACTTCACCAGAACTCAAACCAGGGTTGACAATGGGCGACTCTGTGCTTGTGAAAATATGGGTTTTCATGCTCCCGTGACCTTATGCAACTGCTTCGAGTGTGTTCGCCGATGCGGAAATGCCGTTTAATAATACAAAAAACGTATGGCGCACCTCCGTTAACACACACTACTGTCATATAAAGCCCGTGGAAGGTCTCTGAGCAAAAACACGCTGCAAAGCTGCATATTGGAGAAGATCTGTACACAAGAAGTCGCTAGCTAAACTCTGTTAGAATCATAGCCTGCCGGCTACTTCCAGCACTTCTGACGTTCTGGTGTGAAGTCCTCTGCGTCTGAAAACTAGAGAATGCGCGTCTGGTGAGCGGGGCTTCAGCGTTTGAGCGTTTGCGGTCTGAATGCACCATTAAACAAACCACACTTTTTAGTAAGATGCCCACTTTAGTTAACCAGACCAGGGTCATTTATTTTGACTGATTCAGGGGTTAATACGGTCATGGCCCTATGATCATGGAACTATGGATCTAAGCTCATGCTTTGGGTAATGGCCGAAAGGACGAGAGCGTGGAAATGAGCTCCCTTAGAGATAGGGTGAGGAGCTAAGTCACACAGAAGGGGCTCTGAGTAGAGCCGCTGCTTCTCCACGTCGAGAGGAACCAGTTGAGGTGGCTTGGGTATCTGTTCCGGATGGCTCCTGAACGCCTCCCACTGGGAAAAAACCCAGGGGAAGACCCTGGACACGCTGGAGGGCTGGGAACGCCTTGGGGTACCCCAGGATGAGCATCTCTGTTTAGACTGCTGCCCCCATAACCCGGCAACGGATGAAGTGGAAGAAAATGGATTGATGGATGGGTCCATAATGATTAATATTTGACAGAGATGAACTTGACTGAATCACAAATGTGCCCACCAGCTACATTTTGTGCCACCGTCACATTGTGCAAGACAGAGACCCACATAAAGGACCTCAGAGGCAGACGTTTGGACATGCCTGGTCTAAAACAAAAGTTCATACAATACATACAACAAAAGAATGATTACAGACTTACCCTGAGTAAGTCATCGATTCGTCCTTCTTTCTTCTCCAGGTCCAGACTCTTGTTGCTCTCCAGGGCTGCAAGTTTCAATCCTGTTAACTCTGTCTGGATCAATTTGCTAGTTGAGGCCTTGAGACTGTTTTCTCCAAAAGACAGACTGGTGGGAGACGAGCTGTTCTGTCGAATCTAACGAAACACAAGCAGAAATTAACATCCACATCCCTCGTACTATTCTAGCTTTAGAGAAGTTCTTACAATTGAGCCCGGGGCTGAGTGAGAGCTTTGAGGAGAGCGGCGTGTCGACGGCAGACCTCTGACAGGACTGGATCCATTTCCCGCCTGAAACTATAACAGCAGAATAATGCATCTGACAAACTCCAGTTAATGTTTCCAACAACGTAGGACACTTACATCAAAGTAATCACTGATTTTTGGTCCACGCGTTGAGCTCTTCCCTGCAACAGAAATGAGAATCTTAGTTGTAAATATTATATACAAACTTATTGGACATGTAAAAGCTCCATTTCAAAAAGCAGAATAGACTAAATTGCACAAGTCTCTAATGTACCTTGACTACTTTCTGAGTAGGTTTCAGCTTTCCTCTTTCTGCCCCTGGACGATTCAGAGTGCTTTTTCTCTGGAGTCTATTGAAAAAAAAATAGGAGAAAAACATAATAATCACAATTCCCTGTAGAAGTGTAGATGACCCAACAGAGCATTTCTGCAGCTGAAGAAGCAAAGTACATACTGAGTATGCAGGGGAGCTTCCTCGTTTTAAATCAGAGTTCTAGGACAAAGAAGAGAGCAAGGTAGAGCAGGCAAGAGAGGAAAATGATGAAATACGGATGGCCTGCATGTACGATTGGATTTATAAACACCTAAATAGATATGTGTGCTGTTGGGTCTGAATTTTGAAATTAATTCTGAATGAAAGAGTAATGGAATAGTAGAAAAGTTGCCAATAATGGGAAAATAAGTAGCACCATTATTGATTTGAATACTACAATCTGCAACAAGCAGTATACTTTGATATAATTATGCATGCATGGAGAAATTAGGATTTCACAAATCTGATAATAGGTGTACGTAGCTCACCTCTGACTCTTTGTCGCTGGACGAACCGAGACTGCAGTAACTGTGGTTGGATGATTCATTGGCCAAACACTGAACAAATCAAGATTAAGTAAATTAATCCCGTTTCGTTGTTAACCAGAATTCTGCATGAATTTGGAGGAACACCAATGTTTTAGGATTGATAATAATAATAATAATTGGGATTGGGAATATTACTGATCTCACAATATTGTTTTTTTTTTACTCCAGGCTCTAATCTATTGAGTGTGAACTCTTGAGGCTTCCGTAGTTAGAGCACTTTGGGCCACTTTGGAAATGTATCTCGTGAAGAAATATGTATCAACTGCGTTTATCTGTATTTTGTAACAAATTCTGTCACATGGTCCAATCATGGTACTGCAGTTTGAATACTTTGGAATACATTTACGCTCATTACCATAATACAACAGTAAAAGATTCTGCGATTGATTGAAACAAATTCAAAAATGCATTTTGTTATTTGTAATTAGAAAAAGATAACACACATTGCATTTCCATTGACTTATGTAAAGTGTATGTTTAAATACTGAAATTAATTCCTTCAGTTGTGTACATTTAGTCACTGAAAAATAGTGTTCTTAACATGTATTCCTGCTACATGTTTTCCGTTTCTCTACACAGTGGTGCAATAAGTTTCTGCGGTTACCTTGGCACCTCCACTGGTGCTCCCAGTGCTGCCCACGGTGTTGCCACTGACAGCTCCGATGAACCTGGCCTCCAGCAGCTCCTGTCTCCGGGGGTCCAGGCTTTGCAGCTCCTCCATTTGACCTGGAAAATAAATAAATAAATGCATGGATCTAATTCGTCAGAATAACCTTTTCTGATGAGATAACAAAAACAAGAGTGGAGATTTAACACTATCACAGGGTGGATTTAAAAAAATAGGATGATTAGACGATACAAATAGAACTCAGAATTGACTTGACTGTGAGTTGCAAAATAGCAATTGCATTTTCAGGGGCCTCAATGTGAAGATGTTTCAGAGGTCTGTCTGATCATGTAAAACATGCTATAGAATTCACAAGAACATAATAGTTATTACATTCTCAGTCTTTCAATGCAGTGCAAAATTACATTGAATAATCTACTGTTTTATTATTTAGACTTGCTGAAAGCAGGGTCACTGGTTACACGCAGCAGTTTCTTGCAGACTGATAAAGCACAGGGTGGGCCGAATGTTCTTAGGAAGTGATACAAACACTCAGACCCCAGAGACTCAGGTCTGCTCTGCTTTTGAAGATTCCCATTGGATTCTTTATGCATGTTTCGTGGCATTCTACATTCCCATGTGTCATGGACACTGTATGGTTCTTCACAACTGCATCAAACTGTAAGGTTAGCTATATCAGGACAGGAGTCAGCAAGGGGGCTTGTGGTACCATGTTTTCTCCAACTTTTATTCTACAGCCTACATGAAATATAACACATACACATATAACACATATATACACACCAACAAAGTTTGGGAAGATTATAACGTACTACTTAACGTTACCAACTAAAACCAGGTCTGCAGCAGCTCCATAGCGAGAAACCATGTTGTGAATTACAAATAACTTCACTGCAGATACAGTAACTATAGTTACTCTATAGAGTACAAGGTTAGTAGTGCTTTGTCAAAGTGAAAGTGTTGCTTAAGCAGTTTGTAGCGTTTATAATAAAAATGCATAACTAAAAGGAGACGTGGCTGTAGAGGGTGGCCAGCGCTTTGACAGCTGACGTTTGGCACAACACTGTAGTTACCTCAACTTAACATCCACCAAACACAACCCAACACAACCACACCGCGGTGACACACGACAGCTCAGCCCGCACTGAAGGCGCAGTTGGCGGGGCTGAGCGGCACATCTCGGTGCTTGTACCTTCCTTGCTTTTAACGGGCGCCGTTATTTGTTGTTGAGAAACGGTTGGGGACGAGGACCAAGATGGCGTCGCCTCCAAACTTCCTCCACTTCCACTGTTACTTTGGACACTCATGAAGCCGCTTCTCCGCCGAGAGGAGCCAGCGCACACACGGCACACACTGCCCGCGGAGATCCCGCTCTCTGGTCCATCCTGCCGGGCACCTGCTCAGCACAGCTCGGGGGCGGATAGGGCTCTAGTCTCGCATGTTGAGAGCCGAGTGCGTCCCGCGGAGCACCGACAGCTCCAGTGTAACCTTTGCATGATGACCGCAGCTACATGAGGCTAAGCTACTGTCAGCAGCATCTCTGCTCTGATTGTTGTATCGCGAGGCTGGCGCTCCACAGCGCGATTACAAACCATACTGTCTACGGTATGTCTACGGCCCACAGACATATGGCCACAGCTGATCTCACACCATTACGCAGCTTCAGGCATCACGGCTTTGTTAAGACAACAGTCAACAGTCAACAAGCAGCGAGCATCAGGACACTGCAGGAACAGCTGACTCAAAGGTTATTAGAAACTAAACAAAATCTCACTTTATTTAGTTTGACATCATCATAATTAGCAATGATATCAAATCTATGTTTAACATTGAAATCCTAAATGTCTGTTGCTATAAAGCTTTATCAATGGATTTGATTAAGTGAATATGTGACTCCGTTCTTTGACAGATTTGCACGTAGGGGGGCGGCAGAAGGGGCTGCAGGCAGGGTGCAGGTGGGGGATAGTGATGTGGTCTGGGCATAAGGTCTTTGTTTCAAATTTGGTGCAGTGCATCAGTGTGCCTTCCTGTGTGCAGTGTAAATGCAATTCCAAATTTGAGTTTTACTCAGATATGTACTACAGTACCTTATTTAGACCTACATTTTCAGGAAAATAACAGCATATATATTCCTATATACACTTCAACCAAAACGTGATGAAAAATTGATATTTATATCCAATAAAATAATTGGTTGAAATTCACTTGACACTCGGCCCCATCTCTGAGTGGAGTGAGTGGACAAATGCCACACACAAAAAATAACAATTGTAAACCGCTTTGTGACTCTGAAAGGCAGTATATAAATAAAGAGACTTACTTTATAAATTAAAAGTGGCATTTGATAGGTTTCAGTCTACACTAGGTTCACACTCATTTGATCTTTTTTTACATAAAAAGAATGCATGGGTATGTTTACATGACCCCAAAGTGCTCCATCTTAAACATTAGTTCAATTTCAAATTAACAGTTCACTTTTGCTCTTTGCATCATGAAAACTACATCGCACCGGATAGACACCTGCTCATGCCATAGAACTACTGTATGTGGTGTGCAGTCACTAATGCATTATGTGTGCAAATGAATCAATGTGAGGACAAAAACTCATTTCACATTTACTTTTAATTCAATTTGGTCATTAGGCATTTAGTCACTAGCAATGGCTTCTTCAATAAATATAATTTAAAAGCGCAATCTAATTTGACATTAGATCTATCCGGAAAAAACATGAGGAATAGTACATTGTACAATTAACTCTGTACAAACAAAATAAAAGCACAACTGATATGCCTACAATACAACTTAAATAATTAGTTTATAAATACAATGGATTTTTCATTTTAGAACATGTAGTTTCTCGGTTTAAGTGGTCGAATATTTCTTTGATCTCCGTACATGTTGACATAGGAGCTTACCAAATCGGCCATTGTTCCACTCTGGAAAAAAAGAAACATGTTTGTTTTTTGCTAGAAATTCACATAAACCAGCATACAGAAGATTGCAGATATGACTTTACCTTTGGGGATTCACAGACAAACGTGACAGGCCTCAAGTGAGTGCCTATTGTCATCTGGAAGTGGACACCTTTACTCTGCCACTCTGCAATCCGGTTAAATGGATACATCACCAGTAACCCCTAAAAAGCCATTGCAGCATGAGAGAGAATTAGGTGTTATATTACTCAGTCACAGAGGCGGAGATCTCTGTCATACGCACCTTTGTTGTTGGGTCAATCAGACTAACACCCTGCTTGCTGATGGCGATCCAAAGATTGGTGGGGTAGCTCGATTCACAAGTTTGCTGTAAAGCCAAACAGACATGAAGTGAATCCACATTATAATTACGCTAGCTTAAAAATAAATAGTAAACATACCTTGATTACAAAAATAGAAGAGCCAAATGTAGGCCAGGTTGAGATTGCATGCAAGAAGGCAATTTTGGCTTCCTCAACTGTACTGCCGCTCTGCTGGTTGTATGATGAGATGACATTCTGCGAGAACAGTTAAATCAATGCATTATTTTACTGCACACAATGGACTTAACGCTTGCAAAAAAGATCGTACTTTCTTCCATTCCTCTGGGGACATGATTTTGATCTGGTCAGCAGGCACCAGGTCCTTCAGCATTTTGGGAATCATGACAAACTGTGATCGGTCCGAGTCGACCTGCACTCTGAAGAGCAGTCCGGCCAGTTTCACCATGTCCTCTTTGCTGCAGTCATGGAATCCCTGCAGGTATTTTGGCAGCTCCTAATGGGGAGAGAAAACGGTTATATCAGCAAATATGAAGTAAAGTTGTCATCATTGTTGGGGAATACCTGAGGAAAGTGAAAGGTGAGATCTGCAGTTATGTCCTTTCCTGGAGTCACATTGAACCACAGCTTTCGTTTTAAAATAACCAGGTAGGGCAGATTTGTGGAGGTTCCTAACATTAATGCATGGGATATTAGTTCAAAGAAAGGCCGTAAAAGATACCAATGTCTTACCATCTCTTATTTTTTTTACTTTCTTGGGAGGCTCTGAAGCTTCTCTTAAGCTGTCAAAAACATACTTTTGGTCTTCAAGACTTTGTAACTGATAATGAAAGAAAATGAGAAATATATATAAAGAAAATATCCTGATAACATTTTGATGTATCGAACACAATAATCTAACCGGCTTATTGGTTGTTTTCAAATAAAGACCATAGCCATCTGCTGAAAGTAGCTTGAGCTGTGAAGCAATACTTTGGCACAAATCCTTGATTGTGGTCGTTGACGAGACTTCAAATATCTGCAATAAGATCAGAGTGATGTTCAGTATAAAACAGGCGAGGTTTGAACAAACTTCAAACCTCGCCTGTTTTTATACTGAACAACACAATTGTTTACTTACGCCACTAGTCTCATTTGGAAAGTGGATTTTATGAAATATCTGGATGCTGTCTTGTTGAATGGCATCTACTTCAACAAAATGAGGTGGAAGTCTCCTAGGTGCCTTACTGAAAGAAACAAAAAAACATGCAGCTATGTCTATGATGTTTTTAAATTCAATCTCGGTATTGTCCGTGATATAAACAACAAAATCGATACATTGAAGTGATGTTCATTTACCCAAGCATGGCTTGCATCCTCTGCTGACACACTGCAGACAGGGGATCTCTGGGACGAGACTCCAAGAACATTTTAGCATGAACCATTAAAGTGGGGCTGGGTGCGAAAAGGCCTGTGCAGAGCCACATCAGCTGCCATCCACGGGACATACTCAGCCTGGAGATAGACACACCTTTAAGGTCCATGTGCTACAGTAAGACCTAGGCACTCATAGAAGTTGCACCTATTGAGGTTGGAGGTCATCTGCTTCATGATCTGACAGTAGATCTCGTCCTGCAGAGCCTCGTGCTGTGTGGCTGGACCAAAGATCTGGTCCGTCAGTTCTATGGGGCTGCGCACCTGTTTGATGGGGTAGTCGCCCATGTATTTCAGAATAGGTGAGACTAGGTCAAGGCAGCACTAACATGATTTCATTTTCTTCATGCTGTTTACAGTGAAATGTTCAATACAATGAACATGTCACAGTGTAAATGAATGTAAAAAGGATATCGGTGAAAGCATTGCAGGCCAGGGGGCTCAGTTCAGAGTTTCGAACCAAACTGCTGAGAAGAGGTTGTTTGAGTGGCTCTCTGGAGCTCACCCAAAGTTTCTCTCTGGGTCCTCTGTGCAAGCCCTGTCGCCCACCTTCTTTAGTGGACACCCTGTAAAAGGATAATAAACTTTATTACTTTAAAGAGTTTACACAGTGCTTTAAAACAATAGAAGGCAAAACAGACCATAAAACATAGTAAGAAACATAGAAACAATCAGTGAAAAAAAAAAGGTGTGCCTTGTCTAGTTTAAAAGCTCTAAAAATCAATTCTAAAACCTACAGGGAACAAGTAGAGGGATGCTAAAACATGTGCTCATTTCTTCAAAACCAGCAAGAAGTCTGGCTGCTGTGTTCGGAACCAGTTACAGTTACAGTTATCAAGGCGTGAGAAGATTAGGACCTTGATGACTTTATGGAAATCAGGAGTAGTACTACTAGGTTGTACATGCAGTACAGTGCCTTGCAAAAGTATTCGGCCCCCTTGAACCTTTCAACATTTTGCCACATTTCAGTCTTCAAACATAAAGATATAAGATTTTAATTTTTTGTCATGAATCAACAACAAGTGGGACACAATCGTGAAGTGGAACGAAATTTATTGGATAATCTAAACTTTTTTAACAAATAAAAAACTGAAAAGTGCAATATTATTCGGCCCCTTTACTTTCAGTGCAGCAAACTCACTCCAGAAGTTCAGTGAGGATCTTTGAATGATCCAATGTTGTCCTAAATGACTGATGATGATAAATAGAATGCACCTGTGTGTAATCAAGTCTCCGTATAAATGCACCTGCTCTTTGATAGTCTCAGGGTTCTGTTTAAAGCGCAGAGAGAACCATGAAGACAAAGGAACACACCAGGCAGGTCCGAGAGACTGTTGTGGAGAAGTTTAAAGCCGGATTTGGATACAAAAAGATTTCCCAAGCTTTAAACATCTCAAGGAGCACTGTGCAAGCAATTATATTGAAAAGGAAGGAGTATCAGACCACTGCAAATCTACCAAGACCCGGCCATCCCTCCAAACTTTCATCTCAAACAAGGAGAAGACTGATCAGAGATGCAGCCAAGAGGCCCATGATCACTCTGGATGAACTGCAGATAACTACAGCTGAGGTGGGAGAGTCTGTCCATAGGACAACAATCAGTCGTGCACTGCACAAATCTGGCCTTTATGGAAGAGTGGCAGGAAGAAAGCCATTTCTCAAAGATATCCATAAAAAGTCTCGTTTAAAGTTTGCCACAAGCCACCTGGGAGACACACCAAACATGTGGAAGAAGGTGCTCTGGTCAGATGAAACCAAAATCGAACTTTTTGGCCACAATGCAAAACAATATGTTTGGCGTAAAAGCAACACAGCTCATCACCCTGAACACACCATCCCCACTGTCAAACATGGTGGTGGCAGCATCATGGTTTGGGCCTGCTTTTCTTCAGCAGGGACAGGGAAGATGGCTAAAATTGATGGGAAGATGGATGGAGCCAAATACAGGACCATTCTGGAAGAAGTCTGCAAAAGACCTGAGACTGGGACGGAGATTTATCTTCCAACAGGACAATGATCCAAAACATAAAGCTAAATCTACAATGGAATGGTTCACAAATAGACGTATCCAGGTGTTAGAATGGCCAAGTCAAAGTCCAGACCTGAATCCAATCGAGAATCTGTGGAAAGAGCTGAAGACTGCTGTTCACAAACGCTCTCCGTCCAACCTCACTGAGCTCGAGCTGTTTTGCAAGGAAGAATGGGCAAGAATTCCAGTCTCTCGATGTGCAAAACTGATAGAGACATACCCCAAGCGACTTGCAGCTGTAATTGCAGCAAAAGGTGGCGCTACAAAGTATTAGCGCAAGGGGGCCGAATAATATTGCACGCCCCACTTTTCAGTTTTTTATTTGTTAAAAAAGTTTAAATTATCCAATAAATTTCGTTCCACTTCACGATTGTGTCCCACTTGTTGTTGATTCTTGACAAAAAAACTTTTGCAAGACACTGTAGTTTAAAATTATTATACAATACACATATACATAATATCAGTAAGAATAGGCCTATAATCAATAACATGTGCCGTATTACCTGAAATGTTCAACAGAAAATTCTTTTAAAGACACAGGAGCCACACTTTGTTGATGAACACTGGGTTTTCCATGTGGATTTTGGCCTGGCATGAGTAGCCTCTGAAAAAAAGGGTATTTATGAGGAGCTATTGTAAGTATTTGGTGTAAAAGGTTTAAATAAATTGTACACACCATGAATTCAGGATCGGGCTTGGTGAGCGTGGGTAGAAATTGAAGAATGCTTTTGTAAACAACGCCTGTGTTACTGGTCCTCTGGTTAGTGGCAATATACGTGTCGTCATTAGGAGGATGTTCATTCTTTCTAATCAGCAACACATCTCCTTTTCTACAGACAAGATGACTGGGGTCTTCTGTTTGAGAGAAAATGTATAACTACAGTTTATAGTTTAACAACGCGGTGTGTGGCTCACATGGAGAGGAAGTGGTGGCTGTACCTGGTTTACTGTTGTCAATGAGAACAATTGCGAAGTCGGAGCGTTCTCTGAGCCCTTCCAGATTTCTGTGTATGAGTGAAGTCATTTCTTCTGCCTCTGCAACATTCAGCACAAACTCTCCGCGAAAAGTAGCCAATGTGACCGACGACGTCTGTAGGTAGCCGTCACTGAACGCATAAAACATAAATGTGATGATTTACTTGGCTTTATCATTTTAAAATAAAGAATAAAATTATGATATGGTCCACACCTTTTCTCTAACGCACCCCTCACTTCTATGTATGGAAGCTCGAGGAGGTGCTTGTCCCTTCCTTCAATAAATATAATGCCAGTCCAGCTGACAGCAGCAATGAACCGACTTTTGGGGAGAGCAGGTCCTACGAGGCAAGCAGAAAGGTCTGTGTCACATTTGAGACATTTGGACTGTTCAAGTGTGCACTTTTCAACGTTATTTACCTGAAGTCATTATAACATCGTAAAACTTTGAAAAAAAAACTGGCCACTTTTGTCTGGCAATGTCCACCAGTTCTTCTTTTATAATATCTGGAGTCTTCATCCCATAGTCATCAAGAGCCTGACATATAAAAGTGTAAAGCATTTTGAGGAAATAAGTTTTAAAACATTACTGCTCAATATAAATGGGTCATTGGTAGTAAGATATATATACATTTAAGTCCAGTAATGTACCTGGCGTTGTCCAGCACCAATGAGTTGTATCCATTTGGTCATAGATTTGCTTTCGATGAGAGTGGTGGTTATACAGTCAACAACCACCTTTCTGGCATTGTCTGTATTATACTCGGAGCCAAACTGAATGTAATAGTGTTGAACAGCCAACTGCACATAGTCATCCTCCTGCAACAACATCAAGATTATCACTGTGCAGATTGCAGAGTTGTGTTGGTGCAATGTTGTGGATTTCCTTACCTTATCACTGGTGTACTCTCCAGACTTCAGCCCCCTGATGACCTGTTCATAGATAAGGCTGGTGCTCACTGGGTCAAGGGAGCAGTCGTGCCAAGGTGTGAAGAGCTCTTTGCGAAAGGAAAGTGTCCAGCGAGTGTTCCTCTCTTCTCGGCCCTGCCTCTTCATCTCCTGTTCACACTGAGACACTGCGTCCAGAACGTGCCTCTCACAGCTGCCCAGGGACCACGTCTGACACAATAATGAAGAATGACTAAAGGAAACTAATCAACAACATTCCTGTATCAAGTCAAAGACATGGCTCACCTTCTCTTCAAAGCTTATGTACAGAGAGAATCCATAGGTGTCGGTCAGGTCGATCTGGTTGGCCACCGCCCGGCAGACTTCAGCTGAAGTGGATGCAGAGTCCAGACTCACTTTCACCGTCAGGTCATTCATCAGCAGCACTGATGTGTCAATCGGCTTTTTGTTCTTGGCAGCCTGAAGGGAAAACAATTGTTACTAATCTTTTGAAAATGTAAACTAAAAAAACAGACGTGCAAATGATTTATTACCTCCAATTCAATCCAACAAGTAACTTCTTTCCTCTCTCCATTGTTCTTAAGGCGCTTTAGGCGCTCAGAACAATACTCTTTGTATCCGTCTGGACCTCTTCGAATAAAACTCTCCAGGTACTAAGAACATTAGAGAGATTAATAAATAAACCCTAATATGTTTGTTTAGCTGAGCTCTGTTCCAGTGCCTGTCGACCGTATTTATTTAACCTCAATGTGTTTAAGATTCTGGGGCATGGAGAAGTGATCAATATGTGTTCTCAATATGTTTTAGTGATTTCTTTTGTGACATCATATGTATGATGTATGTTTCATTCAACTCTCTGTAATGAGACATATTAGTATGGAAGTTTTCAATATTGCATAAAGACTCTCAAACCTGCATGAAGGAGTCTGTGGGAGGGAAGATCCCGAGGCAGATGGACATAAGGATCCAGCCTTGTTGACAACTGTGTTTCTTTTTATTCTTCTCCAGCTGTTTACAAATCTGACAATAGATCTCATCTCTGCATGAATGAAAAATACAATTAATATACAATAAATATAAAGTTTTACTTGACTTTACCTTATTCCTGGTTTGGATAATGCGTATCCAATAATAATGTGCACTTTTTCCAAAGGAGTCATTGGTCGAGCCAGTGTATCTTCTCCAACCAGAAGATCTGCAGGCTGTTGTTCCATTAATAATATTTGGAAAATATTACCGCAAAAACATTAATAATAATTGAGATTTACTACATGACTTTACCTCCTCAGGGATAATTGATGGTGCTCTCGCTGTTCCACCCCCTCCCTGGTTCTTGTCTTTTTTTCTTAATAAAAACTATAAAAAGGAAACATTATCCCTCATTGCCCCATTTCACATAATCAGAATTCATGAAAATGTCGCAGAAGAAGTTTTATGGGAAAACAGATTCCATGATATTGAATTTGTAGTAATTATTATGTTCTTATCTTTGTCCATTCCATTCGCTTTCACACATTTAACATATCAAAAGGTTTTATCTTAATATTAATAATGGTGCTCAATTCTTCAATATGTAGGATTAAAATGAAAAGATTAAACAGTATTACCGCTTCTATCCCGACAAGGTGACTCAGCCTTCTTCCCTGTCTGTTAGGTCCTGGACTTGAAAGGATGCTGGACGCCACAGAAGCAGAGTCTTGAGACCTAGACTCTGGATGATCCCCCATGAACCGCAAAATGATCCACCACACTGTGAGACAGGCCTGAACCAGAAATAATCCGAGTTAATATTGCATTCCACCTTTTAAAAAAAAAATCATATCATGTGTATCTTCATACCAGAGCATCCCCTTCGTCATCATGGACCAGCAGTGGTTTCTTGAGTCTGTGCGTGATGTGGGAGGGCGAGGCATTGCCCTGGAAGTGAAGGTCACAGAACTTGGTAAAAGAAAAAGGGTCGCTGCTGTCGTCATAATATTCATCTTCTTCTTCTTCTGCAACAGATGGGCTCTTGCTGCGCTCTGACTCCGCCACAGAAATAATAATCGTTGGTTTGTCCTGTCATATACAAATACATGTAAATAAACATGCAACAGGGGGCTAATGTTGTAGAACTGTAGTCCAATCACTGACCAGGACCTGTCTGACCATTGGAGGATCACGGTCCACAGACTCCAGGTCAGATTCTCCATCAGTCATACTTTCTCCCACCACGACTTCGTCTATTAAGCGGACTCCCTCTTCTTCCTCTCGTGAGATTGACCGAGTGATTTCATACTCATTTCGCCCCATTTCTGTCGGTACAAAGGCTTCGACCCGCTGCTCTTTGGGCTTTTGTCTTTGGTTCCAGTTTTTCCGCACCATGTGTCCCCGAAACTGCCCAAAATACATTCATAGATTAAATGGTTGTATTATATGTAATTATTTGATTGATAAAAGTTGTCATACTTGAGATTGGATAACAATGGCTGCTGCTTCTCGTCGTTTGTTTTGTCTTTTCATTGCGACTATGAGACGTTCAAAACCAAGCCGGGTCTGAGGAAGAGGCAAAAGCAATCAAGTTTACAAATAATGAGGAGAGCAATAATTAAAACATCTTACCTTCATTTGTGCTTTATTCTTCAAGTGAATCCTCCAGTTTTTCTGTAACACTGAAATAGCTGCTCTTTTTTTCAGAAATAACTTCCTGAGAAAACAAAGAATTTAAATGTCAGAATTCACATGAACAAAGTGGTGACAAAGTTGGGGACACTGAACCTGTCTTTGATTCCCAGCATGACTCTTTGGATGACCACAGCGACTCGGCTTAGTTCCTCTTCCCTTAGCCGCTCCAAGATCCCGTCATGGGAGTCCTTGGAGAAAATACGTATTACTATAGCTGAGTAAAACCTCTACTGTGTAACGGACACTCACTTATGAAGAAACACTCTGTATATTACCTTTAGAAAGACCTTTGTTTTACCTATTTTCCACTCGTCCTCTTTGATCACAGCTCTGCAGATGGCCTCACAACAGACTGCAGCAGTTTTCTGGACACATATTCATGAAACTAATGATTACAGGCCTCTTATCATAAACACTGATATAATGACATTGTACTAACAGTCTTTGGGTTGCAAATAGTTGACTTCAGAAGCACTCTGTATCGTTTCAAGAATTCCACAAAGGAGTGCCTGATGGGATATCCCAGTTTTCTGATGCGAATAGTGTCCATCATTCCAGAGTATCGTAGCTGCCGCGCGCAAAGCTCTCTGTCAAAAAACTGAAATTGAAGAAGAACATTCATATTATGTACAAATACTCCAAGACATTTGAATGATAAGCAATAAAAACAAAACAAAAATGAACATTGAAATGTTAAAATGCTCAATCAGTTTTATATTTGCTAATTATTTTCCCTGTTGTTTTTCCAGATTTCTCTACATAGTAAGATATTGGTATTAGCAATATAGCAATAACCTTATAGGCTTCAAGTTTTTTTCAGCTGCAGTTGCAGAGTGTCTCTGAGTCAGATGCTAATGTAGCTATTCTGATAATTTGGCGCCTAAACGGTTAAACATCAGCAGCTCTAGATAAACTATACATGATTCCAGTGGTGCCTGGACGATAGTAAGGCCTCCTTTGGCAGTAAATGTTAATCAAAACAAAATGAATAATTGACCATGTGTTTACCTCAGATTGCTTATCATTGTTGGGTTTGAAGCAGCGGATGAAATGTGGCTGGCAGACAGACAGAGCCTTCATGAGGGAGTCCAGGGACTGACGAAACTGACCGCTCAGCGTCTGCACCTGTTTGCGGTTGTCCGCCTGGCTCTAAGGGCAAGCAAAGAACAAAACAACTCAGGGCCACAACTTTGTTTGACTTCACTTTTATACAGAGGTCTCTGTTGTTTTCTTTGTGGACAGGTTGTTTGAAGCTCAACATTTGTATTGGTGGTAATTCTCTATATTTATATTTTGGATTATGGAGGTTATTTTGCCCACTTACTTTTATTAAACATGAGTTTAGATGATCTATTAGATATTTCTGAACAAAATGAGTTCAGTCGTGTTTGGGCTGAACCAAAGTGTGTTGCAGAGTGCTGCAGACTGAAAGATCATTACGTATATTTGTAATTTAAACTATAACTAACCTACTTTAGTTCAATGTCTAGAATAAAAATGTATGATGTGTTTGTTTTATAATAGCATATATACAGTATAATATGCCTGTTTTTACCAATGCTGCAAATTATGGGCTACAAAAAAAACTATTTGACATGCCTGTTCCATATTATCAATGACAATACTATTAATTATGTGTACTAAAAACATTGTTTTGACTTACTCGTCGTGGATTTGGAAGACTCACGAGGATCCTGTGGTTGTTGCTCGCTTTGACACCGTTGACGGCATTTGCAGAAAGCTCATTTAGGAAAATCTGGTGAAGCAACTGGTTTTTGGAGGCTTCTACCATTTTGATCACGTCAAAGCTGATCGCGTCTCTATTCTTCTCCAGAAATCCTGCAGGCAAAAAACACTAAATTGTTTCACATGAATCCAACAACACTACAGCCAAAAGAGACTGTACCTTGAGAGTTGTAATAGACTACACCAGCGAAGTGACGGACCCCAAAGTCTGTGTCATGCTCGCTTTTTGTGGAGATATAGAGTTTACTGTGACTGTGCTGCTTGTTCAACTTGATTAGCAAAGTCCCGTCTGTGCCCTGTATTCCAACAAAAACACTATTAAAATAAGGCAAAAACGTATCATTGGTATTGCTTGAACTTGCCACAACCTTTGGAAAGCTGGTCTCCTCATCAATCAAAGCCAGAAGGTTACACGGTTTTGCAGCGAGTAGGTCCAAAATGTTTTGATTGTCGTTGAAGCTGATTGTTTTCCAGACAATGTCCTCCTTCAGGTACTCCTTTTGCTCCAGCTTAAAAATGTGTCCCACAAAGAACTGCTGTAGCTTTTCATTGGCAAAGTTAATGCACAGCTGTTCAAAACTACACACAAAAAAGAATATTTCCGTTGTGAGTATTTCCTACTGCCGTTAATGTGTGAGATGAATATTGACCTGTTTGTGTTGAAGTTCTCGAAGCCAAAAATGTCCAGCAGCCCCACCGACAGGAAGCTGACCTTATGGTTTGTCTGGAGTTTCTTGTAAATCACAGCGTTTATTTTATTCACGATCCATGTGAACAGTTTGTTGTAGATGGCCTAAAGACATGGAACATTTTGTCGGTTTAGTTTAACATTGTCAGAGAAATGTCAGTGTTGCATCACCAGCTACAGAACAGTAGGAATGAGGAGCACACAGCACAAGATAAATGAACAATTTTACTAAATAAAATAAAAAAAAAACCCTCTTTTACCACATTATTGTACATCCATTCATCTGATATTTCTGTTCTGATAATTCACTAGTCCATTTAGCTGCTGCTATTATTACTATTGTTTATTCTAGTCATACTCTCTGCTGTTAAAGTTATAACTCCAGAATTTTTATTCATCATATTTTATTATCTTACTACTTATTATTTTATTTTATGATCTATTATCTTAAATAACAAATCCTGTTTGATGTGTGCAATCCGAGTGCTTTTTTTTCCTCCTTTTTATTCCGCTGTAATGTGTGCAACGATCGCATTCAAATTTACCCACTGTGGGATGAATAATAATAATCTTATCTAATCTGAATACAGGTTAGTTTTTCTTGATTTTACATGATCATATTCTAGCTTTATACAGTAGTTCAAACTTGGAGCAAATGCAAACCTGATAATAAATGTATTCCAACATTTTGGTTTCCACAGAAATACACAATAACTAACTCTAACCCTAAGAAAACATACACAACAGTTGATCATGGAGCTCTGTAGAGTGTAGACACAACTGAGATATAAAACCACAACACCATGCTCCCCATCATACAGGCCCTGTGACACTACAAGGTCAAATATGTACAAATATTAACTTGCACGTTCACATTTTTTATACTTAAAGCCGCAAATGTTTAGTCAAAGAGTAGACTGTTAGGATAACGGCTGCATAACGACTTACAAACATATTTCCATGGCTCTATTGTATTGGTTAAAGGTTTCATGGGTGATGTTTTACCTGCAGAAAGTTTCATACTACTGCTTTAAGTCCACTTGTGATACTTTTAATTATTCTTTTGTTCCTGTAACGGTACTTTCACTTCAGTAATACAACTATATAGCAGCATGGACATTGCACATTTGAGCTGCCTCTTTGATAGTCATTGGTTTCAGTTATAGTTTATTGTCGTAGTTCTCGCTACACAGACCTTCACTACAGCGTCTCTGCAGTCGGACGCCTGCTCAGAGCTCAGGGGCTTGGTCACCCTTTCTCTGGCCGTCATGAAGGAGCGCTCTGTCAAACTGTGGGCTAGAGAGGACTTCTGCACCTGCAAAACAATTTATTTACAATGAATTTACTGAATGTATGACACACATTTTGTATGAAAGCATTTTGAAAGGGGTTGCCACAAACCTGCAACAATGAGGCTGCGATGCTGAAGTGTTTGGACTTGCTGACAGCAGATGTGTCCATGTTGTTTTGTGTGTTGGCTGGAAGTCAGTGTATAAACAACAATAACAGGGAAACTGTCTCAAAACTTCTGAATCACTCTAAATGAGAACCTATGCAATACTCTTGGATGGCATGGCATGCAACATGATATGACTGAATATATGATATGAACATAAATGCAAGCGAATGCATTTTATGTATCATGATAAGCTACTGTTCTGCTTCCTTGCAATAAACTTTGCACTCCCTTATGTATGCATTGAACTGACTCACCCTGAAAGCGCACGTTTCCCAGGTGTAAAATGGCCGCAAGCAGCTTCACCACGTCCTGGGACTGACTCTCAGAGAAGGACAGAATCTTCATCGCTGCACTGATGCGATGGAAGTCTTTGGCATCATCTCTGCTGTCACACTGGATACAACCTCCCTACACACATTTATGCACATACACACACATACAAATACACAGCAATTAGAAAATAAAAAAAACACAGTATTATGCAGCAAATATTGCATGGTAATGTTTACCTTGGTCAGAAAAGTGTATTCCTCAGCATTTCCAAGGCTGTATACTTTTTTCTCTTCCTCAGAAAGTCCAGCCAACAAGCAGTAAAATATGTGGTAGTTACGTTCGTCCAGAGCCTTAAGGAAAGGACAAAGATGAGTTTTAGTTGGTCTAACACTGCATAAATCTTAATGTGCACAAATGAGTTTGTAACACGTCAGGATTTCCCCCAGTTTACGAGTGATGTGTACAGTATCATTACAGGGCTACACTGCAGTCATATATTCTATACAGAGAGATAAGGAGAGACTATCTGGGGATAAGGGTTACTACCTGTAGTGGGGCAAATATATGTTCAAGAATATACATGTATCAACATAACAAAGAAAATATCTCTAAAATGTCTAATGAAATTAATGAAAATGAAGTATAACATGCCATAGAAGCCCATTACCCTCAAAATGCTCTCACAGACCTGATTTGGCCCATGGGCCTGAGTTTGACATGCCTGCCTTAGTATCATTAGTTTTGCCTCCACTCGCTGCCTTTGTCCACTCTTGTATTCTTTACACTATGACATAGCCTTAGAGCAGGTCTAGAGTTAAAGTTCAACAGCTCATTGTAATTTGAGGAATGATACAGTAAGTCTTTTTGTGAAAGTGCTGACCTGACGACAAACTCGGGATTTCTCTAGGAGATATTGCTCCACACGTGCGCCTTCGATCACACCGCTCTTGTTGAAGAATATTTCCAGGTATTTGCCAAATCGACTGGAGTTGTCGTTGCGAACCGTTTTTGAATTTCCAAAAGCTACATGGACAAAATAATAGATTATTGCATTTCCAGGTAATAAATCATAGAGTTTTCAATGACACACCTTCAAGAATAGGGTTTGATTCCAAGATTTGCTGTTCAAGCTCCTGTTCAGACAGCTGCCCACTTATAGCAGCCAGAAAACGGAGGATCAGCTTTGTGCTCTCTGTCTTTCCTGCTCCAGATTCTCCACTAAAAACAATATATTATTTACAAACTGCAAAAACATGAAATGTTTGTGTCCAGATACAAGCTAACCTGATGATGCAGCACTGGCTCTTCAGGTGGCGTTTCAAGTTGAAATAACAGGCCTCAGCGATGGCAAATATGTGAGGAGGGAGTTCTCCAAGTTTTTGGCCGTGATATAATTGTATCTAAGAAGTGGACATATGGTACATTCACTATTCAAGGTGGACTATGGTATTCAGGGAATCATATGAAAGCATATCAGCAGAAGTATATCAAAACCAAGTGAAAACAAATCTAGGTCACGTAAGTAAAGTCATCTATAATAACATAAAACTAGATCATTCATGTTTGCAACGCAACAGAGTGAAGCATAATTGAAAACGTTTTGTACATATCAAATCAATAGAAATATGACGATCTTTACCTGTTCAGTTGTATACAGAGGGAAATCCTGGTAAGGGTTTACAGCAACCAGCACAGACCCAATGTAAGTCTAAATAAAAACAAATAGTTGTTTAGGGATAGTATTCTAAATCTTCTATATGCCCTTATGCACTGTGTTGGCACTTGTGCTTTTCTTACATAGATGAGGCCTTGCTTGTGCCGCAGCAGCAGGTTTCGCAGAAGTCCAGCCTCCGTCATGTCCCCCAGTTTAATCATGTCCTCCACTCCTTCCACAGACGTTGGGTGCATGACACGGACACTGCTCTCCAGCTCTGGAAAAAGCCACTGCTCCTAAAAAAAAGATGTATGTTATTGATATTGTAATGGAATGGAAACAATCTGAAAACACTTTAACTACCAAATTTACTTTTTTGATTTTACAATAATCTCTCCTGGTTTCCCCCTTTTCTTGGATAATGTTGGTGAAGTGACACATGCAGCAGATGTGACGCAGGGATAATATAATTACTGTTACTTAGCAACACAGTGTCAACAGGGGGCAAAGTCAGTCTATTACTAGTACAGAGCGGATATTAAGTATACATGAAGTATACATATGAAATACTAGTTCAGAGCTTCAAGTCTGGAGCGCCGCTGCCCTGGTTGAGAAATGTCCCACCAACAAATCAAATTTTATTTTTAATGATATAAAACATTTTTATTTTTACATTTAAATAAATTTAATAAAAGATTTAAGTTGCTGGAGTCATTTATATTTTTAAAATCTCCATTTTTGTTGTATGCGCTTTAAAAGATTATTAAAAAAATATATATATATCTACTATAATAGATTAGAAATAAAAATTCAAACACAGACATATCAAAGAGATATTGTGGATAAAATCAAAAGGAAAGATTGACAAATACATCTTTGGAAATTTTTTAAAAGACCAGATCAGCCTCTGATTTGACAAGTCAACAGTGACTCCATAAATAAAAGGTCATCAGTCTGAAAAACCGGCAAATGAACTCCTACAAGATTAACATGGCTAACACAACATAAGTAAATCACTTGAAAAATAATCTATACAAATTTAAATGACTAGTTGCTTTATTTAATGTGTGTGTGAATCTCAAGGTGTAACAATGCATAAAGATTGTTCTGTCTGAAATGTAAAAATGTTTTAAAATGTTTAAAAATGTAAATGACCCTTGAAAAATGTGCAACAGATGTGATGATTTTTGTCATCTTCCCTGAAAATTAAACTTTAAAAAAAAGATGGTCTGATATCACATTTAATTGGTTTACTATATGAAAGTAATCCCTTTGTTTCTACTGTGTAAAAAAGAGATTATCTATCAATAAAATGTGGGCATCTGAAATGTAACATATGTAACAAACTTCCGTGTAGCTCATTCCATCAAAGGATCACGCCCGTTACACAGATGAACAGAGCTAATATGTATAAAACAGTTATCTTCTAGCAACTACTAATAGACAGAAGAGGTATTTAACATAATGTATCTCCTGATTATCAAAATCTAATTTTTGGCCTTCTGTCACACTATACTCAATTACTTTAAAATGTGTATTTGTAGTGGAAGGTTTCTGTAGCACTCAGCATTATACTTCAAGTGTGAATGTTTCTTCACTAACTTGACTGGTATACAATTAACATTTTACAATGAGCCATAAAATAAGAATAAACAGACACATACTTGTCCATCGTCATCCACCAAAAAGCGTTGACCAGATGGGGTTATTTTGACCCTGGCTCCAATGGGGATCCCAATTTCAGAGTCCAACCAGACCCACTCACCCTAAACAGGTAAGCAATCCAAAAAAAAATAAAATAAAGGTACACAATATACGTATGATTTTACTCACAAAATAATTGAAATTCTCACCTTTCTTAGCATCGCCATTTTCCCTTTCAGCTCCCTAAGCAGGGAATAAAAACAAGATTGACCTCAACTGCAAACTGGTAAGAATGAATGTAAAAGACAGTCCAAAATATGCACAAGTAGTACTGGCCTGTTAGTGCGGCGTCATTCTCTGTACTGTCCCAGCTCACAGTAGTCTCTGTAGAACTTGCCCCAACACCTTGTGGAGAATTGACGCATTGATTTTATGGAACTTTGACTTTGAACCGACTGTAGGTGAAGGAAGAGGAAAAACCTATTCACCTACTGAGGGTGGTGCCAGGACTGTAAAATCCTGGCAAAGTCTCCATTTTAATATCGCAAAAATAAACCTTCATATGAAAGAAAAATGAACAAATTAAAGTATGTGTTGAAAATGTTTCAATTCGTGCCACTATGGGAAACCCAAATAAAGCAGCTGTGATATGGATTCCCCAAGGGTCAAACAGTGTTGTAATAACTGCATGTGTAGCCTTTGGACCAGGGTCGTGAATGATCAGAGGAGATACAGCAGCGCATCTCACGGACAGATACTGCAATAAAGATGTAAACGGAGATTAGAAGTTTGTTTATCTCCACTTGTAATGTAACTTTCTAAACCATTTTGAAAAATACCAATAAATGGTGGTGACCCAAAGGCGTCAACAAGACTAGTGATAAGAGTTAACACGTCTTTTATGACACTAGGCTTCAACATAAATTACACTTAATTTGAGGTGGGGCTGCTGACATCAGATGGTTATGACGAAGGCATCCTATGGTGATACAGTTCTGTTATCTTATTAAAGGCACTCCTTGGTAATATTGACATTTAGTTACATCAATACAAAAGCCTGTGCATATGTAAGAAAACACAGATCAATATCAGAGAGTCAATATCAATTTATTTGAAATTGAAGACACAAACACTGTACATTTCTCTATTGGCAGTACAAACTAATGGCCATTAACATATAGCAGACAGACAAATATACAGATGTTGTCCTTCAATTCGCCTCATTAAAGTCAATTAAATTATTCTTTAAACACTCACATAAGCCAAGTTATTAAAAACACTGCGTGTGGGTTCTTAAAAAGCAAAACTAAAAAAGGTAAGAAGTGTCTTAAAGCAACACAACAAAGGCTTAAACTTAAAAAAGGCAGCACAATGTGAGGCACACACATGTAAAATTGTTTAAAAATAAAGGCCACAAACTATATTCAACAGCAGAAAATATTTAAGTCGTTTCCAACAGGGTACGAAAATCACTATGAGTAAAAGTTAAAAAAATTAACCCCTTTCTGCCCCAAAGCAGCAGAATCGTAACTGAAACCAGGACACTTTCTATGCAGTGACCTGGCTTCCCACACTCGTTTCCTTTTATTTTAGTAGTCCTCCATCTCTAATACGGTTATTCTAACTTCTTTCTCCATTTCATACATTTCTGTGAACACCTGGCACCGAGAGGGTTAATAAATTATGAAAGGCTCCAGACTTGTAAACTAACGTTTCCGATCACGATTTGCACAAAATTAAAAGCAAAGCAGTTCACAATCTATCACCTAAAATACTTGATGCATATACACACAAGTTGTGATTTTGTTTAAAATTAAAATGCTGCCAGTGCGGACCATACCAGACCACACTGCCGTCACTTAAGCCTGTTGTAAACAATTGAGAAATTTCACATTTGCTAAAAAGGTCTGTGTGACTTCTGAATGCAGTCAGTTTCAACTAAAATAAACATTCATTATGTAATAAGCTATATTACACCACTGATCCATTAGATCAATAAAAATATGTAATTGATGCATCTCTACAGACCTGGGTAAAAATGTGTCACATGGATGCTAGTAATTACATTTCAACATTAGTTATGGCCATCTAAGTATGTGGCCTAAATAATAGCAGCTTAAATCTTAAGGGGAAGTTACAAATGAGAATCCAACTCAAAATGCTCTAACAAGACTAAAGAATACATATATAAAACCACATTTTTACCCAAGTCTGTGAGTAAACTAAAACATAACGTCCTAAAGTCTAATGAAGGTGCCAAAAAATGTGCTAATTAAATCTTTCCTTCAAGTTTAAGAGCCCTCCGTGCTCGGCCTCTTCAGCTCTGCGCTGTACTTAAGGGTTGCGCGGTCCGTTACCAACTGCACATCCACCCGGGTGAAGATGGAAATGACCTAAAATGCAGTCAGACATAATCAGTAATCATTCTTATTATCTGTGTTTTCACCGATAATGAAATTCACCTGCTGAACTGGAGCTTCATTGGGATTTTCGCGTTTCCATATGAGAGTCAGCTCAAGTGTTTTTCCAACATTGCGTTTAAAAAAGGCTTCAACACCGTTGATTTGCTAAAGAAAGGAAAGATAATCATGCGTCAGGATTTATACAAGTGTGAACAGTGGCACATTTGAACTCGAACCTTGGGGTAAATGCGTTTCTGAACTCCATAGCGGAGAACCAGCACATCGAAGGCCTGATCCAGCACTCCCATCACCATGGCCTCAGACTCCAGCGGTCCACACTCCTGCACACAAGACAGCACTGAGACCGGAAAAGCTACACACCACTGCACACAGAGACTGGAAAAGCTGCCAACACCCTCACATACAGAGACAAGCCCAAGTGCTAAACTGGTATAATCTGTATTATGTGGTATCTGCATATCAGCTTAGAGCAGATATAAGAGATAAGAGATCCTTTAGCTTTCCCAAAGTGAGGATATTTGGTGTAGGAATAAAGATAGCTGTAAATGCTCCTTTAACTTTAAAATCTAGAATAATATTTAGCTTAATGACACAATTCAAGTCCAATGGATGGATGTAAAGATTATTTGATAAATCACAACAGTTACAAGGTTTTATCAGTATACCCTCCAACCACCCATACGCACACACACGTACACAATACAATAACACTCACCTTCACAAACACCCCAAAGAACAACTCTGTGCTGAGCTCATGGACTCTTTTGGCTGCAGTCTTTTTGTCATTACAGTGTTCTGCTTGTTTCTGCACTTCGCTAGACACCCGCCCCAACATAGGTCCACAATCTGCTTGTATGGAAGAAGAAACAAATTTAAATCTATGGAATCATGCTCAGAAACATGTTACTCGTACCAAGCGATGCAGCCAGGAGCCGGTGGACAATAACATCTGCATATCTTCTGATGGGAGAGGTGAAGTGAGTGTACAGAGGAACATTCAGGGCATAATGTTTATACTGCTGCTCGTCTCTTTTCAGCCCAGAGCAAAAATATTGGGCCATCTAAAGACAAAGTGTTACACATTAGAACGGTTTTGTGTAAAAGTTTTTTTTATGAATGTGTGGCCAACTGACCTGCAAAGGTCTTGAACACAAGTGAGTGAGGACTTCTTTCCTGGCTGCAGAATACTGATCATTCCCAACCGTGGCATTGAGGGTTTTCTACAAGGAGATCAAAACCTCCATGTGAAAAAGCCATTGGGACGTTTCATTGATGACAGTGCACAGTAAACCTACTTGTAAAGCTCCCGCAGAGGAAAAATCCATGTCTATACCCAGAGTTTTACAGACTTCCTGCAGGTGCAGGACGAGTTTGGCTTTGGGTGGAGGGTGACATCTGAGCAGAGCCAACTCAGGGAAATGCCTGTGGATGTGATGTGCTGTGGCTATGTTGGCCAATAACATGAACTCTTCCACCAACCTAAAAGAAAACAAATGATGTGTGAGTTTTAACTAAATACACCCAGTCCAACGCCCTACACACTTTTTTAATCTGATCCCTCACACACATAAAATTTTTAAAAATCTAAAATGTATTAATCCTTTCACATTCACTTTCATGGCCAAATTCTATTGTTGCATTTAAATGTTACCAATTTGAAATTCAGTACTGCTGTAGCACACATACAAGCCGAAACTCTGTTTTTTTAAATTCTATTTTTCAGCTCATGCTTTTAACATTTAGTGTTGGAATCAAAACAAAAACTCTTGTTTGATGAAACTAATCAGCCAATTCTAATGCAAGGAATGTTTGAACTCACTTGTTACTGTCTCTGTACTGGTAAACGTAGCAGCCTTGAGGCATCATACTTTCTTTATCCAAAGTAAAAGACAGCTTCAACTGAATAGAAAAAGTGGTGTAAGACAATAGATATTTTTAAGTCGTTTTCTTAAATGATTACCTGGTCCAGACGAAGGGCTCCCCCACTGAAGCGCTGGTTGCGGAGGTTCTTGGCGATGGCGTGCAGGTGGAGCACAGCCTGGTGGATCTCATCGATGGGATGTTCAGGATCAAACAGAGGCAGCTCCTCAGCAGTGAACAGTTTTTCGGGGGCTTCGATCATGCTCTGGGCATGGTCGTATGATAACTTAATACAGGAGCGGATCACTGAGCGGCCAAACCACTCACTCAGTATCTGACAGAAGAAAGAAAAGTCTTAGAAAAAAAGAATACATTAACCGTAATGTTGTACACATTATTAGGTACCTTTCCTTCAGGAGTAAGTTTCCAAATGACGGAGAAGGTAAGTCTGTCTGTGAGAGGGTTGAGACTGCACAGCTCCTCACAGAGCAGTCGAGGCAACATGGGAACCACCTACAAAAGTCAAATATGCTTAAAAATAAGACTACAGTAAAAAGAAAGACAACTTTACAAACCTTTTGAACCAGGTACACACTGGTAGCCCGTTCACTGGCCATCAAATCCAAAGCATTCCCCTCCTCCATAAAATAAGTGACATCAGCAATATGGACTCCGACTTCATAATTTCCTGGAAAGATTAATCATATACAGTGTTCATACCACAAGACAACATCTTTGCATATTAGCTCATGTTTACGACCACTAACAAAATAATAATAATAATGAAAAACTGCAACAAAGTAACATCTGAAGGCCAACGGATACAAGCTCGTGATACTAAACACTGAAAGCTGGGGTTGTCCATAGAGCAAAGTTAATACTTTTGCTGCAGTCTTTTGGGTTATGACTCTGTACAGCCACAGACTGGACGTTTTCACAAAACCACTCTAGCCCTGTCAGGTTAGATAGAAACGTTTATGAACTGCGGTTCAGGTCTTCCACGTATATTGAGTCTGTATTTCAACTTAGACATTCTAACATACAAGTTTTGTTTTACACCTTTACATCGTTTAGGGAAATTGTCCAGATGGAAGATGATACAGGGGTGGAGGTTTAAGTCTTTTACAGACTCCAACAGCTTTTCTTTAAAGATTGTCCTATATTTTGCTCCAACCTCCTTCCCACAAACTCTTCCCTGTCCCCGCTTCCCACAGCATGATGCTGCCACTGCCAGGTTGGACACTGGAGATGGTGCACTGAGGGTGATGAGCAGTGTTAGTTCAGCTCCACCCTTCTGTGCTTCACACTTTTTGTGGCTTTATTTCAACAATGAGTTTCCATTTACTACTTGTGTGTGGTGCATGACTTTTATGACCTTTTTACATCTCCAGCTGAACTGTAGATGTCTGCAGCTCCTCCAGAGTCATCAAAGGGCACATGGGGCGATTTTCTGATTATTTGGCTCGTTAGTTTAGGTGGACGGCAGTGTCTTTAAAAATATACAATGGTGAGATTCTCTTTCTAGTTCTAAGCAATGGATTGAACATCGCTTTACATAGCAAGGCTTCCACCACTCCATCCCTGACCTTTCTGATAGGTTTCTTGGACTTCATGAATGTGTTTTGTGGACAATACACTAAACATTAGCTGAGGCCACTACAGAACAGCTGTAATTATTCCGAGAGCAGATCACACACACACAGGTGGGCATTGTTGGCAAGATGTGAGCAGTCATGAGGAGAATTTTCATGGGCAGTGCCTCAGAAATGCTGTATGGGGAATAGTGCAAGCCCTTTTTATTTAGAACAAATAACACAATTGTCTCATTTTGCAGTTTGTGTGCAAAATATGACAAAATAGGCCACTGAATACACCTGCTATAACAATACATATACGTTTAATATTTAAGCATCAAAACAATTACCATCAGGGAGAAGTTTACAGGACAAAGCATCATCCAGATCTCTGGCTGTTGCTGGGTCTATGGTGAAGATGCACTGTTTCCTGAAATTATATAAAAAGTACGTTAATGCCAGTTTTCAGATTATATGACATAATAGCATGGATATACCGAAGATCTCTCCTCCTCTCCATCTCCTCTGGTGGAATGATCCAGGGTAGGTTTTTGGGGAGGCAGTCTAAAACCTCATTTGTAAAGTCAGAGAAATCTACTTCATATTCAATCAAGATACCCTCCGTCTCTGGCTCAATTTCTCCAGCCTGACCAAGCGATTTGGCAAGCAGCCTGTAAATGGAAATATGTTTAGAAACAATGTAACCACCTTACAATATCTAAACACTTACCCCTGTGCAAAGTTGTTGTCAGCAGGCCAGTCCACTATTCTGCATATGAACAAAGTGTTGGCATAGTCCTCTGGTCGAGAGCTGAAGTCTTGGGGACAAGCCGACAAAGGAACGTTTATGCGTGGCACGCGGTGATCCGTGGGAGAAAACATAGCAAAGGTCTTGTCAGGTAGAAATCGCAGGAATCCGGACGCAGCCCTTGAATGCTTCTTTTCCACAATGTAAACCACCTTGTGAAGAAAAAAAAAAGACACAATTAGCAAACAGTACACTACAAATGCATAGTGAAAGAAATATTGGTTCAACTCGCTTTGGCAGTTCTCTGTAGCTCATCGTCACTAAATTGACCGTGGGCAATCTCCTCTGGTCTATTGAGCTGCTGATTTACATTTTTTCCAGTTCGCTTGCGAGACGTGTCTGACTCATAGGCACCCTCACAGTCAGAATCGGACCGTACCACCTGCAGCGTCAAATACATAAAAGTCATACTATTGTCAATATTTTTGGAAGTTTCAACCTGTGATTTTACCTTCCACTGATCCCGAGGCAGGACTTGCACAGCCACAATATCTCCATTCAGAGCTCTGTTGCGAGCTACAATGCCGTCAAGAAATAAATCCCGGCCATCATCCTGTGTAGTAATACCACTTTGAGCCACATGTCATTTCACAACATCTAAAAAAAGAAAATTCACTTACAGGACAAGAGATAAAGGCGTCGTGGTATTTCTTGGGGTTGATTCTTAGCTGACCCTATGAGAAACTGACATTATGAACAAGAACTACTGCTATAGAGGTTAGATGGATTCAAATTACCTGAATGAGTTCTCCTCTCTTTAGTCCATGAGAAACCTCCTCCAGCGACATGTAAGGCTCAAACACTTGTTTTTTGGTTTCGTTCCCTCTGTTTTTTTTCTTGTCAGCTGGAGAACTGGCCACTAGATTTAAAGTTTACACGGTCAGTCACTTTGAAATGATTATTATTTTTTATTTTTTCTTGTAACTTGCCTTTATTTGGTTGAAGTTTTTGAGATTTTGGAGACATATGGGCCTCAGCTTCATGCTTGATCATATTTTTCTGATCTTCTTTCTGCTTTGCTGGGCTCTTTTTCTTGGACTTCTTGGTCTTTTCTGATTCTTGTTGAATTATACCCTCTTTATTCGGAGCTTGAGGACCATCTTCATTGGAGACTACATCTTTATTTTTCTTATGCTGCTTCTGTGGTTTCTTGGATTCATTTAAGGCCATCAACTCTTCTCCGGATTCAATGTCCCCATCCTGGCTGGTGGTTGTGTCCCTCCTCTGTCCTTTCCTGAGCTTCTCTGAGACACCAGGAATCACCTCGTTCTCTGGAGGCTCATTACCACAACTAAGTTTCTCCATGTACAAGGACAGGGAGGACTCCCCAGTTTTGCTTTTCACAGAGGAGGGTGAAAAGTCACTTGAATCTGAAAAATCATTTGGCAGTTGATCCCTTCGTCTCTGAGGTATGGCCAGCCCAGCACTATGCACATGCATATGAGGAGTGCTGAGAGATATACCTTCATCTAGACTTAATGTGTTCCTTGCAAATTGCTCCAGATAAGAGTTGAACTTGCTGCTGCGGTGCTGGCTGAGGAGTCTGGCATAGGCATCTTTCTGAGGAGGAACATGAGGCTTGTTCTGAGCATCCTTGGGCCTGCGATTATGGTTTCCCTTATTAGATTGTGCAGATGAATCCATTTTGATCTGTAAATATTTAGGAAACATTGAGAATAGGAATTCAACAAATTCCTTAACTTACACTTGTGTATTTGGCATATAACTTAGCAAGCCTAAGTCAATTTTTTATAAAATATTCGTAAATGAAACTTGACTGTAGTCGCATCGCATATCCAGCAGTTTCCCCGTCCCAGATGGCATGTGGCTTGTTATGAAGGCTCGAATTAGCCAGGTTAGCTGGACAGTAATCACAGTAGCATTGAGCGTTACTAGACATGCTCCTAACATAAATCTGGTAAGTTAACTCTTTTGTCAAGTAAAGACCTGGTTTCTCGTTAGGAAACTCATCAATTACTGAGCGTCAAACACTGGATCGAACGGTTATGTCATGTCCCAGGCGTGGACAGATGTTAGCATTAGCTTCGCTAAATCAACTAGAATCAGTTTATACAGTCCACAGACAAGATTGGGTTTATTCAAACAATCTCGTCTGTGGCAACTTACTTTATGTCTGAAGTTTCTGTTTCTGCAGAAGAGTCGGTGCTACTCCGAGAGAAAGCTAGCTCTAACTTTAGCTTAAACCACAGCTTTCTCTCCCTCTGTCGTCATCTTGGCGTCAGTCGTTTCTAAATCCCCGGTACGCGAACCCCTGTACTCCTGAAGACTTGAGAACAATCTATGGTACAGCCTGGACACAGAAACTACAGACTTGTGGATGAGGATGTAGAGATCCTTGTGGAGCTCACAGCCCACACTGCTCTACTGAGACACTTCATAGGAAATGATGGCTGACAGAAATATATACAATACTGATTTTGGAAATATATAAAAAGGATGTATGATAGTTATACAAAGACTTGCCAAAATATTGTGAATGTTGATGTCAACACATTTATTTTGAATTATACTTGTTTACTAAAAGTCAAGCGGCATGTGTGGGACGTGGTTAAAATCATTTACAAATACGCTTAATTTGCGTAAATCAAACTATTCAACAATAACCATTTTATATTTTGCGTAATAATGAAATTCATTACATAACAGCAAAACAGATCTACCTATGCATTCCTAGCCTGGTTCATATGGATCTATTATGGCCTGGTCGTGTACCACACAAATTACATTACATGCAGGGAAATGATGATTGATCGGAGTGTACGGATGGCTAAGGCCAGATTAATGCATTCCTAATTTGAAATGAAAAATATATAGAATTACCTGTTCTTTTGTTTTTATTCATATATTTATCTCACAGGCCACCACTGGAGGGCAGTCGTCACTTATTCGTGGATGGGGTCTGTTTGCCACATTTGGTAAATTATTCTTCTTCTGACAAAAGTATAGATCTTGTAGTTGGTTGTGACAATGGGGGGAGACTGGGGCTATGCTGTTGGTTCTACCCGCCTGTTGCTTCAGAGGAACCACCCTTCCCTTGGGTTGCGTTTATCTGTAAACATTTCCATCTTTAGTGAACAACAAATTGAATATATTAGTATACAATTATTTTGTTACTGTTGGCGTAACTAATTCTGATTGTTTATATATTTAATATTTGTATTATTACTACTAACTAACATACTTTTTTATATACAGGTAAGGTTTGTCTGTGTTATATAAGTTGATACATTTGAAAATAAATGCTAAACTAAAAATTTTCATAAAAAGGTCAGTGTTGTACATACGCAAGAGATAACGTAACAAGTCTGGTAATGTCCCCCTGTTCCTAATGTGGGTGAACCCAACTAAACGGTGTCACCAGGAACAACAAGGTTCCTTACTGGGACATTTGTTGAAAAGAACATTCATTGTATATGGTCCTGGCTCATGACACCGATGCAACAACTACAGACTAAAGATTAAATGTATAATTCATCAGCACTATACAGTGTGCCGTCAAACCAAGGTGAGACCATTGATTACATGAGTGGGCACCATATGGGACTTGATGCCTGACTCTGCAGACTGAAGGCCCTCTATTTACGAGTCTTACAATTTCAATATGACTGTGAAAGGTTTTTGCCTTGACACTTTTCACTGATTTACGGATAATTGTAACATTTTAGAAAAACAAGTTATTGTCACATGACATATTGTAAGTGAAGGAGATATGTAAATTATCAATTTGATAAGAAACAGGATCAAACGTACAAGACAAAAATCTGACCATTTTTGTTTTCATGAGGAGTTGTTGAGTATCTGATGGACATGTTTTAATGCACTTTTTCATTTGTTTTGGGGCATTTATTCTGGAAACCCAAACTACAGTTGATAAAACTGAATTAGAGTAGTGTGCAGTGAGAGAGACGGGTTGGTACAATAGTAGGTCTGTACCAGGGCTGTGGTCGTACAGACCCAAGTTGTAAAGCATGCCGATGAAGCAGCAAACGCCTATCAAATATTCATTAGACTCGGGGAGGCTGTGGGCTGCAATGGAAGATGAAACAGAGGGGGCAGGAGCAGCCACTTTGTGTCTCTTTCCGCTATTTGCTTCATTTTACTGGACACTTCCTGTACTTCAGCCAACGTCAATCTTCACTAGGCCAATATGCCATCCATCCATTTTATTCTCCTTTATCCATTTCTGGGTCAGGGGGGTGGCAGTCAGAGCTGCACAGTGAAGTAGGTCTCATGGTGGGCTCGAACCCACAACCTTCAGGCCTAAAGGCCAATGCTCTACCAACTTACTCTCACCCCTAGGCCAATATGAAATGATGAATGTATTTTTGGAATTTGGTTGCAGGATCTCTGCTTGTTCATGCTTAAATATCCAAATAGCCACCCCATGCCTCCTATAGAATCCACATCCATAAAGTTCTGTAGATAAGGGCATGCACATAATTGAAGCTTGAGTGTAAATTCAGACAGGAAGACCATAAGAGACGTCATGCCTACCACACTGACTTCTCCCTCTACACGCCTGCGCCTGAGCTCAACCTCAATCAGCCTCAGCTGCTCAGTAACACACCTGCGCTCATCATCACTTCATGGCTGGATTTAAACAGAGCCTCTCAGTTCTCTGCAGTTCAAGCAGCTGTACAAGCAGCAACCCACCTCCCTCAGTTCTCTGCAGCTCCAGCAGCTGTACAAGCAGCAAACCACCTCCTCCCCATCCCCGCCTATTCAGTGGAGTATCATGTCATGTCTTTGGCACAGCCTTCTTTGCGACCAGGGTCTAGGCCCCAGGGGGTTCGCAAGCTTGTACTTTTTTAAAAACTCCCTCTTGGAAACGTCATGCAGTATTCCTGCATGACTTGGGTCTAATCGCCAAGCTTAATGAACATTCCATGTTCAAATATTTGCACCCAATCAATGCGTCTACTGGTGTCTATTCACGCAATCTTGATAATAAATATGTTCTAATGCAATCTTTATTTTGAGTCTTTCTAGATTGAGGTACAAAACAGATGATGCACACAACAGTTCTGAGTCTTTGCAATCCAAAACCATAAATCTAAACAAAAATACTTATTATTCGTAAACACACTATATACACAACCAAACTGGTTGGAATTACCTCTGGGAACACACGTGCCACAGCGGAGCAGCTCTGTGGTGCCAAACTGCCATTGTATCCTTGGGCAAAGCACTTCGCCCACAATGGCGAATGAATACTGACAAATGACTCACATGAGTTGCTCATAACTCCATCTAGTGGAAGTAGATACAAGTAACAACAAAATGGATATTATTCTTACAATAATATAATAATACTTTAATCATTCTTATATTCGTAATATAATCATAACAATATACCAATCACTATCACATAGCCGTTATTTGCCAACACCCTTTTCGTGTAAAGGAGGACTTCTTCGGGAAGACGAATGCATTTAGTATGACTCAGTCCAATAGCCAGGCTTGCTCTTCTATCACCATCTCTACACGGTCCTCACAGTCAGCGGCTGCGCTCTTTCAGTACTGGACAGCTCCCGTGTGTTTCCCACACGCCTCCTCCTCCTGCAGACTGGCGACAGGAGCTCAGCGACACTTCAGTGGCCCACTCCGCCTTCACAGGGAGGGACGGGGGCTTCGGGAACATTTGAAAGTGTATCTTATCTTCACTGAGCTCCCACATGGAACTGAAGATGGTGACGGCAACACACACACACGGTGTCCTGGTGGATTACGGACAATTACTCAGTGAACAGACAGAGCGAAGGATGTGGTGAGATCGTGGGAACTGAGCAATGGATGCGTTTGTTTTTACCTGTAAGGTAGATATGATTCACTACACCGTGTGTGTGTTTTTTTAATGGCTGTTATGATCACGTCTTGATCACGGTTCGAGGATCCTTGACCGCGTTTGTGAACCGGGACCATGGCTCCGGTTTATTTGCTGCTGCTGCAAACTGTTGTTGTTTGGGCTTCAAACTATGGATACGTGGAGTGGTCTGACAGTGACAGAGACGACAAGAACCCCCCTGTCTTCAGCACACAAAACATCTATCGGGAGTCGCTCCACAACCCCACGTTTGACTCGCATGCTCCAGCCACAGAGCGCGCAGTAGTGGCGCACAAGATTGAGGAGGACTTGCCCCGAGTGGTGACCGCCTTCTTGCACACGGGGGACTCTTCCGCGCTCAGGCAGGTGAACTGCTCACGAAGGTATGAGCTCAGCAGCCTGAAAGGCGGCCTACACGTGGCTTCGCACTACTCCTTCCATAGCATCTTGGCTACAGTTGCGCACGCCACCAACTTCCTAAACGTGATACTTCAAACGAACAGGTCCCGAGAACGCACTGTACACCGGGACATCCACTTGTACCATGCATTGGTTCAGAGCATCCTAGAAGGAGATCCCAAAATCCACAGGGCAGTTGTTACTTTTCACTCTGACGCTCAGACCTCGGGTCCTCACATCTTTTTACAGGCTACAAGAACTGAGAAGGATGTTGTGTTACAGGACTTTTCTGCCTCCGCACATAGGCGCCTCAGAAACAGAAGTCCTGAGTCAGACTGGTTTAATGACATAAGAGACGGGAGATCCCCCACGCACAAGAAGGAACTGTCAGGCTCAAAGGGAGAAAGTTACTTACTGGACAAGAACCAGATCAAATGGTCTGCCCCTTATTTGGAGTGTGAGCACGGCGCCTTTGTGCCCTATTGGCTTCTCACGCTGTCTGCAGGCTTCTATGGGCTCAAGAATAACTCTGCGCCTGAATTCAGGTGAGGAACCTTAAACTGTTTAGTGTTGTCCCATACAGTATGTCTTGATTTACAAGCTGTAGATGTGCAATGCATACGAGTCTGCTCAGATGTGGCGTTGATGGAAGCAGATGGCGAGTGCACTTCAGACACAGCCCTCATCTGATTCAGATTTACATGTGATGTCTTTATGTGATCTCCTTATATCACAATTTGACATTGCACTCTTTTTGTCTTCTATAATATCCCTATATGTGTCACAAAGCAACGATATGTGAGAGTGTCACCACAATAATACAGTACATACTGCTCTTCCTTTTTATACCCACCATCAGTAAGATCTATAGAGGAGAATATGGATAGGATTTAAATGATCTGTGCTTCACTAAAGCTGTGGGTTGAGCAACAGGTCTTGCATTTGAACATAGCTGACGTTCACAAACTGCATGTCTCTCAGTTTGAGCCGTAGAATAACAGTAAAATTGCCTGTTCTTTACTGTTATTTGTACGGTCTCCAAATGTAAAATATCTATAACTATATAGTTGTGACACTAGTTGTCACTAGTGCACTGACACAAAAGTATATTCCTGTAATTCTATGAGTAATGCCAGCAGTATACTTTTTTTAATGGTATTATTAGTTGGTGTAAATCACAATAAGGTACATATTCCACAAATGAATACAGTCAAAAAATACAGCATATTATGATTATTTGAGTATTACAAATTATATGACTATACAGTGTTCCATCACACATCGCACTGAGGAAGATAAAAGCTGCTTCTGAAGAAACATAATGTTTCTGTAGAAGCTTTATTTGTTAAATGTAATACCAAACACGTTCTGGAGATTTAAAACATTAGGGCTACACTTGCAGTTCCAAGCCGTGTTCGTGGTGGTGCAGGAGGCAGCAGCAGTGACAGCAGGTGGTAAAATCCCCTATACAAAAAAAGGAATAGACTTTTGGTTCAGATTTGATATAATAAACTGGTGAATTATCTATACTGGTGTATATCCAACAATAGTTAAACTTCCTGGAGGGACATGAGCAGAACTTGGTTTGGTTCCATAGTTTTCTCATGCATGTATCTGGATGTTTGGCCTCTGGCAAATCTTTTTCAGGCAGGAAAGTGAAAAAGAGAGGACCAACCTCACTCAGCCAATCAATTATCAGCCCAAAAGGTCACACAGTGACTCACAAGGCTCTTTCTTAAAAACATGTAAAACATAACATGTTTTCTAATAAGATTCAAACAGCTGTTGAGATAGAGTATTTTTACAAGTGTATAAACAACAGCCATGAATGAATACATTAGCTTTCTGAGATCCATCCTGATCCTCCTGCTCCTGGTACAGTGGATTGCTGTGTTTAGTTACCAAACCTGCTCAATAATTTGTAAATTATGGATTAGTGAAATCCCTTTTATTCACACACTGCTAGTTAACAGTTAGCTAGCTTCTTTCCACTGTAAAACCCCTCAACAATTGATAGACTTGAAGTCAGTTTGTGCTAACTTAACTTTTGTTGAACCAGGCTTGTTAAGCCACGGTGGACATTTAAAGTTTGTGCATATGGATTTTATTTTGGCCTGCACCAGTGATGGCTGATGTGGATAACAACAGCAGCATTTCCAGCCCATGGGGTGTTCTGTGTGATCACTGCACATTTTGTGCTGCTTGCTGCGTGCAAAAGATTTTTGTTATGTTTTCTGGTGATAGGACGACACTTTGTCCATATACAGCCAAGACCTGGCCTTAACACATATTCATAGTACATATTTCAAAAGCATTTACACATTTTTTCCTTTCCTGTTTACCTCTTTTCGTAATATTGTTTTTATCCTTTTCTTCAACAACCCACGGTGGTGCTTCTATAAATAGTCAGAGTCTTTGCTCAGGAAGGCAAAGCCTAAACTAGTGTAGATGATTGACTGAGTTCACCAGTCCGCTTCTGTAAAACCCAAAGAAACCTCTTCTTCATTAATGTGATACATTTTTTATAATGGATATTATGTAACCTAAAAGAAGTGGAACACTAAACATATTTTTTCGTCTTAAAAGAAAACATTTTATCCTTTGCGTATAGTGTATAGAGAGCTGATCCACTTGACTTCAGTAAGTGGTCCTCCTGTTCACTCGTAATAAAGCTGATCTAAAGTTGTGACAAAGGCCATAATAATCCATTCATTTGCAAGTTTTCAGAGCACGAGCAACATAAGTGTAGTTTGAAAGTTAGGTATCCTAGGTGTATGTTAAAATAAACATTTACATTAATTTACAGTAGGACATACTGTACTATACTGACATGAAATGATGCAGAATCACCTCCACACACTAGATCTACTGCAACCTGACAACAGGGTATTGTAATCATCTCTGTGTGTGGGCTTTTGTCTGTTTGTCTATCGGAAGGATTGTACAATACACCTACTGGACAGATTTAGCTGAAATTTAGTGTGTAGATGGAATAAGATGGTAGGAAGACCCCACTGAAATCTCCATATGATCCGTGGTGCTGGCGGGGTATGTTTCTCTCCGAGTGCAGGTCCTTTATTGTGACTCTTTTCTGTAGTTTTACCCCACTCTTTGATAAACATTATTTTATACAATCCACTGCATTTGCATAATATTCACCTTCATGCTCCTTGTTATCATCTCTCCTTTTTTCTCTTTTGTTCAGATGGTCTGTAGCTTCCCACTGTTTTCCTTGTTGTTAAAAGTTCAAACATTGAGGCCAACAGTCTCAATGAAGAACATAAAATGAGTTAATCAATCAATCAATCAAATTTTATTTATGAAGCGCTTTTCATACAAAAGATGCAACACAAAGTGCTTTACAGTTTGGTTAAAAACAATCCCGCCGGCCCATGTCCCCTCCCCCCGACCACCCAACAGACCCATCCCAAACCACAGACAAACACACACACACTCCCATGCACACTCTCTGACACACACACACACACACACACACACACACACACACACACACACACACACACACACACACACACACACAAAAAAAAACAGTAAAACAATGATGAGAGACTTGGCAGGGTTAAAGCTAAGTCGCCTTTCTTAGGAAAATATCAAGTCAGAAATGGTGTCAATGTCTTCAACAAAATGTAACTATTCAGTCATTTCCTGTTTTGGGGTGAAACAAAATACATGCAGCAGGAATAAATATCCAGAATACTATTTTTGAGTAACTTATTTTTAAATTCAGTTTTTGGTCATTTGGTGGTACTCGGATTACAGTTTTTTGATGAATGAAATTGTTTTTTATCTTTGATGCATGCTAAAACTGGTTAATATAATGTAATACAGCAAAACAAAATGCTAACTGCTGCAAGTAAACAGTGTGTTGCTATGGTAACTAGCACTTGCTCTGAACCCATCCAGTCGGGGATTGAGATAATAATCACATTGCAATAAACAATATTTCTTTGCAGAAATTGTCACAAAGTTAGGAAGACCAAAAAGATATACAAACAGTAATTATATTTCCAAGACAAAAAGCCGTCAAATTGACTTCTATGGGAGTTCTAGCATTAAAATACATAAACTTGGCTAATATGTCTTTAGAGTGTATTGAGGAGGATGTTTACCTTTAATGGAACAGGTTTGTCTGTCTTGTCTTGTTTCAGAGGTGTTGTGCGTGTGGACGTGAACTTACAGGATGTGGACATTGACCAGTGTTCGAGCAGCGGCTGGTTCGCTGGCACTCACCGCTGTAATCTCACCAGCATGGAGGTGAGTGACTGGGAAAGGCTGCTGTAATATTGCCTGTTACATGAGTCAGATAAAGAATAAATGGGAAAATATTAGCGATACCAGCACATGTTATGCATAGATTTCTCCTTTTCAACACATCCATATTGTAATCCCCTACAAGCTCTTTTCACGGCTGCTTTCAGTTGTCCATGAATGCCCTTGACATGGAAGTATCTTGGCAGTGTTCACATTCATGAAACATGTTTGATTATAACAGCCCGACACGACTCAAGGTGCACGGAGCTTATCCCCACACAGCTGTCGTGACGTCACTGATTTTCCATTTTGTCACTTTGGGAGGTGAGAAGGCGTCTGCTTGTGTGGGTTCCTCTCACTTCTGCCGGTGCCTGTTAGTTTTACGTGATGTACTGCAAGTATGTGTTGTGAGTCAGATGGGGGGATGTTGTGCTCAGTTTTGCGTGGTTTGTCTCTTGCCACACAATGTATTATAAATGCAGAGTAATGGATTTCAGCAGTGGTGAATTATTGAGAGCGCTCTTTGTCTGGTTTCTTGCTCTTTTTTGGGGAGAATACATGAGGCTGACATAACAGGCTATTTTAGTGTGGATCTGAGCAATGTAAGATATGTCTCCACCATCACTTTTCCATGTTGGTGTCCGGAGCAAAATGTGCTGATTGTGTCTTTGAAGTCATTTTTGAGTCATGTTAAATTTGGCAGAATGTGGTGATGACCTAAATGATATTGAAGCACTATTATAGATGTGTTTAGTGTAGTTATTTATTGAACAACCTACACCAATTTTGATTTCAAACATTAGTAGTAATTTTAGATACAAGCACAAGAGAGCGATAAGTTATTAACACTCTCTTTTCAGGATTAAAGTGCCGGGTTCGAATCCTGGTTCTCCCCATATCTGCGTAGGTTTCTTCTGGGTGCATCAGTTTCCTCCAGGTGCTTTGTTTCCCCTACTGCTAAACACATCCTCTGGTAGTCCTAACCTAGCCTGGTCCTACCACACCATAGTACAAATTACATTTCGTACTAAGGTCTGGAGGTGCTCCATTAAGCTCCGGGAACAGGTGGGAGGGATTAACTCCTTTTGCAGATTGAAACGATTGGATCTGAGTTTACTGTCACGTATGTAATGCGCCCGAGTCTGTTGTTAGCATTTAGCATTTAGCCTAGCCATCTCCTTTGCTGCCAACGGAGCCCGTGGGGAGTAGCCCCACAATCTTTGCCAGCAATTACATTTGCTAAACATTCCTCTTGCTCCGGCTTCAATTTCTTGATAGAACCAGCCCGGATTGCTTTACTATCGCATTGTTTTGCCATTTCCAAACTACAACCTGCCCGTTCGGCGCAAACTCTTTACGTCACCCTCAACTAACTACAACACCCGCCTCCCGCGCTCGCTGATTGGTCGTATGGAATTCAACCGATTGTAATCGCTAACACAGGGACCAGACCCAGACGCTACATGCAGGGAAATGATGATTGACCGGAGTGTACGGATGGCTAACGCCAGGCTAGTCCTAACCAAGTCGGGCATCAACATCTGGAGATGGGCCCTGGGCGCTGATTGTGGCGACCACTGCTCCTGACAGAGACTCAAAAGATATTGAACGATGGGACAAATGCAGAGGACATACTTCCATATGGGGACAATAGGACAATAAATACCTTCACCTTAACCTAAAAGTAAATTATTGCCTTTAATAATTTTCAAATATTTACTTTACTTTACTTACTATTGCAGATTACATACTGTATGCAAACAATACATGAGTTCTGTTTCTTTACAACAACAAAAAATTCTCCGCCATTTACTGTTTAATCAGAAGGGCTACATGTATGTTCCTTGTCCAAAATGTACCAGAGTGTGACGGATTCAGCTTCATGCATTAAAAACCTATAAATAACAGTCACACTCTTAGAAAAATTACAATCACAGCCCTATTCAAAATCATCCATCGTCTTCATTTGTACTGTGAGCTTAATTAATAATATACAACATTATTCAGATGATTAGAGTTTAATTGAATGTAAAGCCAACAACCTCCTTTTCCCATGTGAGTCACTGACTTTCACCCAGAAAATTAAAGAATTTTATTCCTGAGTAGGCATCCTTTAAATTTGCCCACTGGGTGTAAGACGATTTTCTGATGGTGTTAGGGATATCTGTCATTCATCTCAGTTATGTAATGTGATACCCATCTCTCTTACACAAAGGGAGCTGACACTATCTTTGAGTGGAAATGTGTTTTTCCTGGCCATTTGTCTTCTACTGAGTTCATACGTTTTGGAAGTATTATTGTCTACAGTTGCCGGCAGTTCTTTCAATGGTTGAACAAATTATTATGACAAGCTTTGTGTTTTGTAAGGCTGTTTGATGGGACAGATGATGTATAAAGGGTTTCTGTTTCCATGGTATTATAAAGGTGATTTTTCAACCTCCAGAAAGTAACAAACAGTGTCTTAAACATTACTGAACAATATGAAAAACACAAAACCTTGACTTATACAAGACTATGAAGGTCTAAGGATACACTGACCTGGTATTTCCCATTCAAGTACTAACCAGACCCTGCAATGCTAGGCTTCATCTGTCAGGAGGCTGTCCTGGTTTATATGGGGACTACACTTTATCAAAAGGTTGGGCTGTGGCAGTGAATCAGTCTACCTGATTTCTGCCTGACACTGACATGCCTTGCAGAATTGTATGTTTGAAGATTTTTTTTTGCTTGCCATTACTTGCCATGATTAACCTTCTCCGTTCACACACAAGATAGAGAGGAGCTGTGGAGCCAGGCAGAAGTAATGCGTTATTATATGACAAAATAGAAACTTTTTGCAGTTGTAGTGTCCAGCCATGATTAGATTTTTAACTATAGCACACAAATCCTTACATTTTGAAACAGCATTTGTTGCGAAGTAGTGTGTGTTTGTGATTTGATATATGTAAACATGATAATTTCAGTGTGACTGTCTCTGGGCTGGTTCCTGTGTCAGAGGTGTACAGCTTCAAAGGCTGAGCTGCACTAATGAGCATAAACTGCCTGGGTGCTTATAGCCCGCTCCGCTTCTCCTTTCAATCACACACTGTTCCGCTGTCACTTCTCTCTCACCGTTCACTGTATCATTGCCAATCAATCTCTTTTCATCCCCAGTGAGGCTCTTGTCTGTCCACTCTGGCCTCATGCGTTCATGGTATTTCTGCTCCATCTATCTGCACAGGCCACACAAGTTTTTACCAAAACAGAAAGCATTGCATTTAATAATAATAATAATAATAATCAATTATACAAAAAGAGTCATTGTCATAGATAACTTGCCTTTGTACATTTTCATCTTTCATCATTCATTTCAGTGAGAAGACCCATTATACTAAACAATTACTCTCTCCTCCCAGCTTCCTAAAGCTCTTTCACTCCGTAAATGTCCATGGAAAAAGAACATCCACTTGTAATTTCCAAAGTATTATCCATTCTGGAGAAATAAGCAAAAATGTTTTGAAAGAACACAGAGGCTGCTCTTTACAGTCCGCGGACTTTAGCTTTTGTTTTTCACCCACACACAGGGTATGCTCGTGTTCTCTAACTCGTCAGCTGAAAAATGAGACCTTTCATGCAGAGATACGTGCTTGAGTTAAACTGCAACACCCCCGTGAATAAAACAAGCGGCCAACTTTTGTGCATGGTCCGTCTGTATTTGTTGTTAGCCAGATGGCAAGGGAAGTGTCCTTTTGCCGAATGATTGACATGTCCAAGTAGCCAATAAGGAAAGCTTTCTAGCAATGGGTGGGACATGGGGGTACTTATTTGTACCATTAGAAGGACGCGTAAAGCAGGGAAAGAGACGCTGGAACGGTGCAGCTCACATTTTATATGCATTTACACTACTAAAATATGAACTTTGAAAAAATGTAAAAAAAAATCACTTATAAGTACCAAAACTAAAAAATATGTTTTTTATGATGATGAAATGTCAGTAAAGCCATTTGGCACTATTTGGCACAAAGTGCTCCAAATGGCACTACTTGATGAAAAAGAGAAATTTCATAAAAACTATAAAACTTAGAAGTTTGAAACTTTAGACAGGTGTTTCCAACAACACAATGCCCATAGGGTTTGAATATTGTGAGCAAACAATGAACTATCCTATTTTTAGGGCCTTTAGAAATTGAATTGAATTTTAGATGAGGCCAAAAAATTTGGTTTTTTTCCCAAACTTCAAAGGATGCAGAGTGAAATAGGAATGAAATACATTATTTTACTGTATTTTTGCATCACACAAGCATGTGACATGTAAAATGTGTTTTTAAATAAGCAAAGACATTTGGGTATGCCCAACTTTTGTGCACAAGCCAAAATGAGGCGGGTGTTAAGAGATTATTATGTGAAGCACTATGCATAGTTCTATTGATTTAGCCACTTAAAAACTTTGCAATGCAGTTTTGAAAAGAAAAAGTCAGCCAAACTAGAAAAACAGATAATATAGAGAAGTTACATTTTCTGAACAAAGAAGCTAAAATGAAAGACATAAAAACTGCTGAATTAAGATATAGTAAATTCTATAATGTTCTGAAGAATCAGAGAGTATGGAATACTGTTTGAGAGGAGACAGAAAACAGCCAGGCTTTTCTCTCTCAATCCTCTTACTGTTCTGTTCTGCCAGCAGCTTTTTGAGACTTGACTGGGGATTTTGGAAGCTGAAGTTTTTTCTATTCTTAGTGTGTTGGCTTGTGTGTGTTTAATGTCCCTGTAGCCTTTTCATCATCAAAGAGGCCATTAGCAGTTTGCATTTTAAACTATTTAAGCAGTTCACAAAGGGCCACAAGCCCCCTCATATCTGAAAGTTATTATTGATTAAAGTGTGTGTGTGTGTGTGTGTGCAGGCATGTGTTTATCCCTACAGGGACAATCAAGTGTAAAGATATACTTTATTGTCTCTGTGGGAAAATGTGGCCTCTGCATTTGACCCATCTGCCACAAACCTGTCAGGAGCAGAGGTCGCCACGGTGCAGGGCATGGGGATCCATCTCCAGATGTTGATGTTCAGGTTGGTCAGGAGTCAGGACAACCGGAGCTGGAGGAATTTTCCTATGGTGCATATTTTGTGTGGTGGGGGAAACCAGTGTACAGTTTTTATTTTATTTTACTTAGTTATTTGTTTATTTGGATGGGACACTGTGTGTTGTCCAGTGGAGCTGTAACTGCAGGAGCTGTACATACTCCGGATAGATAATTAATTAATTTCCATCTGTAAATTGGCTGAGAGTGTTTTAAAATACATTTGTGTGATATAATTGAATTTCTTCTCAAAACTTGGGTAAATACAAATAGTTAGAACTGTGATATTTACATTTTATGTGACACACAAATGTAACATGTCGATTTTCTCAGCGGATAAAAAGGGGTACTATATTGTGAGGCGTAATAATACGAGGAACGCTACGTCCGCGCACTAACCCCTAAAGACTTCTCTCCCGCGCTCACTTCCGTCAATAGAAGCAGCGTGAGAGAAGTCTATAGGAGTTAGTGCGTGGACGTAGCGCACCTCGTATTATTACGCCTCACAATATAGTACCCCTTTTTTATCCGATGAGAAAATCGACATGTTCCGCGAGCATGTCAATTTTCTTTGCTTTGTGGATTTGGAGAAGGCGTTCGACTGCGTTCAACTGTGTTCCCCGGGGTGTCCTTTGGGGGGTTCTCCGGGAGTATGGGGTCCGGGGTCCTCTGCTGTGGGCCATCCGGTCCCTGTATGACCGGAGCCAGAGCTGTGTTCGCATTGCCGGCAGTAAGTCAGACCTGTTCCCGGTGCATGTTGGCCTCCGCCAGGGCTGCCCTTTGTCACCGGTTCTGTTCACTGTGTTTATGGACAGAATTTCTGGGCGCAGCCAGGGGCCGGAGGGGGTCCGGTTCGGGGACCACAGGATTTCATCTCTGCTGTTTGCGGACGATGTTGTCCTGTTGGCTCCAACGAGCCAGGACCTGCAGCATGCACTGGGACGGTTTGCAGCAGAGTGTGAAGCGGCTGGGATGAGAATCAGCACCTCCAAATCTGAGGCCATGGTGCTCGACCGGAAAAATATGCCTTGCCCTCTCCAGGTGGGTGGGGAGGTCCTTCCTCAAGTGGAGGAGTTCAAGTATCTCGGGGTCTTGTTCACGAGTGAGGGAAGAATGGAGCGTGAGATTGACAGGTGGATCGGTGCAGCGTGCGCAGTGATGCGGTCGCTGTATCGGACCGTTGTGGTGAAGAGGGAGCTGAGCCGAAAGGCGAAGCTCTCAATTTACCGGTCAATCTTCGTTCCGTCCCTCACCTATGGTCATGAGCTTTGGGTAATGACCGAAAGAACAAGATCGCGGATACAAGCGGTCAAAATGAGCTTCCTCCGCAGAGTGGCTGGGCGCTCCCTTAGAGATAGGGTGAGGAGCTCAGTCACACGGGAGGAGCTCGGAGTAGAGCCGCTGCTTCTCCATGTCGAGAGGAACCAGTTGAGGTGGCTCGGGCATCTGTTCCGGATGCCTCCTGGACGCCTCCCTGGGGAGGTGTTCCGGGCACGTCCCGCTGGGAGGAGGCCCCGGGGAAGATGTAGGACACGCTGGAGGGACTATGTCTCTCAGCTGGCCTGGGAACGCCGCTGGAGGATGTGTGTGTGGATAGGGAAGTCTGGGCGTCTCTGCTTAGACTGCTGCCCCCGCGGCCCGGCAACGGATAAAGCAGAAGAAAATGGATGGATGGATGGATGGAAAATCGACATGATACATTTCTGTGTTACTATACTTTGTAGTGTAACACATCACGTAACTGTATTTAAATAGGGAACAGGTGGAAGAGTTTGGTAGCTTAGCTAAAGCCCCACCTCACTTCCTGTTTGCGGGAAACAGCTTGAGTTTCACTGGAGTTCAGCAGTGGTTTAACTTTGAGGATACTGAGCATTTTTGGGACACAGCAGTGCTCTTTGTGCTGTCATTGTGTTTTTATAAAGTTTAAAAATCGCTCTGAGTGGCCACAGTCGAAGCTCTACCTCAGAGGGAAAGCACAGCGACACTTTTGGGTCAGTCTCACAGCTGAATGTATCAATCTAATTACTAAAAAACGTCACTAAAACTCACCTAAATGCCATAGGATAGCATAAGCAGGAAGTAGACGGGCTGTGCGTTGTTAACAGGAAATGACGTCACGCCTCCCCGTGCATATAGCCCATTGATTATGGGGATGAAAATGGTTGGATGGATATTTTGAAGTTGTTATTCACACCTCATTGAGCTCCCCCTTATGAATCACATACTTCCAACAGGCAAAGCTCGAGTTTTCTAAAAAACAACTATATTGATGATGCAATAGGGTCACTTGGCTGCAGTGGTGAATTTAAAAATGTATCTGAATCCTACGCAGTGAACTGGAGGAGGACAGATGGAGACATTTTACTCAAACATTGATTTTTCTATCTAAATTTACCCTCCACCTGTTCTTGCTTTTGGGTAATTGTTCAGAGCGGAGCCAACCTATCGTTTCCATGATTATGGCTTTGTTTTCGGAAGTTCCACATTATGCCATTACATTTCTTCCTGGAGAGACAAACTTTTTACACTTTGTAGTTTTCTATTAATTAAATTAGAAATATTTGTTTCTAACCAATTACAAACTAACTATCTTTATCTAATAAATATCTAGTGACATTTTTAGGTAAAGTGAACTATATTGCTGACACAGAGAGAACCAGGTGGAAAGACCTTGAGCAAAAGTAGTGCACCTCTAACAAGTATTGAACAACAATGCTGAACCAATCACAAAAGTGGATCAAGCCAGACCAACCAACTAACTGAACAGAAAGAAAATAACCTGGAAGAAAACACATGAAGAACAACAGTAACAGGTTTTTAACGAGGATTGAATTAAGAAACGATACAGACAAACAAGATGTGACAAAGGGAGAAAGAGGAGTTGTCATCAGAGGTGCTTATGCAAAGAAGCAGCACACACTTGGATGCATAATTAACACTTTTTCTCATGGTATCATTCCTCTACTGGTCATTCTAGAGTGCATGTTTTTTGTGGTTGTTGTGAGAGAGAGAAGCAGGCAGGAGAATGCATCATCCCCTCATACAGAAACTCTGTTAGGGGGCTTCAAATTGAAACATCAGCAACATCCACAACCTTAGCCATTCACCAAGGTGCAAAACAAAGCAAAAGGAAGTGCAATAGTGAAGTCCTATTGCTTTGTTACTGAAAAGAGTCCCGTAGCCAGGATTAAATACGGTGATAGGACTGTTGTCACACAGTAAGAAGAAAATTAGTTTCACCTTGCCTTAGTGAGTACGTACAGTAAAGTGCTTTAGTTAAGATTAAAGTAAAATATTCTGTACCTGAACATTTCTTTAAAGATTATGTTAAGATATTGTGAGAGTACAGAATATAATCCATCCATTTTCTTCCAGGCAGCATCCTCCAGTGGGACTGTAACCAGTTAATAGATTTTTCGCATTGTATATTATAATAATATTTATTGATTATTTAGTATACAATGAATCATTTGAACCATACATAGTACATACTGAGAAGAGATTTTATGACTCAGATAATTAAATAATGACTGCAGAATGTAATTAAAATTCAATTTTCATCAAACAAACCAATTTGTAGGTCTATGAAGATGTTCTTCAGAGCTTTTTGGTCAAATGTATAAAACATCCCACATTCATCCCAGAAATTAAATTACCAAACATCTAATCTCTTAATCAAAAGAATAATCCACTAACTAATCAATTATGAAAATACTTGGGAATCACAGCCCTAGTCTCTTCCACATCCACACACACTGCCAATCTCCAGCTCCTTCCCTCTCTTTGACCGAGTGTAAGAAGAACATTTATTTTCATTTAGTGACCGTAATTCTTATTGGCAGATAAAATAAAAAAGACCCATAACCAAGTCTAGACTGGTCTTTTAGCCTCACTGGTGTGACAATCAATATACACATCTTTAGTGTGTGTCCGTGCAATGGAGACATGCCAGCGCGGCCGAAGTCCAAAGTCCTGTGCTTTCAGACATCCAGCGTCTGAAATGGCAGCCGCACATCGCTCCTGGGACGATTGTGATGCTTTTAGGATGTAATGCGTCCAGTGTATTTATAGCTCTGGAGAGAGGCAGAGTGCTCTCCGTCTCTCCTGCGTGCTTCTATCATGCCTGCTCCTATCTTGGTGTTGTGTTGTTTTTTTCTCAAATTGCATGGTGAGAATCTGGTGTAGGAGTCCGAATGCACACAACTAGAATATCAATGCCACACACCATTAGCTCAGGCTGCGTTACAAAAGAGGGGCTGAATCGTATCGACGCATCACTCATAGTGTTGTTCCTTATTGTATACAGATTAATGCACAAGGCGGCATGGTGACTGTACATTAGTCCCCATGTGTGTGTCTAGGTTTCCTGTGGGTGATCCAGTTTTAAGCCCCCAACCCCAATTTCCGACCCAAGTCTGGGGCTTAGACTCCCCTAAAATTCTACAATTTCAGTGGGTCTCAATACAACTGCTTTTATGAACAGGCAAAGCAACATAACTCGTATAGAGACAATCACACACATGTTCAAATGCAGAAGGATCTCAGATCTGGGCAGATTGGATGCCAAACTCACTGTGCAGATTCATCCAAGATTAAAGAAGTGGAAGAAGCAGCTGCACTACTATCAGAGTTATATTTATCATTTGTTGTTGATATATGTAAATTGTACGAATTATAAGTCTTGAATTATTGTTCTGCTACTCCACCTGAGGTTAGTGGGAGAACTTATTTCGCCCTTGTTCACAACAAGGGTGACAACACAGCTCTGAAAATCAATGAGCTGCGTCATCAAAGATTGTATAAAGTTAAACTTAAATGCAACATTACAGCTATTGAGTGTGTTTCCCGCTCTGATGGAAATCTGGCAAAAACTGTGCAAATGTCCGACACAATTGTTTTCTCGGCACTAAAACTCCACTTACTGTGATTGACAGAACAACCTTGAACCCTGTCGATCCAGTTTTTCTAAAGTGGAAGTCCAAGTCTGAATAAAAAGCACTTAGAATTATAAAACCCTTTTCAGTCTGGGCCGACAGACTGATGAGGGTGATCCATCAAATGTAGACCAAGGCGGAGGTTCCTTATTTCTGGATTGAGGCTACACTCTCAACACAATATATCCTTCCTTTATCTTACAATACCTATCTTTAATCTATGATACAACATGTGCAGTTGTTTAGGTCTGTTTTGATCTGTGTCAGATTTTTGGTTTGTATATATTTAAAAGCTTCATAGAGCGGTAACACCACAACAGAGAAGTATAAATAAGGGCAGCACAGTGGTGCAGTAGTTACTGTAGCACTTCACAGCAAGAAGGTTCTGGGTTCAATTCACCTCCTGGCCTTTCTGTTTGGAGTTTGCATGTTCTCCCTATGTCTGTGTAGGTTTCCTCCGGGTACTCTGGTCTCCCCTATACCACTAAAGACATGTACAATAGTTCAGCGTGAATGAGTTAGTGTTTGTGAGTTCAAGTGTGGGACAACGCGGATGCAAATTAGCCCAAGGCTACAATCCGAGAGGTGTTTTCATCAACATGCACTGTCCCAACCAAATAACTCCCAATGCTACCACCAGAGGGAGAAGTTGATTTATTTTTTCCCAAATTGCAAAACTACCGGCTGCAAACACGCTCATGGGATTGTAAAGAATATTATCACTTGAAAATTCGCAAAAATGATTTAATGGGTAATGCATTTGTTCAAAAGGCAGAAAACATATCTGTGATGTCATAGTTGATCAATGAAATCAGACCATTACAGGACCGAGACAGAAGGGGTGGAATTACATGTTTTTTGTGGATGGATCTAAAAACAGCTGCAGGTCTGTGACTCAGACGCGGCCCGTGGCATAGTCTGTAGAGTCAAATGCGAAGGACACGCTCCATCCAGTGTCAGAAGTGGGAAAGCAAAGGAAGTGTAACTTTAACTAGTTTCATAACTAGCAGGTACTATTATTTCTTGATACAAAAATAATCCCACGTTAATTTAAATGCAAAGCCAGGCCTACTTTTAGCGGTAGCAGCGGGTGGCCCCTTTTGGCTGCTACTTACCGTAAAAGTGGAGAGGGAAACTGCGGGGATGAGCCACAAAAATGCACTTTTAAACTTACATTTTAAAAAACTGAAATAGTTTTGTGACTACTCTCACTGCACACTTGTTCAATGTGATGCCCTCTACAAGTGTACAAGGGGCGCCAACGTTCATTATCGCCTAGGGCGCCTGATTGCCTAGGGACAGCCCTGCTGTGACTGATGTGGATCAATATTGGAACATGGAGAAAAGATTTAATTCCCTTTATAGGTGCATTTGTATAGCTTTACAAAATAATTGTTTATGTTGCATTTCCTCCAAAAACAAAGGATAAACAAGTGAAGGTTCTCCATTATTGGTTTTAATCAATGAAAAACCGAGCATCAGATTGTCACAGGTGCAATGTTAGGAGCTCTGAGCTTCTGTGTCTTATTCTTATGTGTGTTTAAAATCGCACTCATATTTGTGGCCCACCTCAGTGTCCCCCAGAGCAGTTTAGCTTAATGACCGTTTCCTGCTATTGTGCGCGGTTGCATGCTGATGCATGCTCTCGTTTAGACTTCGGATTGGGCTAATGGGACTCATGGGCCCTAGGGGTCAATATAGAGTTGGGTTTCAACCATAAACATTTCCTCAAACTCTCTGTGACCGTATTTTCTGATTTGTTGAGCAGCAGTTTGTTGTTTGCAAGGATAAGATGAGACGCAGTGCAGTGCAGTCAGCGCACATCTCTCTTGCTGTCAGTCAGTCCCAGCTTCATTCTTTTACCTTGCAACAAGAGAGATAAACTTTTTAAGAACTGTTAGAAACGATTTCAAGAATATACAGATTGATTTGAAGATTTTTTTAAAATCAAAATACATAAAAGGAATTAAAAATAATATTTAGCATAGATATGTACAACTTGCTCGGGGCTAATTGCCTGTGTCAAACCATTTCACTTTGGAGAGACCCAAGAGGAAAATGCAGTTAGAAGTTTATTGATTGAGTATGTTTGGCGCCCTAGGCCCGGGAGAGATGCTGATGAGTGCGGCGCTTGCTCGCGCGCATAATCCCCCCCGGGGCCTAGGCACTGGTGACGGCAGAGGCAGCAGGCGAGCACGCTCTGAAGAGAGAAGGAGGAGGTGGGGCGGCGGAGGCTTTGCAAACTTCAGAAGGCCGGGAAGTGGGCGTCTCCGGCTTTTAACTTGCTGTCCTGGTGGTTATTGGTGGATTGGATGTGGGCGTTTTGCTGGTGTAAAGAGTAGAGGATGAGCAGGCTTGTAGCAGCGGCCGGGTCTACCACAGTGAACTTTCGCGAAGAGCTTCATTTCACTTTGGAGAGACCCAAGAGGAAAATGCAGTTAGAAGTTTATTGATTGAGTATGTTTGGCGCCCTAGGCCCGGGAGAGCTGCTGATGAGTGCGGCGCTTGCTCGCGCGCATGATCCCCAAAAACGGGCAGAGTTATCTTTGCGTGCCGGGACGTGAGCGCTCGCTTCACGATCGATACCAGACGCTGTAGCAGAGTTGACTTTAAGCGCCGGGATGTGAGCGCACGCATCACAATCAACCGGACGCTGCCTGGGACGTGAGCGCTTGCATCACGATCGATACCAGACGCTGAAGCAGAGTTATCTCTGAGCGCCGGGACGTGAGCGCTCGCATCACGATCAACCGGACGCTGCCTGGGACGTGAGCGCTTGCATCACGATCGATAGACGTTGCAGCAGAGTTGTCTTTAAGCGCCGGGACGTGTGCGCTCGCATCACGATCCACCGGACGCTGCCTGGGACGTGAGCGCTCGCATCACGATCGATACCAGACGTTGCAGCAGAGTTGTCTTTAAGCGCCGGGACGTGTGCGCTCGCATCACGATCAACCGGACGCTGCCTGGGACGTGAGCGCTCGCATCACGATCAACCGGACGCTGCCTGGGACGTGAGCGCTCGCATCACGATCGATACCAGACGCTGTAGCAGAGTTGTCTTTGAGCGCCGGGACGTGAGCGCTCGCATCACGATCAACCAGACGCTGCGGCAGAGTTGTCTTTGAGCGCCGGGACGTGAGCGCTCGCATCACGATCAACCGGACGCTGCCTGGGACGTGAGCGCTTGCATCACGATCGATAGACGTTGCAGCAGAGTTGTCTTTAAGCGCCGGGACGTGTGCGCTCGCATCACGATCAACCGGACGCTGCCTGGGACGTGAGCGCTCGCATCACGATCGATACCAGACGCTGTAGCAGAGTTGTCTTTGAGCGCCGGGACGTGAGCGCTCGCATCACGATCAACCGGACGCTGCCTGGGACGTGAGCGCTCGCATCACGATCAACCAGACGCTGCGGCAGAGTTGTCTTTGAGCGCCGGGACGTGAGCGCTCGCATCACAATCAACCGGACGCTGCAACAGAGTTATCTTTGAGAAAGTGCGTGCCGCCACCAGAATCTTTATTGGATCACTTACTTTGCTTTGTATTGCTTTGCTGGGAGCTTACGAAGAAGCCAGTAGCCGTTGTGCAGCCAGGATGGCGGACGCGTCTGGCCTGATGTAGGCGGAGAAGGCCGAAGAGGAACAGCGCCCCAGCTGTTGCAGAGAGGTGTGGGGGAGCCCCAGCGAGGCCGCGCGCGTGGCAGCGCCTATCCGGAAGGAGTGGGCTGTGTAGAGCTGGGGAGACAATTTACAGAGGAGCAGTAGGGATCTTAGTTGAGCTCTGAACCAGGTTGCTGTCATGGGAAGAATGTCTGGAGTGAGAAATAGAGGTCCGTTAAACTCTCCTTTTTGCAGCGGAGGCGAGTGTAACGCATCATGGACCTGTAGGGGCAGAGAGATGTGTAGCTGCCCACTTGGAATCACCACTCAAGATGCAGAGAGCTTCGACTGATGCAACTTTAATTCTCTCCTCTTTCTGTCGCCGACAATATGGCACCGTGAAAACTATAAAAGTGCACAAATAAATGCCATCATTTTATCACAAATCATAGAAAATAGTTGAACACAAATCGTAATATTGACATGAAATCAACACCTTTAAACTATTTAGGTTACAGCTTTTAATAAAATAAAATAAAGACCACCTTTAAATTTCTTAAATAAATAAACAACCGTTTTTAATCACTGCACCAACCTCTTTCTGCTTCCAAGGGCGCTAATCTTGCTAAAACCGCTAGCAGCCTCCTCCATGCACTTTTCATAGCCAATCTTTCCACATGGCAAACAAAAGACATGCATATACAAAGGAAAACAAAGAAAAACGATTTCAACTGCAATGAATAATTTCTCCAAAAGTTACTGCATACGACAGGCAAATGAAGTACATGTTTTACATACCTATCCCAAAGAGTAAAAGTTTATATCGACTCTGAAACAGCGTAGCAGTGTCGTTTTACTGAGAACGGAACCAGAAGTAACGACGCAAAGAGAACAGGAAGAGCGGTGCCTTTCAAAATAAGGGCGTAAAATAAAATAGCCTCACTGGCATTTACAAGATGTGTCCGAGCGAGCTGTTACTATATTGCAGGCTCCTTTGATTTTTGAATGTTTGAATTGAAGGTTGAAATGGTCAGGGGACATTATGTTGGGTGAAAAAGAGCGACCTTTGTGTAATGCTTCCACTACGTCGAGATTATCACACATAACTCTTTCTCTGCCACGTGTGATTCCACAGCGCGCAGCCACGACCACTGGGAATATCTCGTGTAGGGCAGAGGAGATGCTCCGGTGGAAAGTAGCGGCCACGGCCAGGCAAACCAATGGTCCTGGAAGAACCCCCAAAACCCACGGAAGGGGCACGTCCGTGTAGAAGCGGAGACCTGTAGGGGCAGAGACATGTTGGAGAGGGCCATTGATGTTTGCAGGCGCCCTTACGCTTAGAATCTTGGGTTGGAGAGTAGATAATCAGGATAGTAGGATGGTCGGGAAAAGCCGTGTCTCGGACCGCATGAAGGTTGAGTGAGCAGTAGTGAAACGCTTATGCAGAGAAGCCATAGAAGGCGAGCAGGAAGATGCTGCGAGGAGGGCAGACATGTACTTGGAAGATGAGCCGGAGTTCAGTGCCGCTGCAGGATGGGCAGCACGATGGGGGAGCCTGCGATCAGAAGAGTGAAGAATACAGGTATGGATGCGTTTGATTAGGAGTCCGATTGACGGCTCAGCGCAGCTACTCGGCCAGCTGCATCTGATAGAATCAGAAGATTAAGTATAGAGATGAAGCATGACTGCCGAAGCGACCCTGGGAGCATAGGTGCGAGTCCAGCGCAGCGCGGCATACTCAGCCGGGCTGCGTCCATTAGAAGCAGGATAAGCTTCTGAGAGAGTGGGTAGCAGCAGTAGCAGTAGCAGCAGTAGCAGTATGAAGCAGCAGCAGTAGCAGTATGAAGCAGCAGCAGCATCCGTAGATAATAACAGCAATAATCCTGTATCAAAGCCACAGCAGTAGAATATTGTTGTAGCTGTTTAGTGTTTCAGTAGAAGGATGCGAAGTGAAGAGAGGTGTCAAAGTAAAAGAAGCAGTAGCAGTATGAAGCAGCAGCAATAGCAGCAGTAGCGGCAGCAGTAGCAGCAGTAGCGGTAGCAGTATGACGCAGCAGAAGCAGCATTAGCAGGAGCAGTAGCACCACAATGCGATTCATACGAACAACAGACGTGTCACGCCAGCGTGCGCCGCTTGTCTCCGTGAGCCAGGTTACATACGTGTCTGAAAGAGCCGAGCCGTAGAGACAGGTGCAGCCTGGGAGCCCGCGGAGCGGCAGCGGCAGGAACAGCAGCAGCGGCACATGTAGTAGCAGGAGCAGCAGGAGCAGGCAGCAGGGACAGGCAGCAGCAGGAGCGGCAGCAGGAACGGGCAGCAGCGGGAACAGGCAGCAGCGGGAACAGGCAGCAGCGGGATCAGGCATCAGTAGGAACGGCAGCAGGGACCGCAGCAGCGGCGGTCAGAGAACCATGCCCATGGTTGTTTAAGCGCCTGAGGAAATAAATCAACCCGAATCCGAAACATTCCCATGCGAATAACAGATGTCCCCTGGAGCCATCTGCTGCTTTGGTTATGAACGATCACTTTTCCATGCGTTCATTAGCTCCAACTCCACTTCAAAACCATTGCAGATTCACATTGGGCCCTTTTTCTTTCTGCTGCACTTTCAAAGTGCAACAACTGCAGTTTAGTTACCCAATTTAATACTAGTGACCTAGCTATTTAAATGCATGGCCCCTCCTTCCTCCTGCAGATAGACGAATTTAAATGCATTCATTTAACAATAGTGACCTGCGAGTAATGAGATTAATGCTGTAAAGATGGCGCCGTGGCAAGAGTTCTGGTGTGTGCCGTCTGGAGCACGATGGGTAGTCTTTGCACATTTTTTCCAACGTGGTTTTACTGCAAGTGGCAGAACATGAATCTGAATTAATGCACATTGCTCCTCTTATATCCCTCAGACAATAGAGATTGATGCCATTTAAGATGCATTGCCCCTCAGTTAGCTCAAACACGTGTGAAAACGGAGCCTGCAGACCAAGCACGGGGCGAAAACTGACGCCTGCAGTCAAGTGCGCAGGGCAAAAACCAGCCGCCTGCAGCCTAGACTCCGGGATTAATCCGTCCGCGGTCGGCACACTCATGCCAGGAGACTTGGGAAAAGCAACGGGACAACGCGGCACCGCCAGACCGTCTGCGCGCGGCAGCAGACCACGAGGAACGAGCAGCACAGAACCCGCGGAGGGCCCCGCGGAGCAGCCCGCAGAAAGAGTCCGCAGAGGAGGAGAGCAGTGGAGGAGAGCAGTGGAGGAGAGCAGTGGAGACACGCGAACCACAGCAGGTGCAGGGACGCGGAGGAGGAGCAGACCACAAGCAGCCAGACTGAGGACAGCCGGGCCACGCGCACGAGCAACACGTGAGCAGAAGCGACCCCTCCAGAACAACGCATGCATTTGCGAACAGGTGCGTTAGCAACATGCACCTTGCAGGCTTCAGAAGTTTGCAGACTTCAGAAGGCCGGGAAGTGGGCGTCTCCGGCTTTTAACTTGCTGTCCTGGTGGTTATTGGTGGATTGGATGTGGGCGTTTTGCTGGTGTAAAGAGTAGAGGATGAGCAGGCTTGTAGCAGCGGCCGGGTCTACCACAGTGAACTTTCGCGAAGAGCTTCATTATAATCGATATATTTTGAATATAAATGAATCAATACTAATACAGTATCGTGCACAGTATACATACAGCATCCATAGTACAAATGTGTGTGTGGTGAACAATTCAAAGTATACATAAAATACAAAATATCTTTTTGTACTCAAGGCAATATAGGATATTAATATATTTCTGTGTCCTCAATCTAGTTGAGTGAAATATCAATGCAGTGAAAGAAAAGCATTTGAGAGATGTAGACTGTAAAGTTCACATCGTATTTGCAGCCAGATAGACGAGCTGATTTCAAATAAGGTATTTCAGGCGAGGTAAAACAAGTTAAACTGTCTCCGTAGGGCAAAGACCATAGATGAGATTTAAATAAATACTATAATAGTCTCATGTTCATGTTTATTTCAAGTGAGACATCTATGTTTGACCGCTCTTCTCACTGCTTCGCTTTATCACTTATCAAGCCACCTTCTTGAAGAGCACCGTACCAGTATTGATTCGGTGCGCTCACACACACTTCTCTAGAAATCCACCAATAATATGTATTACTTGGTTTCAGGGCAGGGAACAAATACCAAATGGTTTTTGTTTTTGTTTTTTGTATTACAATCTTCACAATAGAGTATGCATTTCTAGTAGGAGGCCCCAAGACATTTGATCATCTTTCATGGGGGCCTCGGTGATGAAGACTTTGGGAACGGTTGGTGTGACGAATGTAACTCATCTTCACATGTAGTTACACAAAACTGCTCTTGATATTGTACATATAAGTGCTGATGTGCTAGATCTTGCTAGCCAAAAAATAAAATATTCTGGGCTGATTTTGAGATGGTAAAAAATGCAGAAACAGCAGAAGGAAATGACTGTTATTCTTTAGTGGAAAATACTGTTACATAGCTATAGTAACTATAATGTTACATAAAGTTCCATAAATGTGTGTGAAAGCAAACGCAAAATGGATGAAAATGAGTTATCTTTTATCAACAAAACGACTGTCCAAGGTTCTTCAAAGTTTATGAACATGAGAATCATTGGTGATTTGTTTAATATTTTTGAATTGTGGAGATCCAAAAGATCCAACGCCAGGCTGACCGTGGTGTTGGCTGTGGTTATAGCCTGCATAGGAATGTCTGGAGATAAAAAATATTTATAGTTGTTTTCATCTGAACCTGTTATTTATGGCTCTGAGTGCAAAGAAATGCGACCAAATAGAAAGATAAATGATGTCCGTTTTTTCTTCAAGGTTACAATGCAGCACATTAAGCAGTGAAGATTTCCCACATTAAAATGACAAGGTCCCAGGGCTTGTTCTTGTGTGCCCTATAGTCTCTCATTCACATTTCACAAGGTTTTATTTTAACTTGAAATGTGGTTCATTGGCAATTTGTGATATAAATGAATTAGATTATAATTGAATGTTTGATAATTGATATCGTTTTGACATGATACTACTTAGCTACTGTATTTCCTTTCTTTAGTAGGTCATGAAAATCTTTAGTTTTAATTCATCTCTAGATATCAACAAGCACAGGTGATCTGTGTTGAACCTATATCACGGTTTCTTACCAAAAATATTCATGTTGTGCGTTCCGTCTCTCTCCACTTTGCTGCAGTCCAATATCTGCGATGTGATTCACTGTGGTCCATCTGTCCACACGCTGCTGCCAAAATAACACGTTGCTAGTGTTTCGTTTTACTTGTTTTTCGGGTGCTCTGTCCACATGACTGGCATTTGGTTGATTTGAGCTTTTCGATTGTCACCAAGACTTCTGAGTGTGGTCTGCTGTCTTCTAATCCTTTTTCTTTTTGAGTCTGTGGTCACTCACTGAGCATATCTTCACTAATATATTTTGTTCTTATCATTAGGCACAAATGATGGGGAAAGATATACAGGGTCCCTACGCCTCTAATACAGGCTAACTTGTTTATATGCCCACAAACAGAAACTCATTTTCATCTTATATCCTACGCCTGGTTCCTGGGCACTCCACAGCAGCTGCAGTCCCAGTGGAGCCAGTGTTTCCTCTCTATGAGCATGCGATGTATTCACTATTCATGAGCATTCATGTCAAATTTGATGTTGTTTTATTCCATTATCTGTGGTTGTATGTGTGGTGTGTCTCTCTATGACCAATGCAGCGATGCAGAGATTAACCAAACCAGCCTTAATCTCTAATTTGGGTATTAATTAGTTTGTGTGTTACTCGACAAAGCCTTGTGATTTCCCATGATGCCTGGTAGTACATGGGCGCGAGGTGTAGTACGGTGGAGCTTTTATGAGGAGCCAATAGGTTCATTAGCGTTTCAGAGCAAACAATGAGAGTGTTTGTTTATTAAGCATTTTACCTGCTTTTCTCTATGTTGAAATTGTTGAACATTATTTCTGAATGCACAGACTGCACATTCTTTACGTAGGGTTCTTTTTCCTTCATGTGTTCAACAAGTTATTACAAAGTATGGGAGATACAACAACAACATAAGATAACAATATTGCCTATAATATGTTTATAACCAATATGCACAATAAAATCTAGTGGAGAACATGCAAACTCCACACAGAGGGACCTTGTCTGGAGGTGCAATCCAACACAGGACTATAACTATAACTATATAACTATAACTATAACTATGACTATAACTAACTATATCACATCTATTAAGCTTTCTTAGTCGTAGATAAAGTTGTATGTTGGAGCATTAGCTGCATCTGTTTACTTTTAATCCAAAATGCTCCATCTTCATCTGCATGGTCCTCCTCATTAAATCACATGGTCTCCTCAGTATCCTGCCTTAGATTTAACAATGTTTCTGTTGTTTCTCTTCTCTCCTCAGTGCACCCCCATCGAGGGTCATGGCTTTGTGTTGGACAAGTACAAGTGCCAATGTCGCAGTGGGTTCTTCCATCCCAGTCGAGTGCCTCTCAGTGGATACAAAAGTAGGTTACAAATCCCCCTGTGAGCCACAAATACAGAGTGCAGTCTACTGTCAGAAAACAAAGTTTGAATTTTTCAAAAGCTTGCTGCAGAGATTTAGGAAAGCAACTTGTAGTTATTCCCTAAAGACAGTCTTTTGTTTCAAGGGGATGTTGAGATACTAAAAAATGTTTTCAGATGGGTTTCTTAAACCTAAACAGTTTCTACTTACATCTTTGACAATACCTCATAAAAGAATGCATTTTTGAATTAGTATTCAGGAATTTTTGTGACTTCACTTATTTCTCAGGTACTTTTTATTGAAGTATAGTATAAGTAGAATATAAATTACATTTACTTTTTTCATGATCACAGTCACAATATTGATCTCATGTACTAAAGCATCCAAGCAGCCCGAGATACGGCCCGGGGTCGGTGCTAATGCTAATATGAACATTATATATATTTTAGTTGTTTATTTGAGAGGGACAATATAAATGCATCAGTTTTATAAAACACTTTTTTTGTTTTATGACCACTCCATCCTCGGGGGTCATAAAACATTTGTATGTGTTATTACTGAATGCCCTTAGGGATGTTGATGGGAATAGGTTTAATTTAAAGAAGACATGAGAGGAACGTGAACACTCAAGCTCTTCTAACAATGCTAAAATACAAATAAAAAACAAACAAGCAAACAGTTTGTTAGATCATAAATAATTTTAGCTTTAGTCTTTGCCTCTCCTCAGGCTTCTCACTTCACAAAAATGATATTTCAGCCCTGACTGCTCCAATATGGCCGCCGAGAGGGAAATGGGACTCTGCTTTATTGTAGTGGGATGCAGTGAAGCCAGAAGCAAAAGATGTCATTCTGTAAAGAGGATCAAAACAATTTACCTTCGTTTCCATAGCAACGAACCAAAAGTACAGAAATGTCAAGAGAGCAAGAGGCTGAAATAACAAAGGCCTCTGGGAATGCGAACATCTATATGGTTTACAATTGACTATTTTATGATTTATTTATCACATTCATCCTACTTTGCTGGAGTATAGATTGTATAAGAGCTGTTTAGAGGATTTATAAATGTCACCACTTTGTCATGTGATCTGTGTGGCTGTAAAGTCTGAACCATACTGTATCTGCGTTACTAGTCTGTTTTCTCTGTCACGTTGCAAAGAGGAAGATTGCTTTTTGAGATTGGTTCACACTTATTTCACACTCATGACATTTCTCTCACTCTAGGGACATTATGCAAACAAAAACAGCTATTTTTATCTCTCAGTTATGAGTTCATTGTTTTTTATAATTCACAGTAAACCCATGTATGTTCTGTATCAATGTAAAGGCTGATTGAAATTTGTGGTATTGATTTTGTTTAATGTAGCGTGCAGCGTTTGACGTGCGTTGAATTTATTATGACTAGAGTCCTTCAAGATCTCATCCAACCAATTATATCATATGATTGTCAACTTGTTGTTTGGAAATCAGAATATACAAATGTATGCAGACAAAGGCAGAAAGAGAAGGCCTATAGAGAGAATGCAGAGTTAATCAGCTCAAGTTTTTTGAGTAATTCTTATTTTTCTCTATATTTTTAACTTATTATTTTCCACTATTGAAATGTAAAAAGCAGCCTGCATTCTGATTAAATATATTGATTTGAGGTAAAAACCCAGAATGTACCCCCTGTGGGTAAAACCGCAGTTACTCAATAATAATATGTAATATAAAGTTGTGCACTATTCCAACAGCCCGCCTAAAGCGCAGTTTAATAACTACCACATTCTCTTTGTAGATTTTAATCATTTGATCAAGAAGATTAATGAGATGAGAAATAACAATACACTGTAGCGCTGTTTTCTAAGTGCCGGTTTGTTTGTTCTTTGGAATGGATCAAGCACAAACACTTGTAATAAATATGGGATTGTAAATGTCTCTAAATGTAGTAGTAAGTACAACACTATTGCAATAATGTAGAGGTTTAGAGAGCCTTTCCACATGAGTCATCACATTTGTTTTGGGGCGATTTATGTTTTTGGGTAAATCATACAAAAAAAACCAATGCAAATAAACTGCAAAAAAGTATAGAATATGAGGGGAAAATAGCTTGAATTGAGTGGTTTTAATCTTTATTTAAGTAAATCCTGACTGTCTTAAAACAAGAGTTGAGTCTTATTTCAAGAACTGTAATCTGCTCAATTATCTTTTTAAAATACGATCGTTTTGCTTGTCCCAATGGCAAACCTTGTGTTAAGACAGTCAAAAGGTGCTCAAACTAAGATAATTTTGTTGCCAAATTTTAGCAATTTTGTATGTATTTGTTACTACTTTTGCAGTGTACTGAGTAATACTTTGTGCAAATAGGCACTTATATATTTAGCGTGACAGTTCTCTCAGATCAGATTTCCTTTTGTTCATTCTCGCTTGATGATGGCAGGTTCTTATTTCTTCGGGTGATTGCCGTCTTCCTCCTGATACACAGAGCCGACATGAGTGCACCAATATATTTGAATTAATTACAGCGACAAACCCACACAAATGAGTCAGATCTGAGCTGTGCCTGAAGCGTGCGTATTTTCAGGTAAAGAGGACTCCTTGGAGGCCTCCAGCAGGTGTCTGCCGTGCCGGGAGGGGTGCCCCTTCTGCCAGGACGACTCCCCGTGTGTGGTGCAGGAGGACGGGGCGCTGCGACTGTCTGTGGCCTCTCTGCAGGGGCTCTGCATGCTGCTGGACCTGGCCTGCATGGTGGCCCTCTACCACCTCCGCAGGACCAAGGTGAACATCTTGATCGAATGCACACATTGAGTCAAAGATTATATGCTGCTCTCTTCCATGAAGGTTCCTGTTCTTGAGGTTGCCCTGGGAAACCTCATATTGCCATGGGTTGTTCTACAGAAGGGGTGTAGCTGCTGCAGACTTTATGTTTATTATAGCTGTAAATGTTTTCCTAGATTCTATTTTTTTTAACTGTAGTGTAGTCCCCTGGCCATGATGTAATTTTTTTTTTAAATAAAAGCAATAATTAATGGCCTTTCTGAGAAAAGACAAACCCTTTCATTTGAGTCTTTCCAAATGTGAGAGTTAGTGCTCAACTTAGACTTCCTTCTCATAACTACCCAATGAAGATGTAAAATTAATGGTATTTGAAATATCATCTGTCGTCTATTCTACATAGTTGGTGGCAGCTTTATGAGTCAATAAAACAAACTTGAAACTGTAGTCAAATAATCATATTTGGAAAACACATTTAGTTTTTCCTGCGTTAAGTGTATGCCCCATCTTTTTATTTTGTTAAACAGAGATTACCCCTTTAAATCCTCCCAGCTTAATAAAAATGTTTTTTTTTTCTGAGCTCATGAGAATTATTGTCCGATAATTATCCACAATCCTTAGGCAACATTTGAGTTTTAGCTTTCTATTTATAGACTTTGCCTTGGTCTTTTCCACATTTGTCAGTTCACAAGGAATGTCCCAAGAGCTTTGTGAATTTACATAAAAGTCCCTGCCTTTCCTTTTGGGAGACGGCGCACAGTAATTAAATGAAATCCAAAAATGCAGTGCCATTGCTCGGTTTTCAGTTTCAGGCAATAACAGAGAAACACCCATTATACATTGAGGTAAATAAAGAAAAACAATACATTTTTTTTCTAAACAGACGACGCAATTGTTATTCAGCGAGTTGCCGCCAGACATGTTCAAACAAATAGGGATTTATAATGGGAGACTGTGTTGCTGCCATGGACTGACTGAAGCTGCCTCTCACACAGAGCATCCGCACATCTGGACTCGTGCTGCTGGAGGCCATCTTATCTGGGGCTCTGCTGCTCTACTTTCCAGTAAGTTCAATTCTCTTTGTCTAATTTGATCACTGGCAAAACTATGCAATTGTTTTCATTGATTAATCCTCGTCTAAGCCGGATAACTATTGATTAAACTGGTGTCTGTTTATGTCCTTGTTTGCAATGATAAATGTGTATCTTCACGTGTCTTTCCACGTGAAGATAAACACGTGACAAGATTGCAGTGGAAATATGAGCCGCACACAACTTCCAGCTGTAGATCACTTTACCCCCTGCTTTTGTCCAAGAAAACACAATGCATCATCTTTCTCTGTGGCTATATAGAACTACTTTTAAACACATACATAGATGTTACTCACCAACCCCAGAAGTAGTCATTTTTTAGTATGACTACTTTTTACCACTGGGGAAGAGATTTGTTCCTTGCCGATGCAGGAGGGCCTGTTCAATTCAATTCAATTCAATTCAATGTATTCTTGTATAGCCCTGAATCACAACAGTAATTATCTCAGAGGACTTTACACAACCGTTGAATTCGGCAAAACATAGATCAGAGAATCAAACAACTTAAACACAAGAAATGCTATCCTCAGAGATAACAGTTGATGTGATTTAGGGCTATACAAGAATATATTTAATTGAATTGAATTATTGATGTGTTGAGTTTGCATGTTCTCCCCGTGCTCCGGGTTTCTCTAACACTAAAATCATGTACAATAGTCCCCAATAACACCCTCTCTGACCCCACTCCCGCCTTTATTCCTTCAGAATAAAACTTTGGTTCATACAGTAACATATAACTCTAGTTATGTTGTGTCAAACTTGGTGGGAAAACAACTGTGTGTGCATTTACTTCATCATTTGGTTTGTTTCTCTGGCTGGTAATATGTGTTGGTGTGTCTGACTCTCAATGAAGCTGATTAAACAGTGTAAAAACAGTGTAAACATCAGCCCCCCCAGCCTTGTGGAGGGCTGATGTTTACACTGCGAGCGGGATCGGAACTGTTCCTTTTTGGATCAGAAACTTATATTGTCGCTCGTGCACTTTTCACTCACTCCAAGTGGAAAGAGCTGCTCCAAAGCTTTTATAGAGGGGCGGGCGGTCATTGAGATAGTGGAGACCAATCTCTGGTTTAGACCATGACTTAGTTGGTGTCTCTGAGTCCTCTCCGGCCTCTTTGACTTTGATTAGTTCATTTATATGATTTCGTATACTGCCAGTGTGCATCCTTTTATGTATTTGCACACAGCCCACACTGCACCTGGTGGGCTACATCACAAGGCCAACTTTAGCTCACAAACAGATGGATGAAACCTGTGTGCAATGTGGGGAGATATCTGATGTAGCAAGGGAATTTGCTCTCCTCAAATACCCGCGCAGACTGCCAAAGACAAAAGCCTGGGTGGATTCCTGCCATTTGTAAGAAAAAATCAGAGAGCAGAAAAATGGAGGATGATCTTCAAAGGCTGATCTGACTCTGGGGAGGAAGCGGTTTTGTTGTTCCTGAAGTGGATGAATGCTCGTATCAGATGTATTTGCATCAGAATCAGGCGTCTTTAAAAAAACACTTTTTTGCATAGAAGGCAATTTAATTCTTGTACAATATAATATTCCAGTATCTAAGTGGCACTTACTACTGTACCTTTAGGCACTTTCTACAAAACAAGATTTGCTAATAGAACAAGCAAAATGATCTCGGTTTTTTTAAAGGATACAAGAAATGTCTCCCTTGGAATGAGAAAATAAAGCAACAGTTCTTGAAAAAAGACTATGGCTTTGTCTCATTGGCAAATCTTATCTTTTGTTTTCATGTTTTTTATGATCACCCGAAACGTTACAACTTGTGGTGCAAATTAAAATATCTTGGGAGCGAAAGCTGTGCAGTCATCTCCATTTTTTCATTTGACTACAGTATTTTTGACTTTTTGCTACTCAGACTTAGATGTGTGCGTCAACCTCACTCTTAATCTTGTTTTAAGACAGTCAGAATGAACTATAATTAAGATAAAAAAGATATAAGAATTTATTGGCCATTTGCAGGAAAACCACATTGGAAAAACAGGGACTACCCCAGAACACATTATTACCACATATTTTTTTATTTATTTTTATTTTAAAGTGTTGGATTGGCCCTCGTTTAGGTTCAACTTCTAATACATTATTTTCAATATAAAGGTTAGTGTTAGAGTCCCCCTGCTCTTACTGCACTAAGGCTGTCCACGACCACTAAAGGATGAGCGTAGTTGTCGATGAGTAGTGTTGTTGTCACGATCCAAACAAAAAGAAAGAGGAAGGACCCAAAATACAAGAAAATCCAAAAACAAAGCTGAATGTCGAACACAGGAGCAGGGGACGCAAACAAGAACTCGGGAACCAACACGATGGACTGACACCGAGAGGGAAAGAGCGCAGGGGATTGAACTGAGAGACATGAGTGAGACACAGTTGGGTGGGGCCGGCAATCCACCGAACCGGAAATAAAACTCAGAAAGACGCAGAAGAACGGACGATACAATATTAAACAGATTTAAAAAATGACGGTTCCCATGACCATGATGGACCATGACACTTGGATTTTGCTGACAGAGAAAGGTTCCCAGCCAGTTCTCTCCATCGCTTGATGAGAAGAAGAACATCTACGATCTTGGGAGTTGCTGCCTTCACCTCACGTAACCACACTTTGGCTTGCACACTGCTCGAAATGAATTTTATTTTGCAGTCAACCACCCTCTGCTTTATCCAGCCCAAGGACCAAAAATAGCATCCCAAAATCTGCCACCACTCTTTTTGACTTACACACACTTGAACACTCTTAAGGACTTTTTCCTCCCTCTGCGCCTCCACTCTTCATCTTTTTCATCAAGTCTGTTTTTATTGGTTTGTAGTGTAGACCAAATCTGAGCTCATATGAAAGCGCTGCCAAAAATAGACATGAGTCAGTCTGCTGTACCAGACAGAATTATTCAAATGATCACATGTTAAATACCTACAGTGGAACTAGTATTTCACCAGTGTTTTTTCATTCGAGATTTTTTTTACTAAAGCCTTGTTAAAAATGATTGAATATTTGTATGTTGTTGTCTCTTTTCTTGTTGTGTTTGTTTTATATGGACCCTTTGTGTGTCTGAATTAAAGATTAAATAAATAAATACATTTGTAACACGTTGCAAGTCGTTCATGTGTTTTGCTTGGAGTTTGCATGTTCTCCCTGTACTTAGGTTCCTTCTTTCAAAAGACAGCCAAGAGCTGCACTGCTATAGCCACTTTTGATTGTATATAATATATTCTGCACAAATGGGACTACAGTATATTTGAACCTTCCTGTCTTTTTGCACACCCTGAGTGATCCTATCTATCTACCTTTCTTTTTAATGTTCTGGGATTATTTCGGATTTTAATGCTATCTTGTTTTGTTCAACACTTTGAGTTGCCTTGTGTATGAATTGTGTTATACAAATAAACTTGCCTTGTCTTGCCTAGTAGTTACAAAACCAGATCTAAGACTATTGTATTTTTTTCTTTTTCCCCTCCTTCAGGTTTTGCTATATTTTTTATATATTATTTAAATAGATTTATAGATAGATACTGATTCCCTTAGGAGAAATTCAGGTATCCAACAGCAGAAACACATCCATCCATACAAACACAATAAATACAGTGACCGATAGTAATAACGTTCTGTTTCAATGCTTGATTAAGTTTTTTAAATCAAAAAACCTATTACAATTTTATTTGTTGACGTTGGTATGTCATCTAAGCAACATCTGTTTGTCATCAAAACTGCAGTGGCCACCGTTTTTTTTTTTGTGTGTGTGCAGAATATGCATCCCAGCTTGTGTCTGCAGTTTCATTTCTCACTCTGTCCCTGCAGCCTCACCTCGATCTGCAAACTCTCCCTTTTCTCTTCTTCTTCACCACATGGTTCCTCAGCCATAAGCGCGCTGCTCCTCTCCTCCACGCTTGGCTGCTCAATGCATTTTTAAACACGCCATCAAGTTCTAGCACAAGTGGTTTTAAAAATACATCCACTGATTAATTGATGGCTGAGGCAAGGAAGGCAAAGCGAGAGGGCCGCCATCTTTGTACCGTCTTATTGTTGCTATCCCCCGTGGCTCATGGACGCTATTTAGATGTGTCTGTCTGGAAGTAGGATTAAGATTGGGTGCTGTAAGTGGCTTGTTGTGGGTATGTGGGTGTAAGTAACAGCCTGGCCTACTTAAGAAGGGTTGTGCTGAAGTGATTTATTGTTTATAGAGTGAAATGGTGAGAGGAAGTGGTGAATTAACAAAAATCCCAAAGCAAGGGGGAAAAAAAGGAAAAAGAAAAAAAAACTATTCCTATGCTCTTTAAAGACAATTTATGTGGTGGTGATAAAGCAGACAATTTAAATGAATCCTTCATATTTAAATGTTCTAAACCCTCTGAACCAATCCATACACAAAAATTAACACCCGCACAATGTGGTAAATCATTTGTAAAGAGACCAATCTAGTGCAGGATTCCCAAACTTGCAGCCTTTTCACAATATTCTGAACAATTTGGTGATATAGGATCATTTCCAAAGGCATACCAAATAACATCTCTGTCCCCGACACACTGGTTGAAAAACTTTGGTTGAGTGTAGGATTGTCAAACTCTGGTTGGGGCCAGATTCAAAGAGTAATTGCTGATCATATATTTTTTACCTTAGAGATAAGATATTGACAAAAGGATTACTCTGGACCAAAGCCTGTACTTGTAGACAAATAGGCTGATGATTCATTTAAAAAGGTTTTACTTGAATAAATTAGATTACATGGTCATTTTCTTGGGAACGTAATCTTTAAAATTAGGTTTAGCATGCCATGGTAACCCTATTCAGATAGACCATTAATGCTGTAATGATAATAATTGAAAATCAGCTAAGGGGTCAATGCAAACGGCTCAATATATCCTCTGTCTTATGTGAATGTTCCTGATTGCAGAAAATATGGGGGATATGAGGAAAAACAAACTTGTGATAATTATAATGTATTGGAATCAAGCTTGAATCATTCCTGAGTAATCCCACAATTAATTTTGAATATTTGTACTTTCTAGTAGACTTTCAAGACTGCAACATCAGTTTTATTTTACCCATCATCCTCTTGTGCATGAGGTTGTTTTGCTGCTGAGGAGAGCCAGCAGTGGATGAGTTGCTGTTTCTGTGGGCGATAAAAAAAATATAGCAGGTGAAAAGTGGCGTTGTTATTTGAGCTTAATTACCCCAGATAGCAGCATGTCTCTCAGAGGGGCACCTGCAAATGACAGCGCTGCACTTTAGGGACTGTCTCTCTCACTGTGTAATGAGTTCAGCTGATCTACATCCAGAGACTTAAAGACACATGCAGGCCTCTGAAAACTGCTCGTCTAACTCAGTTTCATCTCTTCATGTGGTCTATCTCTTGTAACCACAGGGCAGTGGGCGCAGCGGCTGGTTCATAATAAGGTTTCAAAAGAATTTAAGTTGAGATCGTCATTATGATTTGCTAAAAGTTGATGTGGTAAATTAGATCTTTTCGCCATCGACCAGCAGATGACTCAGAATCCCAAACAAGAATGTAATTTCAGATTGTAAGAATGTTGTCTTTATTGGCTGGAAAGCTGGGCCATCATAAAGACTCCACCTAAACAAAGTTATAGGTTCATGTGTTTGCTGAATGCACAGTAACAGGGGCAGGCATGTTTCTATCACTGTTGCTAATTCAAGCCGGTGTTTCCTCTGTGAATGTAAGCATGTGATTGGTCAATCCTTATATCTGGATTTACAAAGTCAACATCAAAATGAAAACACCAGGAGTACAGAAAACGCTAAACCACAAATGTTTTTTGTTTTTTTTTTTTTTTATCAAAATGATGAGCGTGACGCAAACTATTGCTGAGTTTACTTTTCAATGAAAGTCAATAAGAGCCAAAGCTAGTTGGAACAAAACTTCCAAGAGCACTTCCCTATCAGGCCTCATTAAGCTGGAGGGTTGGTCCACCTGTAAACAGTCTGTGGGGTTTTCCTAAGTTTTGCTTTATAAATAGAAGTACTGTGTTAGGTGTTTTAAAGTCCAATAAGAGAAGTAACTTGTCTCACTCTTCTGCAGATATTTATACAGTTCTTTTTGTGTAATATTACACTTTTACGCAAATTAGTGCTTAATTCAGATTAGTAGTGTTGTAAATTATGGCTTTTAATGATATAAACAAATACAAATGGTTCACAGGGGTTCTCCAGCTGCATTGTGATTGCATCTTTCGCACAAAGTCTTTTTAATATAATTTGTCATTTTCCAACAGAATATGCATCCAAGCTTGTGACTGAATTTGAAAATGTTTTTTTGTGTGCAGCCAATACATCTTGGTTTCAATGTATCAATTATAATGTGTTATCATGAACAGGCCCCATTGCAAAACGAAATAAGGTTTTGTTTACATTACAATGTTCTTAAACTTGTCCCTGGTTATGATTACCATTTTTACATCGTCCAATATTCACATTATATTTTGATCGCTCAACATGAACGCAGGGAATACGGTGGAGATGAGGGAGCTAACCTTCCTTTTACTCTGTGACATATGGAGCACACACAGCTGCGAGGGGTCTGCGGGGGGCGCTGCTGCCATAGGGTGTGCATGTAAATGTGTATAGACAAAAATAACCTGTGTCTTTCTGCAGGTGATGATCCTGTACTTCAACCCCAGTGTGTTCCGCTGTATCCTCCTGCGCTGGGTCCGTCTGCTGGGGTTTACCATTATGTACGGCACCATGGTCCTCAAGCTGTACAGGTACACTCTTACCGTCACTGCTTTTCTCATTTTTACACACCAAAGTAAATACATCATGATATTGTTTACATTATTCATGCTATTCACTTGCACAATACCATAATGCTGTATTTGTTGGTGTTGTTCTAATGCATACAATCTAAAATATGAGCCTCCAACGTTTAAATCAGTTCCATATTTTTGGATTTTAAACAGAAATGCTCTCACGTCTCATGGGCTGGATCTCATGGAATGCAGTTCTGCCAACAGCCGGCGGTGGCAACAATTTGCACTGTTTTAGTTCATGGACAACGCCTAGGCGGATAGTTTGAAGTGCCTCTGTGATTCTTGAGGTTTTTAAACTCGTCAGTTTCCTTCTCAGCCTTCTCATCAGAACTCACACGTCTCTACATTTACTGCATATTTGCCAAACACGTGAACTTTACTGATCCTACGGATGTGACACCAGTCAAGCTGAAAAGCACTATGGGATTTGTGCATACTATAGTGAATATGGTCATTAAAGACAGAAATACTATGCTGTATGTATGTAATGTATTAGATTGTTAAGAAAAAGTAATAGAGGATTATTATTTTTCATTGTCATTGTTTCCTCCAACTTAGTAGGACGTATTTCTGGAGATAATCGACCAATTTAGATTTTACATTGAATGAAGCACCACATAAAAACTAAACTTAAATTGTCTTTTTTATTTACTAACTGACAGTTTGAGATGATAAATAAAGCACTAACATTTACAGCATAAACATTTCAATTATTAATCTCAAGCCGCCCACAACAGCACAATTCCACATTTGAATTTCACATCTCAAGGATCTGTTCCAACTTAAGCCGCCTCCAGCTCAGAGCAAGTGCTGCTGAGAGGTCAGGGGGCGTTCAAGTGTTCTTTGGCAAAATTATCAATTTGATTTCTCCATATCAGCCGGTGTGAGCAGAGCCCCAGGGACAAGCACAGACCAGGCAGACTCAAAATGTTAGAAAGAGGAACATTTGTCACAGTCTGGCTTCAAGAGGCTGTGTGAGATGAGTGGACGGAAAGTGCTCCTCCATATGTCAGAATTCTTAGAGTATAAATAAGTATGTATAACGTATATATATATATATATATATATATATATATATATCTAACACTTTTTTATCAGTGTTGTGCCAGAAATGATTTCAAGAAAATTAAATAATTCAAAGCAAAGATGTGAGAAACTAATCCTTTTTTTTTTTTTTTTTTTATGCGATCACTTGTTTTGCTTTATGTAATATTAGATTATTGAATAATGTTTTAAAACATTTGTGTGCTTTGCAAGTTGGCTATAAGACTTGCAGAATGCATATAGAATAATGAATAATGCATGAAAAAAAACTATTAATAGACCAAAGTAAAATGCATAAAGGCGCATCTAAGCCTACACATATAACGGAGCCTCAGCTTCATCTCTCCTCATCCTCATCCCCTGTGGCGGCTCTCTGCTCCTGGTGCAGACGGCTCCTCAGATGGTGCTCACTCAGCTGGTTTTTACCTGCACTCATGGCCTATATTATAGGACTGTGTGTGTGTGTGCGTGTGAATGTTTTTGATTCAATGTTTTTTATGAATTGTGCTGCACGTCAGCCATATAGATAAGTATTTGGATTGGACAAAAGCAACTTTTTTGTGTAAGAGAATGATGTTGTCTTTTTGTTGGGGTTTGGCATGTGTGAGAGCTGGTGACAAATGAAAAGTCAAATTATGTGAAATAGCCGATACAATAATCACTCAGTTGGTTCCTAAGGTTCTCTGTACCTCTGTCTGTTTCAGGGTGTTGAAGGTGTTCTTGTCCCGCACCGCTCAGAGGACGCCGTACATGACCAGTTGGCGCGTGATGCGTCTTCTTTTGGTCATCCTGTTGGTGGCGCTGTGGTTCCTGGTGGCCTGGACCTCAGCTGTGTGTCAGAGAGCAGACCTGACTCAGGTCCTGATCAGCGCTGGGCTCACTGCAGACAGACTGCAGTTCAGCATGTGTCTGCTGGACAGCTGGGACTACATGCTGGCTGTGGGTAAGGCACAGACATGTTTAAAGACCGCATCTCTTCGACCACCTGCTGTATCTGCCTCATGTTTGATATATTGGATTATCATTTACTGCAATATCTTACGGCAGCAATTTTTGTTCATGATAAAAAAGACTGTTATTGTAATAGCTCTCTACAACCCAAAATATAAACCTGTACATGAAGTCTATAATGTAGTAAGCCTTTCCTATTTACTTGCAGCAGCCTGCCTACAGTTGCCTGGTTAAGATAATACAATGAAAATATAACACGTATCTTGTATTCAAAAGCATTGTGGCCCATGCTGACCACAGAGGGCCTTGGACCTTGTTTGACCGCCACTATATAGAAATACTGTAGCTTTATCTGAAGTCGCTAGACAGATGTGTTTATTCTTCACAAACTTTAAAAACTCAATTTAAAGTGACAAAAACAGGAAGCAGGCGTATTGCAATGTAAAACTGTGTAAATCTCTTCAGCAGGCTGTTAAAGCTAAAGCAAGTGTGAGTTTGTCAGACACATTAGCTGTGCTCTGGCTCTGAAAAATGTCCTCAGGCTTTACTGAAAACTGAGGTCAAAAAGTAAACTGCCCACTCCTCATCAACCCGTAGAAATATACAATTCTAATAAATCTCCTGCAAAGAACAGATTCTAGTTTATAAGTCAAAGTTTAAGTAAATCATGTGGGTTAAAATCTATATATTTTTACATTTAAGATATACATTTTCATTTAATTGGAAACTTATGCTTGTGCTTATTTCCTTGTTATAGTTAGCACTCCTGCGCCCTTTCGGTGATGTGACTAACATCAGACAATATGAGCAATCTATATAAAGTTTTCAGAAGTAACAAATTGTAAGGATTAATCTTGTTTTCCAAGGCCCTCTCTTGCAGAGCACAGTCACTTAATAGTCCCGTCACTTCTGTCTGCTAGCAGCCTGGTGGCCTCTAGATCACATGGAAATAAATAGTCTTGGATTGTACACAAAGCAATAAAAGACATTATATTGGTTCTGCTCCATTATTTTACATCAGCTGAAAGGTCAGAGCAGCGATCTGCTAATGTTATTGACGAGGCTCCATATATCATCAGTGTGTACACAAAGAAGCAACGCTGTGTTTGACCCACACTACTGGCCTAGATTACCCCATTGTCTTCCAAACTGTTTAAGGGATATTTGATACACTACTTTTCCCTGATGTCAGTAGCACATGGCCAAAATCTAAATTTAGAAACAAGAAGCAAAAAATCTTAACGTTACAACAACAGCTAACTTCACTCTCATAGGTGGATAGACATATTTAATAATCCAGAATCACTTACTGAGTTGTTACAGAACATCAATAATGTCAATAATGTCAACATGCGCATACAGATAGTGTTAAAGCAGCTTTACTCTGTCTTCAGTCACCAATGGATAAAGCTTTCTCCTTGTGTGGATGTCATGGTGCTCTACACTTATCCATCCATACAAGGAGATCTATGACATCTGTTGACACCCCATCCATTTAGACCACTGCTCTGCTCTACTGGCGTCGCTAATATTGATCTGCTGTTTGCCTTTAACAAACTGGATATGTTGAAACTGCACAGCCCTAAATATAAGTACTATATCAGTGGTTCCCAAAGGGGGGACGCAGGGTCACAAGATCATGCATGACAAATACATGACTCACAAAGCAACACATAATGTAACATGTTATTATTCTTCAAAATACTGTTTTCAATTCTGTTGCGCAGTGAGGGTCGCAAAGTCAGTTTGTGCTTATGTTGGGGGTTGTATGGGGACATCTGAGCTAGCTTGTGCTACTAAACATGTGAGGTCATTCATATCCCATTCACTTGCATTATAGTATCATTCAAAAAGTGATGAAAAATAAGTCAAACATTGGTCAAATTTGGGAATATAATCTTAATTTGAGCACATTTTGACTGCCTTAAAACAAAATTTGCCAATGGGACAAGCAAAATGACCATGTTCTAAAGAAATATACAAGAAATGTCTCCCTTGGAATGAGAAAAAATGCAACAGTTCTTGAAACAAGACTAAATAGCCTATCGGCAAATCTTGTTTAAAGACAGTCCGAATGATTTCAAAGTAAGATCTAAAACTTCTCAATTCAAGCCATTATTGAATTATTATTACCTCGTATTTTATCATTTTTTGTGCGACCTGAGTGATGTCAAGAACTATGTATCGCCAAAAAGCATGATTTTGTTACCAAGCAACTAGCCCGACATTCTTTTTAAAACACAGCAGTCTAATTTCTGGTTTAATATCGACCCGTATCTAGGTGAGGATCCCTGCATAACCCTAGTGAATGTAGTCGTGTACAGTCCACGGCAGGCAGTGATGGGCACCACAGTCGGCTTCACTGACAGCAGGAGAGCGTAATCCTGTTTGGATTCAAGAACACAACGCTTTCGTCAGAGATGCTCGCCACATCTCTGAAAAAATGATGGACAAGCCAAACTCCAAAAGCCAGAGAGGGAAGCTGTGAAGTCTGAAGCTTTTAGAGACTATGGGCAACGATGCGGAGAGATGCAGCCTCTGAAAAGGATGTGAAGGGAGACGGGAGGACAGCTCGAGACGCTCCAAGGAGAAAAATATCCAAATAAATATGTGCATGACTGTAATCTCTCGCCTTTCAATTCAAGCTGTAAAATTAGGGAGTCAAGCTGTTCACGCTGACAACCAATAAGAACAAGCAGATTTGAAGGGTAGAAATCCCCAACAAATATGATGGGAAATTATTTAGCATACAGTCTCAGTACGTTTGCCAAAAACGTGGAAATTAATGCAAGATTTCTGACTTTTGTTTTTTCATTTTGACAAATCGGAAATTGTATCTTGAGCTATGTTATGCCAAGGAGAAGTGGTGAATGTGGAAGTAATTCAATTCAATTCAATTTTTATAGCCCTAAATCACAACAGTAGTTATCTCGTTATCTCGCCAACACAGAGCAGAGATTTAACAGTTCAACACAAGAAATGCTACGATAAAAAACACATTGGTCGTTGGTCCATAGGGGGCAGATGACCAATGTCCATAGATGATGATAAATGTCCAAAGTAACCGTTGTACATTGTTTCTCATCAATACTGTAATATTTCCTTCCCACATTATAGCAGTAAAATAATGTTATAAATTACAATGAAAACTGAGGTATCCAAACAAAGAATTGATCAAACACAAAAAGGACCATATAAAACGTTCAAAACAGACAGAGGTTATACAACTTTATACAACTCTCTGGAAACCTCTCTCTCGTCTCTGTGTAAAATGAGCTATTCATTTGAATGCACTGTTTGTTTGCATTAGCCACACCACTTGTTCGTCTTCACTTACAAACCACTCTCTAAGCAACCTTTCCCTGACGCTAAGTGCCATGTAATTACTTCTGATTTACGGACAAGATTTCCCCATGAATATTAATTATTAATGCACCCTTCATACGGATAACTCGACTCATATGTTGGTTATTGTATGTGGATATCGGCCGAGACAGTGTTTCTGAAGTGGTGCAGAGGTTTCTATTAAATGAATGAATGTTTGTTGCAGGTACAAAAGCTTTTATCGGCTTATTAGTGAGGGGCATGAAGCCGTGAGCACAGCAGATATCAGAGCCCGGCATAATTTCATATCTGCAGTACAGTCTGTTCAAAATAATCTATTAACGAGTTTTAAAATGGCTATTGATTTCCTCCTCGCGGTCATGCATTTTATTCTACAATAGCAATTTATGTGGTAATGACTTCTAATGCTGTCCTTTTTGAGACCTCTTCCTCTAAATCAGGCACCTCAAACATGTGGCTTGTGTTTTTTTGTGGCCCCCTGGTGGAGATCAATGTTGCAATGTCAGTGTGGCCCCCATTGAGAGTCTGGGCTAATGAGACATGTCATTTTTAAGCTAATTTAAAATAATAACAATAAAATGCATTGGTTTTATATAGCGCTTTATTGGACACTCAAAGACACTTCACATTTCATTATTCATTCACTCCATACAGTGATTAACTACTACTATAGCCACAGCTGCCCTGGGGCACACTGACAGAAGCCAGGCAACCAGTATGTGCCATCAGCCCCTCCGACCACCACCAACCATTCACACACACCAGACTCGTTCAAAAGAAAACTACCATTAAAATGATCATGAACATTGAAGACTAAACGCAATAATATTTAAAAGTGAAAAAGTAACCATTATGCAGCCCAAGACTCGACAATCCAAAACTCAATGCCTTTGGTCCAGTTTTGTTTCAATCTCAGCAGCTGGACTCATTTTGTAAATATAAAACATGAGTTGGTAAAACAAACCTTCATGGTAATAAAAACTCATTGATGCAAATTGAGCAAATTTTCCACAAACACTTGATTTTAGTTTTTTGTGTTTTTGTCTTTGTTCTACGAGCACAAACCTTTTCTTTCTCTACTGTTATCGTCTGAAAAATATGGGTACATTTATCAGTCCAGGAGCTAAACTGCGTGTGCAATTTTAATGATCTAATTCTATATCCGCATGTGCATAGATCCGTTTGCTGCAATGTCCCTATATTTAGTAAACTCACAAACATATTTAAACCTCTGACGTGGCCCAGCTTCCCCCAGACTTTACCTCATGCGGCTCACAGCAAGTTTGAATTTGAGATAATTTTTATTGCCCAGCTCTGAATAAAAAAATGCCCAATCAAAATCATTTGGAGCTCGAATGAGATTGTGATGGGCCTTTTATTTGGTCTTTTCAGCTGAGTTTTTGTTCCTGCTCTGGGGCTTGTACTTGTGCTACGCGGTACGGACGGTACCCTCTGCGTTCAACGAGCCACGGTACATCACGGTCGCCATCTACAACGAGCTCGTGGTGTCGGCCATCTTCCAAATCCTCCGGTCAGTGTTCTTTTGAAGTATTACAGCACTTTATTTGAAGACTGTATGTAAATAAGTCATATTTTGGACGTTTATTTTTCATTTATGGACATTGGTCATCTGCCCCTTACGGACCAATGTGTTTGTTATCATAGCATGTGTTCGAACAGTTGGATTCTCTGATCTGTTGCTGGCAACTCGATAACTTAGTAAAGACTGCTGATGGGATTTAGGGCTGTACAAAAACTACATACATTTTCATTCATTTTATTTTCCCTAGTTTGAATCTGGTGCTAAAATCTGTTCACAAGCGATTTATCTTTGACCAAATCCCATGTAATTGCAACTCGGGTTTTAGAGTCACAATTAATATGCCACAATTTAACATTCTCAATAATTGATAGTGGAAGTTCTGTTCCATTTCTTTTTCAATATAAATGTTTGGTCTACTTTCACATGAGGATTGAAATACACTCAAATCAACAGTGTCTGGTTGATACAAGAAACAAACTACCAAACTGAAAAATTACTTAAATTCTGAAATGGAGGTTAATTGTTATTCTGTTTTCATTGTGAACTGAACATTCACCAGGATCAAGTAACTACCCTGACGTCCCCCACACCCACACAGACTTCCAGTAAACGCTTTTGGCATAAACAGCGGCGCATGTCAACATTAACACAATAAAAGTAGTTAAAAATTTGTGAAATCTAAGGCCTGCGCTGCTGTGAGGAAAGGTCACACTGAGTTAATCTGACCGGAACAGTCCACTGGGTGCATTTTCATTTTCAGCTCAAGCTGCTCTCGTTGTCAGGGACTGAAACATTAGGGTTTTGTGAGTCGGCTGCTGCTGTTTCTCAGATAAGAGGTGTGCACGGAGCATATTCAGCATATTTATTCATTGTGACTCATTGAGGGCTCAAAATGGCAGGTTTCCCTCAGTCTGATGTTTTATAAATGCATTTAACCGTCATTTCCCCTTTTCTTACACAGGGTTTTGAAAGTTCTCTGGGGCTTTGCACATGGAACAGAAAACTGATCAAAAAAGAACTTTGATTAATGAGGCAAATTTTGAACATTTTCTTTTCAAAAATATAAATACAGCAGTGTCTAACCTTGAAGTATTCCATATCATAAACACGTTTGACAAATATGATTCTAGTTTGCTGTGTCTTCTAGGAGCATAGACCAACGTGCAGCAATGACAAGAGTCTTCATCAGGGCTAGTACCCAGTAGTACTTGCAAAAAGAACATACTGTTGCTTTAATCTTACAAGTAGCTAATACCACACACTGTAACTTTTTTAATCGTTAGAAAAAGAACAAATCTGTATTTCCATTTAATATTTCCAAATAAGCCAAATTTACTGGTCTTCCTTCCTATTGTTTTATCATTTTAAACTTTTCTTCACAACTTACTTTTGATCCCAATTCAACATGGGAAATATCATCCGAGCATCATCTGAAATAATCCATGTTGTTTGCCACAGATTCTCTCTGGCCCCAGGACTTCACCCGGACTGGATGTTCATGTTGTTCTTCGCTCACACTCATCTGACCGTCACCGTCACTCTGTGTCTGCTGCTCGTGCCTAAGGTGCTGCTGCTACAACATTCTCCTGAACTATCAGAATTATCACACATTACAGATCAAACTCTGAAAATCAGTTTTTTTCTGTCCGTGGTTCGGCTGACAATGTGAGACAAACATATGATAAAAACACGTAACATACAAAGTGACATATGCCAAGCCTTTGTGTGTTACAATTCATGAATATGGCCTTTTTTGCAAGCTGTAAGCCAATTATACACATTATGACACATATATCTATCTGTCAGATGTTAGTTTCACATTATAGGTTATTCTGAATCATATTAACATTTTCAGAATTTCACTTGAACAAAACAAAATGTATCTTCTCCTTTTTAAGAGCATGAGTGGCATTCTTACTAGTACTTCTAATTTATGAATGTAGGATCTGTGCATGTAGAATCTCTGGATCTACAGTACAAAGACCTTGCATTTAAACAATTAACTCTTGTGCTATCCTTGGGTCAAAATAACTCGCCACAGTGATTAAAAGTAGAAGAAAAATACCATAAATTAAGGTCTAAAAGGGACTAAATGACCAGCCCTAGACTCGTATAGATACACTGCCAGTATACTGTATATAAAACACTTACTCTCGCACGCCTCTGTGTGGGCTGTATCACTATTCAAGATTAGTCAATGCTTTGTTTTGATTATATTGTACATGCAGAATGAATCAGCTGAGTACACAGGGGTAATTAAGAGCGGAGGCTAATCTCACAGCTTCTGCGCCACAATATGAGGCAAATATTTACTCGAGCCTCCTCCATAACCAATATTATATTTACACAGAGATTTCTGTGTGGTCATTATGTCAAAATTAACATTCACCACCATTAACTATCAGAAGCCCACCAAAAACGCTGAACGCAATTCATTTGCTTTGGATTTTATGTTGTATTCATGTTTGATTGTTGTAATATTGATTTCTGTTCTAGTTTTTGGCCAAAGGGACTCAGGCGCGGGACGACATTGCCACTGAAGCGTTTGAGGAGGAGCTGGACATGGGGAGATCCGGTTCATATTTAAACAACAGCATCACGTCAGCCTGGAGCGAGCACAGCCTGGACCCTGAGGATATAAGGGTAAAGACACAAGCCAATGATCAGATATAAGTCTGTTATCTGCATATACACAATGCCCTAGTAACACACTTTGTAGTCCACAGGTGGAAGGAGGTGGTATAATTAACTGTATCTTGTGCATTTGCAAATCTTAATGAATCAAGTATTATGTCTGGCCATACTTGCATGCAAAAGCCAGATCCCATCAGACTTCTGAAGCTGTGCAGGGCAGGGTCTGGTTAGTACTGTGATGAGAGACCTTTGAGAACACCAGGTGCCACAGTGGGGCGGCTGTAATGTGCCAAACTGTCTTTGTGTCCTTAGGCAAGACACGTCACCCACATTGCCTATAACAGTGGTTCTCAAACTTTTTACACCAAGTACCACCTGAGAAAATACTTGCCTCTCCAAGTACCACCTGAGAAAATACTTGCCTCTCCAAGTACCACCACAACTGACCAACACTACACAGTAGCGTAGTAAGCCTAAGTATTCATCATTCACTTCAGCTGTGTTCATGTTTCAGGATGAGTTGAAAAAGCTGTATGCTCAACTCGAAGTCCATAAGAGAAAGAAGATGCTCGCCAATAACCCTCACCTCCAGAAGAAACGTAACTCTAAAAAAGGCCTGGGCCGCACGCTGATGAAGCGCATCACCGAGATCCCCGAGACCATGCACCTGCACCGGCAGGGCAGCCGCGAGGAGGGCAGCGAGCACGGCAGCACACGGAGCACGCTGCGGAGAGGGGCCTTTGAGCCGAGCCACCACGGTGAGGCCATGGAGCTGTAAACCCACAGTCACTGCCAGTAGCGAACAGCACTCTCTAAAACCAACCTTTTTACAGAAATGTACAGAATTTTAGTTGCTGAAAAATTAAGAGAATGACCAGGAAACAAAATATTGATATTAGGGTTATTTTGGAGGTGATCCAAATCACCCTCTTTAAATAGGATTTTAGATCTAGAAGTAATATTACTCCTGTACAATTTTGATTGTACAGGAGTAATATATCTGATTGTTGAAGAAAATTGAGCTATATCTATTTTTTTTTTCAAATCTAATACTGATTGAATCTAATACTGTGTTTGGATGAAAAACAAAGCAAGCATATTATATATTTGTTTCAATTCTACAATCTTTCATTTCAAGCTCAAAGTGCATCTAACTGTGTGCAAATATGTTGTAGGTAAATCACGGGACGACTCTCTGAGGAACAAAGTCATGGCCTTAAAGAAGTCCCTGAGCTACGACCATGTGTGCGACCAGGAGGGTGCGGCCCCCAGTCCCAGTGGCTCTTCTGGAGGAGAGAAAATGATGCCTGTCGGAGGGGGAGAAGGATCGTTTCTGGGATCACTAATTGGTCGAAGACATGCCAAAAAACAAATGGACACCCCCGTGATCCAGACCCTCCAACCTGCTGAATCCACAGAGTCCGTCCCCCTCTTTTGGAAATCTGCCAGTGCCCACAATCTCACCCACGAGAAGAAACCAGTCCAACTGCGCACCACCATCATGCAGAAGTCTCTGAGTGTCATCTCCAGCGCTAAAGAGAAGATGCCTGGTCTGGCCAACAAGACCAGTGCAGAGGAGGCCAACAAGAGGGGTCCAAAAGGGCAAGAGGGGGGCGCCCTGGCAGAGGTGGATGAGACCCCAGAACAATTTTCAAAGATGATTGTGAGCCAGTCTGTGGAGTACTCCAAAACACCCCTCAAGATGGGCATCATGAAGCAGCAGGTGTGCAGATTGTTCTGATGTCTCATGGGATAAGCCCTAAACCATAAAATGTGAAACAATTTAGTACCACAATATTGTGAGTGAAAATAGATTTTCTTCACTTCTGATCTACATAAAGTACATAGATTATTTATAGAATGTTATCCTAAATAACGTGGAATTTCTTAATTTAGAAAAAAAAATTGTCCAGAGGTGTCCGGACTGTGGTTCAGGGCCTAAATGCGGCCCCTAGAAAAACAGCCTGACGGCCAAGATTATATTATGTACTGTATATTAATTATTTTAACCAATTTAGAATTATGACCCTGTGATTATTGTGTGGGTGGACATTAAACTCTTTTATAAAAGGTAGTTTATAGAAAATGTACATTATTGTTGACCAATCTGTGGCCCTTTGCTGTGCGTATGTTAAACTGAGTTTGAATGGCATAGATGAAGAGTGAACTGTGTTTGTGATTCCAGGTGAGTGGCAGCCAGCCCTCCATCTGCTCTGAGACTGGGAGGAGCCTGTACGATGTGTCGGAGGTGTGTCCGTGGGACACAGACGATAATCAGACCCCCACGTCGGAAGTGAAGGCCCAAAAACACGTCTCTATCGCCCCGGGAGAGGCCCTCGCGTGTCGCCGCGGCAGCTCCTCCAGCAGCACCAAGGGGGGGCGCTCTCAGCAGAGACACAAAACGGGACAATCACCAGCCAACAGAAGAAGAAGCAGGGATAAAGGAGCAGAGGACTCCAGAGAACCACGCAAACCCAAAGGCCCCAAGTCTCCACTGCCTTTGAAACCAGACGTGTGCCCATGGGAGTTCGAGGAGCAGCCTGCCCTGGGACCAGAAGGCATTTCTCCAGAGCGAATCCGGCGAAAGAAAAGCGTCACACCCACTGACGGCAAACCCAAAACTCTGCACTCAGACCACTCCAAGTCCACAGGGAGCCTGCTGCAGCCTCCGTCGCTCACCGTGGACATTTGCCCATGGGATTACTCCAGCCCCCCATCGCCCAAACAGGAGCGCGGGTGCAACAGTCCCAGCACGCACAAGAAGAAGCGGAAAGGCTCGTGCTCCTCCAATCACAAAGCAGAGAAGGAGAAGAGCAGAGAGAGGCGAAGCTCCTCCAGCAAACCGTCTTCAGAGAGGAGGAGGGTCAGTCAGTCCTCCGAGTGTCCAGCGGGTGCAGAGCGGAGGAGGAGCTCGTCCAGAGACCCAGAGGTGGTGTATCGGGACAGTGAAGCCTCTCGCAGCGCACAGACTAAGCCCCCCGCGGAGAGGAAGAGGTCTGCTGTGATCAGTGCCCCCAACATGGTGGACGTCTGCCCCTGGGACTTCCCTGATCCAGACTCTGCAGGGAGGCTGTGAGGAGAAACGCACAACTGTCATTTTCACAAGAAGAGAAGAAGATAAAAAGACACATTTCTATCTCTTTTGGGCGGAACTAAAAAAAATAAATGTACTATTTATTGTTGCAACTCAAGCATAACATGACAGGGAATACAAACTTCAGGATACTCGAATAGGTTTGCCGCACATTTGCTAGTTTTCTCAACAAGTCTCGCACAGTTTTAACTAAAATAAATCAGACAAACACCTAATAACATTGGGCCTCCCTACAGTTTACTGCACTTAGTTTTCCCTGGGGATCCTGTTGAGGGATGTATTTAGACGACGGGATAAGCAACCGTCTAGCTGTCAGATGATGAAAAGCGTTGCGAATAAAGTTTTGCATGAATGAGCTGGGAAATTCCTAGACACAAAAGTGAAGCCAAACCTTTAGGCAAATTTCATAATTTATGTCGGAATTAAAAAAATTATTTTGTTTGATCAAAGAAACCAGAGGATTACTATTGTCAAGCCTTCTGCAAATACTACAGTCTTAATTTGGTTTTGTTGTCAGCAACTGGGTATGTTCCATCACACTGAACGCCATCACTTGAGTTCATGTTGCCCATCAATTCTACAGAAGAAATTCGATAAGTAATTACGTTACATATTTATTTATGCTTTTCCGTCTGGTCCGACTCTTCTGGGGCAGTCAATACTAATAATCTGCGTGGTATTGCATGTGATTTACATTTTGATTTGCCAGAGGTTATTTATAAAACGCCTGTTCTTGAAGAGGGTTCAGCAATACTTTTTTTTATGGCTTAAGGCTAAAGATTATTTTGCATCTATTTTTAATTATATTGTTTTATGGCAGATGCTGGCACATAACAAAAGAATACAGTGGCCACAAATAAAACTCAAACATCAAACATGATTACGATCATCATTTAACAGATTTGGCTAATCTGATTTTTAAACTAAGAAGCTGTGAAGTGGGGCTTTCTGGATCAGGAAGTCAAATTCCCCATTCAAAATCCCTATAGGGATTTCAAAAAATTATTATGATGAAATATTTAACACTTGTTAAGGGCTGATCAGCCATCTGGAGAGTAATGACCACAAGATATACATTAACATACAAAGTATGTTGGTCGAACATTAAATTATACACATTTTTTATCTACACCTCGTATAGGATTCTGCAAATAATAGATCAACATACACAAATCCTATTTGACATTTTCTGAACAAAAGTTTAAAGAGGAGTTATTCTTAATTGTCCTCCAGTGATTGTATTGTAATTGTGATGACTTTATTATCCCAGTTAGAGACGATTGACATAGGCCTTTCTAAAAACCATACTGCTGCATTCCAGCTGAATCAACAAGCTGTGCAATGTAGTTGCCAAATGCGAAGTAGCCTCTGTCGTGTCTCCAAACTCATGATATTTGGATTTCTTTCAAAACTAATACTTTGAACCTGTTAGCTCTGCCCACTTTGCACAGAAGGAAAAGGTCATACACTGAGAAAGTGAGATATTCCAGACAATTCTATATGTAGTGGAACACACTCAACAATCAGATGTTGTTGGAATATCTACTTTTCTGTGTTTTTCTTCTGGTCAAATACCTGCACCTTCAGCTTTATTACAGCCTTGTTCTTTCTGCTTGTATGCACTTCCAGACAACAATCCACACAACTATGCATGACCAGTAAACCTTTCACATACATTATTGCCAAGTCTGTTATTTGATTGTTAATTTAAACATGAACAACAACATTTTCATCTGTTGACAAACCGACCACTATGAATAATGAATACAATGCAATGTTGCCCTGCGTCTGTGTGAAGCTGCATCCTGATGCATGATCCGTGTTAGGGGACGACAAACAAACACTTCAAGTTGGTCCTAAAGAATGTGACAAAGTAATAAAGCCACAAAACACAACTTGTATCCTTTTAGTTTTGTACCTTGTTTGGTTGGCCTTTCAAATGGAAGTCTGTGCACTTGATAAACGTATTTTATGCTCGTTAAATGTGTTTCTACTAAAAGTTACAAGGATTGTAGCGTCCACATGGGAGTTTCATGTTGTGTTGCATGTACATAAGAGTTAATGCTACAGTTCTGAATTAAACGTTTTTATGAAAGTCTGTTTTGTATTGAGTTCATGCATCGACTATGAAACTCATAAACTATGAATAGATAGATTTTTATTTATTCTCACATACATCACGTACTATTCTTTTTGCTCTTTTATGACAAATAAAGCCTCATTTGGCTGCACCTGCACTCACATAAAAGGCCAACAGGTTTGTGCCTGACAAATGTGTTCTTTATTGGTAATGAAATGTATGTGTAACATAAAAGGGGATTACAGATTTGCTTCCCAGGAAGAAATACAAACCTGCACTACACATTTTCACATACATCAATATAACAGACATATTTACAAATATACAAGGTTCCAAAAGGAGCAGACGCTTGTATGATTCCCCTTCCTCCCTTAAAATACAAGAGCGATACCCTGGAGCAGAATTCAGAAAACAAATTCCACTACAATGTATAGTATATGACAGTGGCTCAGTTGGTAGACCATTGGCCTGAAGGTTGTGCGTTCGAGCCCACCACAAGACCCACTTCACAACTCCCACTGATGATTGCTGTCGTTGTATCTTTGGGCAAGACACTTAATTCCACTTTGCCTGAGGCCCCTGCTGAATAATCAAGGCTCCTGTGGACTCACCACCTGCAGGAGGATCAGTGAGGGGCTGGTGCTCTGTGTACTGGGTGCAGCTCTGACTGACACCCCCGACCCAGAAATGGATCAAGGGGAAGCAAATGGATGGATGTACAGTATTGTAATCTATTGCTTTTTAAAGTAACTTAGTCATATAATTCATTGAAAATATAAAACTGGTTCTGATTGCAATTAAGTAACTCAAGCTAATTTCATTGTCATTATAATGTTTCATAGTTGTCACTTTCCCAACTAGCCAAAAATAAAATATTGAGCGCTACCATTGGTTGTTGAAATCGGGTTGTACAACACTGCCACCGTGTGGCGTCATGACGCATTTGAGCCAGCGATCTCAGCGAATTTAGGTTAAAATAGCTTTATTAGAAATGTGAATTCGTGCCATAATTTTAGACGTATTTAAATGTTGTAATAGACCACCTAGAAACCCGTCACGGTTTCATGGGATCGTAGCCTTTTTTGCCGGTTCTACAAAAAAGGCTCGGCTACATCTGTGGGTTTTCTTCGCCCCTTATCTAAAGCAGCTTCTCTGTAAATGAATAAATTCAGTTTATGAAATTATTCATTCATGAAAATGTAACTATGTTGTGAATAAAGGACCTCCGCCCACTGCCCACTTACGTCACATCTGCAGGACGTGACACACGCACCGCGCATCTGCTGAAAACTGCACTTTTCTGATCAACTAAAAACAAGACTGATTCATCACCTGCAAAAACCCTCTTTAATCCTCATGGGAAACGTGCAGGTAAGATGTCAGCTGTTTATTGAACGCAGTGACTTTGCATTTCCTGTTTACAGTTTGGGGAGTGCCTTTCCGATTAATTAAGTGCTACTTTGAAGCAGAATGTAAATATTAGTGGATACACAGATACATTACACTAACGGATAGGGCGCAGTCATAGCTTTTATACGTTTATAAATAACCTGCCATATAGTATCTTTTTATTACAGTGAATCTTTTATTTGTATTTTTTCTTTTTTTTTCTTTACATCTATATTTGATCTAAATCCCTATTTGGTTAAAATCCCTGTAGTTTATGCTGATGAATCAGTGGGCTGAAAATTAATATAATAAAAAGTGTTATTCTTGAGAAAAGCGGATCAATAAGGCCGCATTGTGTGAGGGAGAGGAGAGGAGAGGAGAGGAGAGGAGAGGGGAGGGGAGGCTGGGGAAGGACCATGAGCAGGACTGGTCCATGACTCAGCAGCTCCACAGGCTGCGCCCTTTCCCTGCGGGACATTACTATGACCATCATGCATATTTGATGTGTTTAAGGCCTAAATGTCCTCTGCTGTGGGGAATATTGCATTAAAGATGTTTCCATCTGTGTTCACTTTGACATTCTTTTGGGACAGCCCACTATTGTCCCCTTTGAGGACTTTGATGTCACTGCTGATATCAAAGAGATCAGGAAAGCCTGCAAAGGTTTGGGTAAGTTTCAAAATTAAAAATCCAACTATTTGTTGAATCAGTTTACATATAGACCTTTAATCTGCAAGACTCTTGCTTCTAAAATGACAAGGGTCAATCAAACATTTTCCCCTCTCATTTTCATAGGCACTGATGAAGAAACCATAATTCAGATCTTGGCCAATCGCTCCTCGGCTCAGCGCATGGAGATTAAACAGGCTTACTTTGAGAAATATGATGACGTAAGTGTGATTCTATAGGTTTTTTGTCTGCATACAATGTCATTCATAATTGCTACAGTAATAGAGTTTTGCTTCAGGAGTTAGAGGAGGTGTTGAAGAAGGAGCTGACAGGGAGCTTTGAGAAGGCCATAGTGGCCATGTTGGACACTCCTCATGTGTTCTTTGCCAAAGAGCTGAAGAAATCCATGAAGGGCGCTGGGACTGACGAGGCGGTGCTGGTGGAGATCCTCTGCACTGCCACCAACGAGGTCTGTCAGCTTTCAAAGTGCTGTATGTATTCACTTTATGTTATGTGGTGGTAAGCTGTAGGCACACTGACATGAGCAAGGCTATACTCTGTGCCCCTGGGCGCTCTGACCACCGGTCAGTCATACTGAGCCACACGGGGGAGTGTCCTGCCCAAGGACACAACAGCAGCTTGCACGAGTGCTGTGGCCCCAGAGTTCTCATATGATGGAGAAGACATGGACAAATCCTGAGGGTGCCACAATATTATAAATCACAGATCTATGCTTCTTTCCTGTTTAATTGGAACCAGTTAAAGTCTAGTCCGCCACACCAGCAGGCGTTTGACCAGTGACATAGTTAGTGCATGTAATTAGTGACACAGTGTTGGCAAGGACTCACTTTCATATTTGTATTAATATCCTAGGATATCGTCCTCTACAAGGAGACGTATGCTCAGGGTGAGTTATATTTTGCATCTCATGAGCGGGAACCTTATCACAACAATAACATGTTTTAATGAGTTAAATGTGTGTTTTCAGTTCATGAGTGTGAGCTGGAGGCCGACATAGAGGATGACACCAGTGGAGACGTGAGGAATCTGCTCATGTCTCTGTTGCAGGTGACTGGTTTTTGTTTCACAAAGTTACAAACAAATGTATGAATCCTGGTTTTCTCAGGACAGATGGATGTGTACTGGAAATGTTAATGGGAGATGGTTTTGTTTTTTGTTATAGTTTTGCTAAAATAGCGGGTTGATTTGATATGAAACAGACAAGAGGTGGAGGCCTGAAACGATAGGCAATAAAGCGCAACAATAATAATAACAGAAATAAATCAAAGACAGAGATGTAAGGATCTATTTTTTGGGAAATAACCATATTAATTTAAACCTTATTTTAATAGTAAAATAATGTGAGTTGTCCTTATTATGTGACGCTTAAGAGGATGAGCCACATTTATAGAAGACTAGAGAAATCCTAGCGACATACACACAGGCTTCTACTATAATCAAGTAAGTTTCACTGTAGCCAATAATGCTGAAATCTATGTCCTTCATCTTAAATCAAAACTTTATACCACGAACCACCCATTGACATGTGGTTAGAGGTTAGAATTTTAATTTGAACCTTTCAGTAGTGACTGTATTGTTTGCGATCCACCCACTGGGACATTGTTGACACATAACTTCATTGTTTTGTCGTGTCCTTATGCCAACCATGCTTCAGAGCTCTCCCACCACGAGCTGCTTCCTCTGCCTCTCTTCCTTTTCACTGAATTGAAAGACTCTCATTGTAACTCACTCCTGCCTCCTGAATGCTTCACAAATATTTGGTTTTAGTAATGCCACGTGAGATGGTTGTTATCTACACTATATCTATCCATATTTGGGACTCTTTGGTCTCATTTACCCCCACTTAAAGCCATTCCTCTCTCTAAACCCGCACTTGTTTTTCCCCGCAGGCCAGCCGGGACGAGGGTTATGAAGTGGACGAGGAGTTAGCCGAACAGGATGCTACGGCTTTGTTTGAGGTGGGCACTGCAAAGACGTGGGCGCATCCGTTAAATCAGATATATCGTTCCTTTTAAACACCACTTTAAAGTTGAAATATCCTCTTCCTAAATGATTGCACATGTCTGGGGATGACTCGTAAATCCGTTGTATTAGCCAAGCTTTGGTCGGGTCTGGTTTAGCTTTTGTGGCACGTCTATGGCATGACTTAAGTTTCAACATGGGATTTTAAGATTTGTGTGGGAAAAAGTGTTGAGTGTTTCAGCATGTCCCGAGTGCCCGGGTTGGCCCATCGTTCATTTATCACCATATAAGTACAGTGGATGATGTATAACTTCATATCAGTGACTATAGGATTCCATGTACATGTGTTGGGACAGGATACATCCAGAAGTATTTCAAGTATTCTATACAATAGCATTTTTGTAGATGGTTTTATACTTTTTCACACTACAGATAGTTCATTAGTTATTGTTCATTTATCTTGTGCCGTGTGCACCTCATTCCTTCTGTTCTATAACTTGTGATGCAACACTGAAATTTCCCCACTGTGAGACGAATAAAGCGTCTCTTAATCTTCATCTTAAAATATTTTGTCAACATTTTAAAGTACTGTTTAGCAATCAGATGTATGCATGATCCAGTTCAGAATGTTTGAAAAGGGGGTCTGCTACACCAGGTGACTTATTGATGGGTTTAAAATCTCCATCAAACAACTCTGTCAAACCAGATCTGTAGAGAAATACACGTTAAAATAAATGCCATACTGTAGAACGGTTTAACAAAATCCATCCCTCCACTATCACCAAGACACAAACCAGATGATACACCTTTAAATCATGGATAATCATAGGTACGGACAGCACTTCCTGTGTAATACATTGATTAACTGACTAAATTGCTTACACATTCAAAAAATTTAAAGATAGAGTGCCTAACTTGTTGTTTACATTCTGTTTGTCCCAAAAGAAAGGGTCTCATAAAAGATTCTTGACCGACATGTTGACTTCATCTTATAATAAAACTTTTCTTTTTTTGCATACGGAAGAGCACTGTGACTCACTATTTGATGATTTGTTCTAAGAGCTGATTGGTTGAGTGAAGGCAATCCTCTCTGTTTCACTTTTCCGTCTAAAAAAGCTGATTCAAAGATGTGACAGAGGCCGAAGAGCGAGGAAACAGTCAGATGGATTTTATTACTTATTTTCATTTGTTGCATTTTCGGAAATAGTTCCCCCAGCTTTGAGTTGCCCACAATTACACACAGTTGCCATAGTTGCCACAGACAAACACATGTGTATTTGTTTTGCAGGCAGGTGAGGGCATGTGTGGCACAGACGAGTCCACCTTCAGCCACATCCTGACGCACAGGAACTACATGCAACTGCAGGCCACATTCAAAGCCTACGAGTCTGTGAGTAGTTTGGGGTCATTTTCAACTTGTGATTTGTAAATCTATGTATCCATGCTGTAATGTACTCCTCTAACAGCTCTCTGGCACTGACATATTGGACACTATTGACGCTGAGGCTGCTGGGACGCTCAAAGACTGCTACGTGACCCTGGGTATACTGAGTGTGGAAATCTGAGCTCACACGAGGCTAAATATGAGCTTACATTATGAACCATAGAGGCCTCATAACAAGTCTCTGTCTGCGGCTTTTTCACAGTGAGATGTGCAAAAAACCCACAACTCTACTTCGCCCGGCGCCTTAATGCTGCGATGAAAGGGCTGGGAACAGACGAAGACACCCTCATCCGGATTATCATTACACGCTCTGAGGCAAGTGAATATAGACTATTTATTGTTAAAATACACTGAGGAATTATGTTTAAAAAACAAAAACAAAGTGGCATGTACATTTTCAATCTTGTTTCTGACTTCATTTTAAAGCTAGAAACTTCAATAAAATAACTGTTTAATAATGTTTTTTGACCCAACAGAAAAATAAAAAATTGTCACAAGTCACGATTTGAAGCTTTGCGCTGAGAGAAAAAAGCCAATAGTAAATGTCTGCGAAGAAAGTGATGGAACCAAACTATTTTGAGAGCAAAGAACTATTAAATGATGTGTGTACAAAACAAAGCCAAAAAACTGGGTCACAAAACATTTTAATGCAAGATATCATTTTCAAGTCAATAGGGAAAATTGAGACTGTACTTTCTATATTGTCTGTTACTGGAAAAAAAATAATTATATTTTACTGGATGACCCAAGCGTAATTAATTAATCTTGAATCTCGAATCTTGATTACTTTTCCTAATAATCTTCATAAACATTGGCATAGGCCTCACCAGTAAGATTTGCTGGAGGAGAATAGTTAGACCAATGGTGAGGTAATTAAATATTTGAATTAATTTGGTCCAATCAGGGACTTGTGGGGGAGGGTCTGAGTGCTGCTTGTGTTCAAAAAATTGTTCTCCGTCTTTAAAAAGTAACTGACCATAACATCTCACAAAAAATATCAATTGCAAGGAATCATTGATGGGCAGTATGTGCGCGATGATACTAGGCTTGCACTGAAATGTATTAAGTGTTGTGACTTTGTGTTTTGACAGATTGATCTGCAGACAGTGAAGGACATGTACTTGGAGAAATACGACGTGACTCTCAAAGACGCTCTGGACTCTGAGTGCGGGGGAGACTTCAAGCGCCTCCTCATTGAGATTCTTCACTAAGCACACTGCCCCCTGCTGGCCTCACCCCGCATCACCGCCCTAAAGCCACTTTCTCACACGCTCTATCTGTGCTCTGTCACTAAAGAAACGCAATGCAACTTTTACTTTTCATAAAACGCATATTATGTTGTTTGAATACAATGTCCTCAATGCCTTTCTTTAAAAACTTACGAATGCAATTTAAATGTATTTGTAACATGCAACACACAAGTGCCCGTATCCACTCTCACTGTACCAATCTTCTATAAAACTACACTCAGTGACGTCTTGGTAGCTACTATTTTTAACAGAGATTTTATTATGAAGCAAGACTGCCCTTGTTTTTTTAATCTTTGCTAACGCTGCTGTTTTTACCGATACTCTCTCTTAATAGTATTACTGCTTTTAATATAGATGACTGAAGTACTGAAGACTAATAACCTCAACTCATTTACTGCCTGTACTCATATTTATTATGTTTCTGTGTCAATGTGATATTATTGTACTACTCAAAGCACTGTGGTGTCCTTTACTCTCTCCTAGAATATAATAAATTATTAATCAAAACTATTGTCCATATGAAATGTCCAATAATGGGCTTTTCGATGTGTATTTATTTAGTTGGTTGGAACTGTGCTCATTTCCATCCGTTGTCCGTCAGTCACACTCACAAACACACTTATTCACCTTTCACTATTTTTAAGTGGTAGAGGAAACCGGAGGAAACCTACGCAGACACAGGAAGAACATGCAAACTCCACACAGTCTCGAGGTGGGATTTATAAATGTACTTTTAACACTGAATAAAACTCCCAGAATTCCAGTGTTAAGTATTTACTGGGAACTGTGTGTAAAAATGGAAATGGGATTTAGTGTCGCCTCTGGAAGAGTTCAAAGAAAATAGTGAACACAACAAAACTCGCTCCAGATGACTTTTCACTTTCCTTCTCCTCTTTTTTTGTTTCAATATCGAGAGCAAAGCTTGTGCTACACCTGTTTCTACACATTCTTGCACTTCTATAGCAGTCTGCGCACCATATGAGGCCACATGCACTGTCTGCGCTCCACTGTTTAATAGAAAACAAATGGGGAGGTATAGACCGACTTCGGCAAAACGTTTTGTGTTCCACAAACTTAAAGCTGGGGAACCACCATAACTTAATCAAACGCATGTTACTTATCCCTTGCTCTCCAAACAGTTCTATAACTAGTTTTTACATGCAACAATTTTATCATGTAAAGTCATCATTAAATGGCCCTGATACTGTATGTCAAAAGGCATTCATAAACCATGCTCTTTTCAAATGCTTCTTTAACTGATAACAGTAGTTCAGTAGAGATATTTGGATTTCAAAATTACTTTTACAGACCCTGAATCTTGTTATTGTTTTCATTTCGATGTCCCGCCCTCCACTATTTTACCATTCAGAAAGTCCGTGACCCGGGTTGCCTAATCTCACTGGTAAAGTAACATGTGGCCACAGAATTAAAAAAGGTCTTGTTGTGATTCTCAAATCATTTATGACAAAACAAGGAATAAAACGAGGATTTCGATCAGAGCCTTTGTGAAAAAGGTGTTGGTTCAACATTTGTTGTTGACAAAACTCTTGTCTATTCAGCTATATTGTCCCAGCTGGAATCGTCTGCTTATCTGGCAACTTGAGTCAAAGAGAGTGCAGTATCACTTTTGGCCAGATTTTTACATATTGCTCCTTTAAGATCAGCGTTTTCAGACAGAAAAGTGAACGAGGACCACCCCAGCCTCAGCCACCTCAGCTCTCAACCCAAAGTGTCAAATAGTGACTCACAGGGCTTATCAGTACAAATAGATGTCTACTTACAAGATGAAGCCAGTATGTTATGGCTCTGCTTTGTTCATAGAATTTAACTTTTGCAAGATTTGGCAAAACAATATGTATTACTTGTGGAGTGGAAAAAAGTGATGTAAGCCAGCAAAAGACACATACATATCTTTTCACATCCAAAATCATCATTGAACTATGCAGTTAACACATTATCCTTGACATGTGCAATGCAACTGTCTTTGTACTGTATCTGCTGAGCCCAGACGGCCCTCAGTAATCACAGAGACTTTGACCTTCACACCAGAGTGATGTGTGCCCCCTGCTTTGTTCTACTGTTCAAGTTTAACACAGGTTAAACCACATTTGTTATTTATTGGGGGACAACCTGGGACCGGAACAAATTTGCCAATAACCTAGCTCTAGGAAATGGTTCTGCTTCTGTTACCAGTTTATGTCCAACACTGTAAAAAAAAGTTCTCAGATATTTCCTATAGTGTTGTTGTCGAGTAAAATTCACCGCCAGAAAACAATGGAAAAAGCATCAAATTAATTGTTATTTTTAACTATGGAAATGATAAGCATGAAAGTCTAGCATCAGGACAGTGGTGATGATCCAGGACACCCGACATTCAACAATATTTTTGGACATTGGTCATCTGCTCCTGATGGACCAATGTGTTTTGACTGTTTCATTCTCTGATCTGTGTTGGCGAAATCAACGGTTGTATAAAGTCCACTGAGATAACTACTGTTGTGATTTAGGGCTGTTCAAGAATACATTGAAGTTACTTGAATTGACAAGCAATGTATTTCCTATTTACACTGACTAGGTAAAGCTCTTTGTTCTAGTGGTATTTTTTCTATTAAGACAGATCCAGATAAAACCCCCCCTTATTGAACCGCTGTCCTTCCCCTGAATTTTTTCCTACACTTAAAAATACTGAAGGATAAAGCAAGTTAGGTGATGAAAAAACAAAAATCTTGAATGTACAGAATGCACTTTTGTCAGGATGAAAGGGAGAGGGGCAGAGGAGAACTGCAGAGTAACTTCTATGCTTGGAGCTTAAAAGTTTATGGTTGAACGTCAGAACAAAGGGAAAAACAAAATATTTTGTCTCGAACACATTTAATCGACATAAATAATGTTTGGTGAAGAAGAATGACCCTGAGCCCAGATTGTTATAACTGGCTCTCATCTCTAACCTTTAGCTTATTTTACAAACACACAAAAAACATTGATGGCTAACGTTAAACAACCAATATACATTTCATGACATTCTTTAAAGGAACCAGCATTTTGAACGTGAAAAGTACAAAAAGTCAATAAACACGGCATGCAGAACAGTGGTTAACATGAAACATATGCTCCAAACACTTCCAGTAAGAGTCTCTGAAGGCAACACACTGAGCAGAGACAGCAACACAATGAGCCAAGTTACAACTATAAGCCTCTGGAGAACATAGTTTGCATCAAGTTCTTTGCAACAGACGAAACAAATGAGGAATGAAGAGACATTAATAACGAACAATAAGCTTAAAAAGACAGGACTGCATCCGATTAATGAATATACCCTCTTCCTATTGCCTTCCCCTTATTACTGGGCACACAAAGTAAAAAACGAAACTACGGGTTGCCATTTTCTAATTGAGGACGAGATTTCATTGTTGTAATCATCATCATGTGACGCTCATTGGAATTTTACTGGTAATGTGGCTATAATAGCCATTTTTGTTATAATAAGAAATAATTAAACAATAAAACTTTGATCACAAAAGACCGTGTTTACCATAACCATGTTTACCTTGTAATCTAAAATCTAATGTTACACTTGGAGTCTTAAAGTGCTTTAAAATGGTCATACATTTCACTTGATTAAACCTGAGCTTGTCTCAAAAAGGTACATTTGAAAGGACAGAAAGTTGGAGGAATGTGGAAGGAGATAAGTGTTAGTGAATGTGGATGCAGCCAAGGTTTAGTGTTGCTACTCTGCCACCCAGAGGACTGACACGGCACTGCCGGTGTGATGGCTGATCTGATTGACTCGTCCACGAACACAGTCCAGAGTGAAATACACAGACGTCCCGTTATGAACCCTGAAAGACGACCTCAAGCTCACACCAGCCCACTGACTTCCCTCTGGCATCTGCCCCCCAACCTGCTGGGCCAGGGGTACAGGACGAGCCCCTTCTGCCTCTTTCCCCCCCTGCCCCCCCTCGTGGTCCCCCCGCCTGAGGAGCGTCACCTTGAGCAGGCTGCATGAGTGAATGAGTTTCAGGTCCAGTGCTATACTGGCAGTGCCACTCTCTTTGAAGACAATATCTCTTTTCTGTTCAGTCGTTCCCTTTGAAACCATTCCGATCTGGGGCACACGGGGGCTGGTTTGATGGAAGAATAACGGCTTGTTCCGGACAGCTCCAGACGGGAGGCCCGTAGAAGACACCGCTGCAACCAGAGAGGATGAGATGGCTGCAGGAACCCACACTAGGCTCAGCTTACTGATGCTTGTGTCATCTCCAAAGAAGCGCACATTGCACTGAGCAGGAGACAGTATTTCAAAGGCCAGAGTGTCCCCAGGGCCCACTTTAGCGGCCCCTGACACAGATATAGATGTGTCCCGGTAGTGAACTCCAGGCTTGAAGCTCCGGCTCAGTTCTACTCCTGTCCCATTTTGACTGACATACGCTAACACCTGGAAGCCCTCGCTCACACACGCCTGCCCCATTGAGTACAGCGCCTGCTGGAACACAAACCGCACCGTGCCACTCTCGGAAAAGCGCACCCCTCTGCCATCATGTGTCAGGCTCACTACATACGGGTCTGATGTGGTGCTCATCCTGAACACTGGCCTGTAGTTTGTGTGGTAATGAGTAGAGACCACTGCCTGCGCCGACATGGCCACGGCTCCGGTGTCATGAGACAACCACATCAAGCTGAAGGAGGCGGCCGAAGGGCTGTACAGCTGCAGACCATCGCTGCTCTGGTTACAGTGGTGACTGGCACTCCGCAGGAAGACTGAGACCACATGACCGGGGGCGACCTCTGCCACTGCACTGATACTGACGCTCTGCAGGTAGCGACCGTCTCGCTGCTCCACCCTGATGCCGCTGAGCTCACTGCTCTCAGCTCCGTCGCTGCTGTTCATCCTCAGACACACCTGGATGAAGCTGCGGCACCCGTGGCTCACAGGGAGGTTCTGATCCAGCCACACCAGGCCATGCTGCCTAAAGATCAGCCGACCTGCCTCTGCAGACAAGAGCCCTGCTTCACTGCGCCCCTGAATCTGCAGCTGTAGACTGGGGACATGGGTGAGGATGTGGCCCTTCTCTGAGGATAAGCTGATGTCCCCGGCCCAGGACAGAGACAGAGCTGAGGCTCCAGTGAGAGGCCCAGAGCACATGGTGTCTGTGGTGAAGGTGCAGGCAGAAGCAATGGGCTCTCCATCACACTCACTACACGCCTGGCACTCGTCCATGTCTGAGTTGAAGAAATAACCATGTGTACACATCCCCAGGTCAGCATCTCTCTCAGTCATCCCTTGGCACCTGAATCCACCTGGAACACCAACATAATTACAATCATTTATTTGAAACACTAAGTTGTTTCAAAGGAAATGCATTCTAACAGTCTATTCCTTTCTGAACATTGTGGCTGAATGCTACTTCAATATTGTTGATTTGAATATTATTGCAGCTTAAAGCCCGATTCTATCCTTTGCATTAATTCAGAATGAAGTATAAATATAACACATTTAAGAAAACAATAAAAGGCATACCTGGAGTATTAAGACATTTATGAGTGTCACTGCAAAGGCCAGTGATTTCAAGACATTCATCTCTGTCCTGCAACAACAACCAAACTGCATAAATGTATTATTACATTATGATTAGACCCATATGTCTCCATGGCCTCTGTGGTAAAAATACAGACCTGACAGATCCTATCAGCATGAATTGAGCACTGAGCGACTAAGAAGAAGCCAGCGGGACACACAGTGCACCTCTCACAGTGCGGCCGTCCACTGCTAAAGGAGCAGTACTCGTCTGGTCCACATCTGCCACAGGCCAGGGGCTGGCTCACCTACAAGGCCAGTTATGGGTCACTCAAAGCTGACATTCATAGTGCAGATATAGAAGAACTGTAGCAATTCTGAATAATCTCACCTCCATAACGTTTGCATTCATATCCACTTTGTGCAGAGACAGAGCCTGCTGAGCCTGGTGAGCTCTGAACTGTCCTTCCATAGCCTCAACGGGGTTGTTCACATCCCCCTGGAAGTTCTGCAGCGATGTGTGTTTGATGCTGTCAATCAGTATGTTGTACTGGGCTTTTACCTGGAAGAAAAGGGTCTCAAAATCTACATGTATTGTTATAATTTGGATGCCTTTTGCCAAATCTTCCTCCATAACTTACTTGCTCCATTTGATCAAACATGTTCCTCTGTTGCTCCAGGATTTCTCTCTGCTGGTTGAGAAGCGCCCCCTGCTGTTCAGTCAGGCGCCTCTGCAGCTCCCGCACCTCGTCCTGTTGCCCCCTGAGCGCCTCAACGAGCTTCTCTTGCCCTTTACTCAGCTGCAGTTGCAGAACCAGCGCGTCCTCAGAGGGGACCTCGTTTCCCCCTGCAGCTGAAACACACAGGGTTACTGGTGTACTTGTGCTGTTCGCTTAATAGGGCTTACAATTTACACTCTAACTCTATTTTATAAGTTTCCATTTTGGGCATAGTCAGCTTCATGAAGATGAATGGATGAATGTTAGTCTTTGCTGTTAAATGTGGCTAAAGCATGTTCCATATCACGCAAACTTACTTGGCTTGATGTCACAGTTAAGTTGTATCCATGCGCCTCTCTCTGCTCCAAAGTCTGGAAACTCATCCAGAAACTGCGCGGCTCTGTCTGTGAGGCGCACTGGGGGGACTTCTTCAGCGTGCGCGCCACAGCTCTCCCCGACGCACACCTTGGGCTTTTGGCGCATGAGTTGAGGAAGCTTACATCCAATTCCCTTGCATTCTCGTGCGGCATCTCCCGTGGACCCCTGAGACACGCTGGTGGGACAGATGCCCCCTGAGCAGCCCGGATGAAACACCTCTGCAGTGATGGTCCTGGGATTGGTCCTTCTCGTCCCATCGAAGCCCCCCGGAGCATGGTGCAGAGCATATGGCTGGTTATAGTCCTGCTGAAAGCCCGCGGGGTACACTGGCCCCTGTCTGCTGTGCGCTGAAGTTTGGTGCTGACGTCTGGTGTCCACGAAAGACCTGCTCCAGTCTGGGGCCGGGGAGCAGCGCGGGCCTCGGCACAGATTAGGAGCACTCTGCGCTTTGGTTTGTGCAAACACAATCACACAACACGTCACTAAAGTCCAACTCATTTTGAGAAGTCACAGAATGTCGGTAGCCTATCCACCAGCAGAAGCTCTTCCAGTGTATCCCAAATGTCGCGAAGCACAAGAGGCTGCTCTCAGCTCACGTCCATCCTTCGTGCGCCTGAGCTGTGCGCGCTCTGCCCCCTGCGCCAGAGCCTCATCCCAACATGTGGCTCACTGTACATAATTGGCTGCAGGTTTAGCTCCTAGTCTTAAATTAACCCCTCGTTTTCCCGGACATACTTTCCTGCACACTTCACTGGAATAGGGCGTGTGGCAGAACTCGGGACGATAGCATTTATTTGTTTACGTCACAGCTCATGTAATGAATTGAAAGCCTCTCAAGCGCTTTAACGCCGTCTTCTTTGACTTTAGCAACGCACCTTTTTTAATTGACCTTTTCAAAAAGAGCTTCTGATTAAAAGTGGCATCAAGACTTTGAAGTCGACCATATAAAGACACACAAGAGCTGAACTTCCTCCAGGACAAACCTTTAACTTTTACAAGCCTCTGATTAAAGCCTCACTCTCATTAAGCACAATCTGTATTTAAGAATGATCACTAAGTCTCAAAACCACTGAGCCCAAAGGACCATTCAAGGCTAAAGGTTATTTCCCGGTATTACAGTAAAGCATTTCACAGTTTAATAGTTGACTAAAGGAGGGTGATTGACCTTTACCAGAAATGTTCTCTCTCAAACTAAACAAGTCATTATGAAGCTAAATATGTGTCTAAAATATAACCATGTGACAGACAACTCCATTCACATCATATTGTGACCCTGGGCCCCTCCAACAGGTGCTTTCAGTTACCACATTACACAGGCCTTTACTGCTCACAGGGAGAGGATTAAGAAACTAATTGTCACCATTAGTCATTTATTGCCCAATCTAATGTATTTTCTGTAGGATATACTTAAAAGGAAATAACATGGAGATTATCTGTGTCTTTCTTCTGTACAAAGTCTAAACAAAATGGAAACAAAAAGTACTCACATTGTTCTAAATATGTAAGCCTAGTACGTTGGGTTTCACCCTTGGTCTGAGAGTCACACAAATACATATCCACATCCTCTTTCACAGGAGAAGAAACAAGACTCTCATGATGACCTGACACTGAGTGAGAAGAAGACAGAAGGTAAGCCGTACTGAACTCATTCTAATAAACGTTGGGTGTTTGTGTTTACTCAAAAAAAGATTTGTTATTTGAAATATACTTTTCAAGAGTAGACTGATGGAACTCTCACCTACATCTGACATATCATAGAAGCAATGCGGGTGAAGTCTCTGCTCTGTGACTGGACTTGGCAAAAAAAATACATTCGGTTGGGACTATTCTGGTTAAATAGAGGTCAGAACAGTGTCTTTTCTCACACAACAGGAGACATTGATCAGAACCACAGCCGTCCCACTTGGAATTTAGCATCCAAATATTAACCAGGCCTGATGCAGCATCCTCGGTCTGACAAGATCGGGCTCTGACAGGCATGGCCAATTATATCTAATGATATCTTTACAATGAATAATTGAATAATTCAAAATATTAGAAACAACTGTGTGAGGACAAAGTAGAATATGATGACAAAAGCTTTCAGATCGTGGATTTTAAGTCTCCATAAATGCTTTGGGTTTTGGCTTCTGTCTTGTTGCTTGCCGTTTGTTCCGTTGACATCTGGGAGCTCATTGGGAGGCACAGAACAGACTCAATTGAGGCTGGAATTCATAAGTAGTTGTGGTTTTACCATGAGAGAAGAGGGGCTCACAAACACTGTGTGTCATCGGATGCAAGTCCCTTATCCAATCGAATCAGTCATGATTGCTGCTGACATGCGACGCAGAGGTGTGGAGCAGCCACAAAGGTGCATTTTCTCAGATCCAAATGTTCTCTTTCATATGGAAATGATACAGAGCTAAATCAGAGCGGCTGTTGACCGTACTTTCAGTTCATTACATTTCACTGGACATCTGTTTACTCTCAGCATAAACACAGCAAAAGAGTGAGCGCTGGTGGGAATGAACAGCAGGGTCTACTGGTGCTCTACGCTCTCATTAAAGTTGGGTACCTGACTTTCAAACCCCAAAAAAGTGAAACTACATCAGAAAATCCATCCAACTAATTCCTTTCTTTCAAAAGTATTGTTTTTAACTGTCCTTCACATGCATGGATATTTCACATTAGAGGTAAAGGCAAACTGTGGGAGCTGAACTGTAAAACAACAATCTGTGTTTATCGATCTAAAATCTGGGGTACGTAACTTTCAAACGCTCATACATCATTCTCGCTCTCAGAACACTTTGGTTCTATCACTAGTTTTCACATGCATGCAAAGCCAATCAGCTCTTAACCCAACAAGTCAAATAGTGACGCAGGGCTCTTTCTAACAAATATGCACAATAACATTTCTGTTTTAGACAAACTTTATTAGTAAGGTTGGTACCCCAGCTTTAAAGCAACTGAGGAGAGGAAAAGGTAGCACTGTGACTAAACTATTGTAAATAAAATGTACTGATACTTAACTCGGCTCTACTTTAAATTGACTGGGTGAGTGGATAGCACTCTCGCTTCTCAGCAGTCCTGGGTTCGAATCCTGGTCGGAACAGGGCCTTTCTGAGTTAAGTTTGCGTGTTCTCCCCGTGTCTGCATAGGTTTCCTCCGGGTGCTCCGGTTTCCCCTACCACAAAAAATATGCACAATAGGTATGAATGTAAATGAGAGAGTGAATGGATGGTGTTGGATGGGGCTTTGATGCACCAGTGTGTTCGGCAACTCGCTTCCGTCATCACTGTGTGTGGAATGATTGGAACAATATCTGAACTCTGAACTTTGTAAAGCGCTTTGGGTGACCTTGGTCGGTAAAATGCGCTATATAAATAAACATTATTTACTTACTTACTTCCTTACCCAGAAAGTCACAGATCTAGAAATATTGTGTACCCAAAACGTACATGTGTGAAATAAAGTTGGCTTCTTTGACCTTTTGCACTAGTGAATTACACTCTAGTTTTCAGTTCAAGATGAAAGTTCCTGGCTCAATGTTGCTCAAATGCAGATTTTTTCCATCTTAAAGTGTGTGTTCGTAGAAGTAATGTAGATATTTATAGCATAGTTGTTATAGTATAAAGCGTTTTGTTATTGATAGACTGATCCGCACACACAATGGCGTATCGCCGACTTGGCACAGAACCGAGGCTCATTCTCCAGTGTTTTTAAGCTGCTCCATATGCTTCATGTATTTTTGACTTGAAATCTGGCGACTGGGACCCATATGGGCGAATCCAGAATCCTTCAAAATAGGGTCGAAGAAAATCTGCAATTGGTGTAAAAATGTCACAAACATTTTCACGTCGTTTGGGTGACACGTCTTTGTGCGTTACCAGGTTTCAGCTAAGTGCAACATGTCGAGGGCCTTTGCTTCGTACAAAAAATAGAGAAATAGAATGTTCAACGAAACGGTTATTTTAACTGGCATGACAAACAAAAAAATCAATTAGTTTCTTTGGCCCAGCAGAAAGAGTCCTGTAAAATCAAAGCACAACATCTCAGCAGTTAATCTTATTCAAAAACATGTTACCTTATGTGTACTTGTAAGAAGTCAGTGATTGGCTCACAGGGCTGATAGCTGATTGGCTGAGTGGGTGGTCCTCTTCTTTCACTTTTCTGCTGGAGAAAAAGCTGATTAAAATGTCAATCAGGAATGATCGACATTTTTCGACATTGTTGAACTTTATATGATTTCAAAGTTAGGTACCGCAGATTTAAAGGTTTCTCCTGCTTGCCGATATCATGACATGCAAGTTCAAATACAGTATTATGAAAGACCAGGTGCTCTCAGCCATTGAACAGACACAATGGCTGAGGAAGCTGCCCTCACAGGTGGAAATGGGAAATGGTCTGAGGTCTAACAAAAGGTCTGAGGCTCATCTAAAACCTGAATCAATGAAAGTCCCTATAGTGACTGGGGCCACAGCGGTCCTTGTAAACCGCGTACATGTTTCGACTTGCAGTTTCATTCTTTTAAATCAGGACTGAAAGTGGGATCTTTTACAAAACATTCTTGAAAAGAAAGTGAAAATATTTTAGAAACCTTAGTGAAGTTGTTCTTCTCATACAGACATGTTTGTGTAATATATATGACAAAGATAATAGTCTGTATGTGCTATAGATGGAGGAAATAGACGAGATTTTCAATCAGCTGCAAGAGGAGATGGAGGATCTGACTCAGGTGAGGCCGTAACAAGTATGTTCTTTCAGGTTATCATATAAATATAAATATCAATGCACATATAGGGACGAATCTCTGTTTTGAATGAAAAGGAATGAGCTGTTATTTGACACAACGAACAACGACCTAATTCATCTCATTACAAGGACATCAACACCCTCAGTGAAATACGTTTATTTAATGTTTTGTTTAATCCGATTATAGCCTGGTCAAAACACTCACACACTCATAACATATTAGATGAAATACATTTTTTGTCCTCTCAAAAACATGTTTGAGCCAAGAGCCAGCAAAAGTTCCTTAGCAACGGTTGTCATGATCAAAATGTAGACACACAGAAAAAGCTTAATTTTCTTACATTTAACTTTATAAATAAAACATATTTTATCAATAAATATGATATGATAGCATGTTTAGCAACTTAATTTAACTTACTGGTGTATAACAGACCTAATACAAAAGTTAACTGTTCTCTCTGCTGTGTGTTGCTATGGTAACCACTTGATATGGAACCGATGATTTAACATTAGGTCCAAATAGTATTAATAATGGTAGTTTGTATTGGAATCCTCTCTGGTCGTGGTATAATTGTGCAACAATCCATTAGTTCTGTCCAATTATCTCCTGCATATCCTCAGTTTCTCCAGTCAAACCAGCCAAAGCTCATTGTTTACATTTACTGTTCAGTCTAAATGTTTTTCAGAGACATTACGCCATCGTGTCCTTTAAGCTGCTCTTCATCTGCGCATACGCCAAAGAAAACATTACAAGGCCTCTTGAATCAAGGCCAGCCGCAGGGACAGTTTATCTCAAACTTCTGCACAATATAGTCTAATAGAGCAAATTTACAATAGTTCATGAGCGTCACTTTGGCTCCAGCTTCACACGGTAAATCAGGAGGGAGACAGATTTAAAAGCTGATCTCTGAGTATTCAAACTATTTAATGGTGAAGTCACTTATGTGCTGATTGGGCCCATTCGTCCTTCAAAGAAAAGCTTGGACACTTTGAATTGGTAGATTTGGCAGATTGTCATGTGCTGCGGGCCACATTCACAAAGTGGCATGAAATCAAATATTTATTCGAGCATACAAAGTACATTCCTTTTAAACCTCAGCGACAAATAGAGAACACACATACAACAAAAGTACATTCAGTGTTCATATGTTACACATGTGGTCTGTAAATAAAAGACACTTGAAATTCTGGCACATGCTCAGGCAGGTTTCAGAATGACTATATATTTGGGCTATTGTCAATTTGTCATAGAGAATAACAATCTAAAACCAAATATTAGATTAGATAGATTGAAATGGACAAAAGACCCCAACATGTTTTATGTAGTTGGAAGTTGAAGGCCCCAAAAAGCCTAATAATAATAGAGTAATAGTAATAATAAGAGTAGATTATAGTGTCATTGTTGGTGTTGTTTATAATCTAATAAATATACATCTTTTTGACGTATGCATTTTTTAAAGTGGTGTCAGACTCATTTTGGTCGGGTGCCAAATTTAAAATCATAAGAGCTGGTTGGGGCCGATAGTATTATTTGATATGAGTTTGTACATTATTTTCAGATAGGTTTGGATTCAACCACAACTGGGCCAAATATCAAGAAGAGATATATTTTAAGACTGATAGTTTAATATGAAAACTAAATTTTTGGCCTAATTTTACCTGTAATCACATAGATAGATAGATACTTTATTGATCCCAGTAGGAGAAATTCAGGTGTCTAGTAGCAGCAAAATAAAAAAAAAAAAAAGATCATGCTAAAAAGTTAATAATAGTTATAATCAGCAACAGCCCTTCAGGTCACAGCAGCAGAGGTGGAGTAGCCTCTGGGTGGAGCAGGACGGGTCACAGAAGCAGAGGTGGAGTAGCCTCTGGGTGGAGCAGGACGGGTCACAGAAGCAGAGGTGGAGTAGCCTCTGGGTGGAGCAGGACAGTAGCTGCTTGGTTCAGACCATTTTCTCGGCTCTAGTCCAAAGTAAAATGCTAAATGCTTAATTAGCATTTTTCAAAAAGTTAGCGTTCCACCAGTGGATTTTCACATGATCCGCTTGGTTCAGACCATGAATCCTCTCTGCTCCGATCTGGACCAGTGCAAAACTATGAACACCGTACTGCACCAACATCCCAGGTAGAAAAAAGCAATACAAATAAAAATTCAAAAGCACAAAACAACAACTGTTTCAGAGCTACTTAGGACTTAAGCCTAGTGTATACTTGCGCGGCGTGGCTTACGTTAGCGGTTGCGGTGGACCTACGTAAGCACAATTGATGTTATACTGGCGTGTTCCCCTTACGGAGTTTTGAGGAGAATGTTGTAATCCCACAACAAACCACATGAGGGCGATCACACAGGAGCGGTCCCATTTACGCTGCTACTTTGTCCTCTTCAGAACAACAATAGCAAACAAAGCTGTTTGAGCTCATTACACGTGTTTCTACTGTAGGTTTATGTGATAGGTTTATGGATTCATTATTTTATAAGTAATTTCAACTGTGATGCTGTGAATAAAGACACAGTTCTTGTTGGAAACATAGTTATTATTAAATAGTTTTCAGCACAAACAGCAAAACAATAATAGTGGTAAATATCTGAGACAAACATGAACGATTTACGAGTGCAGGAGGAAAGCAACAAACGCAGCTACGATTCAAACAAGACAGGAACAGTGCAAAACAAACGACTGCACAGTTTATAAGTTATATATATGTGTTAGATAGTCCACTGTCTCCTGTATATCAGGCTCTGAGCCCAAACTGCTTTTCCTTCGAAGCACAAAGCTCTCTGCTCCATAGTGCCTCGTCCATTGTCCCTGCTGCAGCCGCCCCGTGCTTCCTTCCAATACACACACACGGACCAATCACAGCGGAGATTCCTTGCGGCGACCCTTACGTAGTTAGAAAATGTCGATGCTGCGCGGCAGGCAACGTAAGGGCCTTGCGGTGACCAACGCGTTGCGCAAGTGACGTCAGGTCACCTCCGTAAGCTCCGCGCCGCGCGAGTATAAACTAGGCTTTACAGCCGTTTTCCAGCACATTCAAAAGTAAATTATAACATGTGCGTTTACATTTCAGAACAGATTCAATTATATGGCTGTTTTCCTGATACACTTAATCTAGAATCAAGTATAACCCATTTCCATCAAATGCTTAAATTTGTGTAATAGTGATAATTGAAAATCATTTCAGGGGCCACTAAAAATGGTCTTGTGGGCCGGATTTGGCTCTCGGGCCTGAGTTTGACATGTCTGCTTTGAATCTTCATCTACAAAATTTTTTTTTTCAAATGACTTATTATCTCACAGATTAATTTTGAAAGTACAATATTTGAGAGGAAACAAAAAACAACTGATTGTAAAGTTTAAAATCATGTAGAGCAGGGGTCCCCAAACTTTTTCCTGTGAGGGCCACATAACTTTTCCCTTCTTCGATGGGGGCCGGGTCAGTTTGCAATAGAAAAAGTGTGATGATTGCAGCGTTGAAATAGTTACTAACTAATAGTAAATGATGAAAAAAGTTCATAACTAAGGAACTTTTTATTGCAAAAGTCCAACTTTATTATCAAATACACACATGGGTGTGTTCAGAGTAAAGTGTCAAAGTATCTGGACTTTAAAAGGTTATAACTCAAAAGCTAAAATTACTATCATAGATTGGAAACAAGTTTTCAAACACAGACAGATTGAAGAGATAGTGTGGATAAAATCCAAAGGAAAGATTCACAAATATTTTTTTGGCAACATTTTAAACGACAAAATCAGCCTCTGATTTCATTTGACCATTCTACTGTGACGCCAGTTACATAGAAAATAAAATTTCCTCAGTCTGAAAAAGCGGCAGATGAACTCCCACAAGATTTACATAAACACAACATCAGTAAATCACTTGATATAAAAAGGAATCGTTAAAAAAATAAATGACCCTTGAAAAAAGTGTAACGAACGTGATGGTTTCCGTCCATTTTTCTCTAACAATTAAACTTGAGAAAAAAAAATCTGGTCAAGTTTCACATTTGATATGAAATTATCACTTTGTTTCTACTCTACGTAAAAAAGATAGAATCTCTGAATCAAATGTGAACATCTAAAAATACATAACAAACTTCTGCAAAGCTCATTCTGTCAAATCATCACGTCCGTTACATAAAATAAACAGGGCCACTATAGGAAACTTGTATAATGTATAAAACAGTTTTGTTCTAGCAACTTCTATTGGACAGAGGAGGTGTTTGGAAACATGAAAAACATTAAATATCTTCTGATTATTAAAATCAATTTTTTGGCTTTTTGTCACACTTTTGTGCCCTTTAGTGTGAACAAGCCCATATATGAAAATACTCTCTGGTATTGTTCAGGGGGCCAGAGCCAATGTAGTGGGGGGCCGGGTCCGGCCCGCGGGCCGTAGTTTGGGGACCACTGATGTAGAGGAATGATACAGTATTTATCCTGAATAAAGATGACTCTAAGTGTGAAAGAAAATGCTTTAGAAAAACGGCTCATTACAACATTTTGGCAGCATCGTCCTCAATCTGGGACAGAGCTGCTGTGGATTGTAACTTGCTTGTTGTTCAGAGCTGCATCACAGTCGCGCTCACACTTGCGGCGTGTAAATGACAAATGATTTATTTCCACGTAATAGGAGTATGTAAAAAGTTCAAGATGTTTTTCATTACAGTGTTTACAGACGCGGTGCTCAGTCTGTGTACGGTTCACTCACACATGTGCCCAAGCTCAGGTTTCAAGATGTACTGAAACTATATGGCTGCTTTAGAAATGACCTCTAACTTCGAGTCTATCTCCAAGTATCGTTATGTCAATGTTGGGCTGTTGAGTGTTCAAACCTTAAGAACTGGTATCTCCAGAACAAGCAGCATGCATTTCTCACATATTTTACCCTCATGTTGCATGAATGAAAAAATTGTGATTGATGTTATTGTTATTGTAGGCAGAAAAAGTGTAAAAGTGATTTTTTTTACTTTCTGACTACTACCATTGTGTATGGCTCGATTATTAAAACAGATTAATTGGGAAAAATAAAACTGTGCTTGTGCTTATCAGAATCAGCATTATTGTATTACCATATGAGTAACAAGAAGTCACAAACTGGCAAATTATATTTTGATATGTTTTTTTTTTTTTTTACTGTATTTTGATTGTAAGTTTTATGATTGTATTGTCAAGGACCACAGATGGAAAGTAGCTTGGTGCAGCCATCTTCTTAATGCAACTGCACATTGTCCTTAATAAATTAAAATTCAAAGTACAAGCTTTGGCTCTCGATGCAAACACGTTAAAGAAGAGAATAGAATATGGCATGCATTAATAAAAATCTACCCATGAATAGGGACTGTACAGATAAATATGAACAAATTGGAATTTAGTGAAAAAGTAAAGCACATGTATTATTCATTCACTCCACACACAGAGGTGGTAAGCCACCACTGTAGCCATGGCAGCCCTGGGGCAGACTGATGGAAGTGGGACAGTCGCACCACCGACCATCCACACATACCCATTGTACATGTTTTTAGTTTTTAGTTTGTTTTTATTGACATAATGTGCCCTGAATGATGGTCCATGTGTTACATGCTGCATTTGTGAAGAGCCTGCAGTCGATGGACCCTCTGACTGACTCCAAGAAAAACTTCCCTGGATCCTCACGTCTCACTGGTGAGAATCTGATGAGACTGAACGGCTTTCACTCAAGCACATTCCTGAGGCTTACATTTGAGGGAGGCAATGATTGATTTAGTTCCAAAAAGTCATTCCAACCTGGAAAGTCAAATAGATTGTGAATTTGGGTAATAGGTGTGCACAGATATGGAGTAATATGTCAGTGTTCTTTTGACTGGACCAAAGATTTATGGGGATTAGTGCGGCTTTTGAAAAACTAGTTTAGTTTTAGCAGGTGAAATATTTAGCCAAATATCTGCCTGTTAACCTATTTCTATTTTTATTATGGTTTTCCTGCGGAGACCCAGAGGAATCACAAATATGTGCACGTTTTCTGACTAACTTGTATAACTGAGTCCGACATGTTTGCGTCTCAATCAGTTGATAACGACAGCGTACCATCTGCCCCGCCTCCTCCCCCCTCATCGCTGACACCACCTGCTAATATCCCCGTGCACAGAGTGGTCCCAGGGGAAGCTACAAATGACCTCCCAGTCTCCGAACATACGCCACAAGTAAGTTCATTAACAATATTAATAAATATTTCTTTACTTTGAAGTGTTTTTTGTCCATAGATCATAAAAGTGTGGATGGCAGATGGCAGCTTCAAGACCCTGATGGAGGAACGAGCTCAGACAGTGAGAGAGGTTCTAGACAAACTATTTGAGAAAACTCACTGCACCAACGACATCGACTGGAGCCTGAGTGAGACCAGCCCGGATCTCCACATCGGTCTGATCCAAACGCACACCAGATATCATACCCATAGGACTTTCCTTTCATACTTGTTGACTAATAACTAGATAAGTACATATATTTATTGTTGGAACAGGGGCATAAGACCAGCCCAGATCTCCACATGGGTCTGATCTAAATACACGCCACAAACCATTCAAATAGGACTTTTGAGCAGTGGCATTTGATCCAAGACCAATGTCAAGGCTTTTTCTGAGACATAAAACTAAAAAAGGGATGCAAATGCTTTGTGTAAATATGAGGCCTATGATACAAATTACTAATAGCAATTTTCATAGCATAAACTCAATCATGTTAAGATAAGATAGACTTTATTGATCTCACACAGGAGAAATTTACATGCCACATTTGACATGGATAGAAACACTCAAGATTTGTGCAAAAAAAAGAAGTGTGCAAACATGCTAAAGGCAAAAAAAAATATTTTCAGAATATACTATGTACAATAAAAAGTGGTCTTTGAAGAAACAGGTTTTCAGTCCTAGTGCAAGTGACTTAAAGTGACTTCTTGTACAGTCTGACAGCAGTGGGGATGAAGGCCCTGCGGTAGCGCTCCTTCTTGCACTGTGGGTGTCTAGTCTTCCACTGAAGGAGCTCCTCAGCTCCTCTACAGTCCTGTGCAGTGGGTGGGAGGTGTTGTTCATGATGGAGGTGACTTTGACTAGCACCCTCCTGTCCCTCACCTCCTCCACAGAGTCCAGGGAGCAGCCCAGAGTGGAGCTGGCCCTCCACTCTGGGTCCAAGATAAAGGATGAGAAAATCTCTAAACTCACAATTGTTTTTTGGATTTGGATGTTCAGTGCTACAAAGTGTTCTTTCACAAATGTAACATATAAACGCAAAATAACCTTTGAAGTAATAAGCAACACATAAAATTAAAGTTTCCTAAAATCTTATATCCAGATAGGACCTTGGAGGACCATGAGTGCTTAGTGGAGGTGCTCTCTACATGGACCAGTGGTACTGACAACAAACTGTATTTCCTGAAACGACGTCAGAAACATGTCATGTTCACACAGCCCCAGGTCAGTCACACAGACTCCACTCTGTTGAAACAAAACTTACTTTGTAGTGTGCTTCTCCTAGTTCTTCTACATGTGGAAGAGGAAATGCGCAAAAGCTATCACTGAACAGGAACAACAGCTTTTGTTCAAGGTCAGATCCGAGTCACAGACGCCCAGTGCATTTGAGATTACATATACACTATCAAACTGGTTGTTTTTTTCTATAGGAGAATTTTGAGAGTACAACAGTGACAGTTCCTGATCTTGAAGGATGGTTGTTCCTAAAGGATGAAGGAAGGAAAGTGTGGAAGCCACAGTACTTTGTCCTCAGGGCCTCGGGCCTTTATTATGTGCTCAAAGGAAAGACCAAGGTACAGTAACTCCTTCTATATACTTTTCTATTTTCATGTTTCAATCACTGTATCATTTATGATGAGCATGTGCATCTGCACCAGTATCAATGTGTGACACTGTGGGCAAAAAGGAACCGGTAACACCAATATTAAAATTATACTCCATGAATTGATGCATAATCTTGTATGAATCAATTATTACTTCATGATGAATTCTTTCATGAACTCATTTCTGATGTTATTATGATTTAGCATGAATTCAAGTAATTCAGGGATGAGTTCCTAAAATCATGTACAAGTCATGAGTGATATGACTAATAGTGACAACTAATGTCATGGCAGCTGTTACTATGACAACCATTGATGTGGCATCCATTACAGTGATATCCAGTTATTACAGTGACAGCTGTTTGCATGGCAACCAAGACAGTAGTTACTATTGGTGCTGATCTGACCGCCGCATGAATGACATTCAGATAAATGGTGTCTTTTCAGTTTGATGTATTTTTTTATGTTGCAAAATTGCCATGGTGCTGTTGCCATGAGAGCCATTGCTATGGCAGCAGTTACCACGGCAGCTGTTGCCATGCTAGTTGTTACAGTGGCAACAGTTCCCGTGGGAATGATCATTTTTACTATTGTTATTAAGTGACCAAGTTATTACGTCATTAGACCCCTTAAGAAAATGTTCATGGACAGATATGAATAATTAGAATTAAGATTACATTTTGTGAAAAAGAATAAATAATGTTTTATATTATAAAATACGTAAATAAATGTGTCAATTTTCTGATAATAAAACTGAATTATTTGCTATTCTCAATCTTCCAACAACTATTATTATAAAAAACTTAATTTAGTAACAAAATGAACCCTCTATGAATTAGTTTTGATATTTTGTGCTTGTTAAGTGTGAGTAAAGGCCAACAGAAAACTGCTGAGACACACTGAAGATGCCTCTTGTCCTACATACTTTGGGTTTTGTAGATTTCCCCAATGCCAGCAGTGAAGTCATTGAACAAGAGATACGGGACATGAGGGAAGTATGCGGAGCAGATGTGTGAATGGGAACAGAAAGGCTGATGGGAACTGAGCACATGCTACTGTTTTAGACAAATACAAACAGCACAGAGATGCTTACAGTTTGGACATGCATTCGATGGAAAAGTGCTTTGGAGTGGCTGAGTTGTTCTACCCAATGTGGAAAAACTGAAGGATGCTGGAAAGAAAACCGGATTTCATTTTACAGCAGAGATACATTTAAAGGGTTCCAGTCCATTAAGCAGCCAATAAATGTCTACTTCAAATGCAAAATCACGCTCTCCATTTGAAGTCAAAGCTTTTTACAATTAGAGGTGGAAATATTATCAAAAACATGTTTATCATTCTGGTGGGGATTGAACCATCAAGTCAGTCTGGCCTTGGCCAAGACTGGAAACCCATAACAATCTGGGACTCATTGTTTTATTGTAATGTTTATAATAATGATAGAAGAAAAGAAAAAAAAACAAACAAACAATGGAAGTATTTTATTAGCTTTTAATTGCGTCATAACAAAGCGTCTGATAACTACTTGTTAAACTTGTGTATGTAGCTATTAAACACAAACAAAAATGTGTTGTTGCAAATGAGGAGTTGAAGCAATTCACACCATTTTGAACTGGAAGTCAACAAACCTTATTTTAAGTAAATTTAATAAGGTTAAACTACTATCAAAATATAAAACAATTGTTCTACTCAAAATGTTGCAAATTTGCTCTATTCTTTAAATGTGGTAAAATGGTTGGTTATGAAGAAAAATTATTGGTTGAAACTGACTATTGCACCTAGTTATCGATGATTTTTTTTTTTTTTTAACTTTCGGACACATCTAGTTTAGTGAATATTAACCTGTTCCACGAAAGTAATACTTTGGAAACGGCACTTTAAGCTGTTCAAGCAATGTAGTACTTGAATATACTTGTGTGTGGTACTTCAATACTAAATATCTTCAAACAATCACAGTTCAAACAACGCAATAATGAAAAATAGACAAGAGCCATTGGTCGGGAACAGGATGACCAATCTCCATAAATGTTTACAAACGCTTGGAAATGTGCTGGATCATCGACCCTCCTGCATTGGCACAGAACAACTCAAAAACCATTTTAGGCCTTGCATCTCACTCCCACAACTCATCAGAAACTCTTGACACACTGCAGAACTTTAAATCACTTCTCAAAACCCACCTGTTTCACCTTCCCTTTTCTTAATTTTGCACTTGTGTTTATGTTTAATGTTTCGTAAAGCGTCTTTGAGTGTCCAAAAAGCGCTATACAAGTTTGATGTATTGTCATTATTATTGTGTGTCAAAAGGAGGACTTCAAACTGAATCCTCCACAATGCAGCGTGTAGAGCGTTTTCAATACCGGAGTTATATGTTCCCTCCATTTAGAAAGACCCTTAGTAAATCCTAAGAGGCTGGAAGCTTTACAAGTGTTCCCTTTTGCAGAGCTCTACTGACTTGGCCTGCTTTGTCCGGTTTGAACAAGTGAACATCTACCAGACTAAAGGATACACACACAAATACAAAGCCCCCACAGAGCACTGCTTTGTGCTGAAGGTGAGTCTGCACGCACGCACGCACGCACACACGCACACACTCACACACGCACACTTTGAAGGCAGACTCAAAGGGGAGTTCTACAAACGTCCAGATGGTTTGATGGTGTTGGGGAGACCAGTGTATCATCGTCCCGACAGTTTAAGAGCTCAGACTGGAACAAGGTGCGCGCAGAGCCATCACCAGGGCGTGCGCCTCAAAACTCTCACACACTGTCATAGTTCAGGTCAATGTCAAGTTAATCCATGTGGCACAATAAACTCACAGCTTTTTAAGGAGAAGGAGAAAGGAAAAAGGGAATCTAGCCTTGAATTTAGATGCAGGCATTACGCAGACATTTACTATTAAAAGGCTCCCCCTGCTGGACACTTTGACTAAAATGCTAGAATAATAGACTACTAAATATTTTTTGTCAATATCTAGTCAAATCATTATTTTTTAGATGCTGTTTAGTTCAATTATGGTATAGTCTTGGGTCTACTACTACTACTACTACTAAATAATAATAAAAAGGACACTTTAGTAGACAAAACTCAACAACAAAAATAAGAAATCATTTCAGTTGAATTAACAATGCTCATGCTGTATAAATAATACCATTCTTTTTCATAACAAAACCCGCTAGTTAACGCAAATTAAATGGTTGAACTCCAAGGTATACAAATAATAAAAACAAATGAATAATAAACTTATTTGTTATAAATATGGAGACCAGCTTTGACCTTTATCATTGCCAGCAATAACCCTTATGTTGTAAGAAGTTTAGTTACATACACAACCTGCATTTGTTTTAGTTTCTTGATTTAGTTTGTGATAATAAGGAGATTTTTAAAATTCCCTGGACACACATTTTTTTCTTAATTTTCAGCATCCTTGCATCCAAAAAGAGTGTCGGTATGTGAAGTTCCTTTGCTGTGAGGATGAAGACTTGATGGTGCTTTGGGCCAATTCCATCAGGATTGCCAAAGTCTGAATATGACCATAAAAACTAAAGTACAGTAATGATAATGATCTAATAATAATCCATTTGTTTTTTGTCTAGTATGGAACAGCCCTCTATAAGAACTACAAGGCTGCGGTGAAAAGAGCAAAGAGTCAAGACAACCAAAGAGTCACCAGTGTCGGTACGATCATTTTTGTGACTATTTTTACACAATCATAACCATTTAACCCATACTATTATTACAGAAAACACCAAGGGGTCAATCAGTACAGAAACACCAGATGAAACTCCACCTGATTTTGTTCCCCCACCTCCCCCTGGATACGTGGCAGACCAGCGCAAAAAATAAAAATAAAAACAAAATTTAAATAGCTTTGGTTTGTTTTATGTTTATTACAAAAAGACTGTACATAAATTTCAGTGAACACCTATGTACAAACTGAAAGGAGACAGACACCGATTTCTGTTCCCAACAACATTTAAGTCAATTTGAACCTCTTTCTGCAACACATACACGTAGGAAGGCGCCTCGACTTGTGATGCCCTGAAAGCGGTAAACATTACACGGTTCAGTGGTTGTCAAATGTTTTCACCATGAAAAAAGTATAAATAAATTCTTTACAGACATAACTGCTTCTTGGGCAGTTTCCAGAGACATACGTAAAAACTGATAGAAAGACATTAAGTAGAAAAAGTTGTTATAAATAGATGGATAAAATACAATCAAGAACAGAATGTCGTGGGAAACCATTCACTTGATCAATAATACTGACATGCACATGGGCTCTGATTCTGCAGACTGCGCGTTAGGGCTGCACCGAGAATAGCTAGAAAATCGGGATCGCAATCAGCAGATTTTAATTTACTTAGTCCTTCGCAAACAAAAATATGGACTAAAGATGAGGAGAAAAAACATTTATTTGGAAAAATGTCTCTATGATTAACTATGCAGAAGACTTGTCAGATTTGTTGTCAAGGAGAATCTCATGCTTTTCATAATTTATATAAACTGCCAGAACTCAGGTCTGATCAAGAATTGTGAGAGAAAAATTCAAGCGTTTCTATAAATTAAAATGTTTGCAGTGAATCTCTACTTCTACTAGAAAAAAGTGGTTGTATCGCAGGTTAGAAGCAATGAGTGGGAATTGTGTAATGGTTTCTTATATAATGACAACAATTATTGATAAATACAGTTAATCAAAAATTGTTAAAAATATCACACTCATATCTCTAACAAGGTGCAGCCCTATACTGCATGTCAGCAACTTCTGTGTTTTTAAGCCCATTTCTGTTTCTTAATGTTTTCTGAAGCCTGGACTTCAATATAACTGACAATGGCATTTATCGATCAAGCACAACATGACGACCGACTGACGCAACACTGCTCTGCCCTTCGACCACTATTGGATAAATAGAAATTACTGCAGTCTGTGAACGCCTCGCACAATGGAATGATAGTTCAGCGCTTTCACTGACAGAGGCAGTCTTGTTTTGCCTGATTTGGAACAGATATAAAAGATTACACCTACATTCACTACAATGCTGAAAAAGTACAATCTGATCATTATTTGTGAATAACAAAAAGATGCATTGAGGGAGCAGTTGTTGACGGGAGCCTTTGAGCACCACATCGGCAAAAACCTACAAAAAGTAAAGAGTAACAACCATTGGCACCGAGAATACTCTCATTGATATCTTGCATTTTAACATGATCACAGTTCTAAGTTATCAGTGCAATGGAAATAGCACTGAATACAATGCCAGTCCTTCGTACATTACCCAGATTAGAATCCCTATGTCTGCTACAGTAGCTGGACCACAGCGTTACGAGTCCGAGTGACGACCAAATGCAAAACGGTTCATTCATGAGTTAAAAACGGCACAGAGTGATGAGGAAGGAGGAGATTCAAGTACATACCAAATGTAACATAGGCCTTCGGATGCTGGCACCACCACTTCCCACAGAAGGAGACTCACGGAGACAGACGGACAACGCACTGGCTGCTTCTCACGTTACAGAATATATATACAAGAGGGGAAGAAACGTCACCAGAACAAGAAAAACTGTTTAAATGCATTCTTTACACAAACCTCACTTTTCAGCAATCCTCACATCAACAATCCAAACGTCCAAAATACTCGTTATGTGTAGGGATGGTCCAATATGGATTTTATTCAAGCCGATACTAAGATCCGATATTTTTCTTGCTGCTGTGACTGTTAACTTTTGGTAATAAAACCTGCTTTCCGCGCCAAAGTAGTATGTATTGCTACATGGGCTTCTGAATCCAGGACACTTTCTATACAACACCTGGCTTCCAACAAACGTTTCCCAAAACTGCTCTTACGCAGTTCCCTTCAATTTATTTATATCATGGATTCTCCTCTTCCTCTATAGTTTAAAGGCTCCATTTTGTCTGTTTCACAAGAAAATTTGAAAACCCTTGAATATCACCGACACCAATATATCATTACTCATCCCTTCCATAGCAACAACGCAGCCACTTTGCTCAATCACTGTGCAAATGATGGATAGGAAGCTTCTGAATTAAGAATGAAAATAAGTATTACATTTGATATTTTGGACATATTTGTAATGCCAGTCCTTTAATATAGACTTGATCAAACCAGTGTAAACTAACAGATGCCACAATCCGCATCAACCCTTTTTGTGCGACAAGTTTTTTGGACTGGACCCATATCTTTTCAAAAAATAAGCCTGGATTTCACATGGCACTTTGTTCAGACTGAGCTGTACATTTCGCTACACTGCATTCACATCTGTACATCTTCACGGTTGGAGTTCCACGCTGCGGAACGCTGGCGTGCGTGCTTTTTTAATCGGCATAGTGCATGATAGATTCCACGTAGTTTCCGGGGAACAGTCCAGTGACGCCGTTGCACACTCCTTCAAACCAGCCGTCGTCGTTTTTCTTCATTATGTAGATGATCGCTCCCTCCATGAAAGAAAGCTCGTCCTCCTTGTCCTTGCTGTAGTCGTAGATCGCCACAACTGCGGAAGTGATAGAATATTTAGTACCAAAACACACATGTCTTGCACTTATTTAAGAGCAGTTTTATGAAAGCTATGGGAGAGTTTTGTGAATTAATTTCACAAATGTCAATTCACCTCTTCTGACAAAGCCATAGACTGTATATATACAGTCTATATAAGGACAAAGGTCAATGAAGCACAATCAGGAAGTGCTAGTGGACTAAGTTTTGTTCTAACTCGCTCTGGCTCCTATTGCGTTACATTGAAAAGTAAGTTCCTCCTCCAGCTCAGTAACCATTTGAGTCACACTCTCAATTTTGAGCTTGAAAACCCTGGTGTTTATGTTTTGAAATTGTCTTTGTAAGCCACACATTTTTGACCAATCAGATGCATTCATTCACGGGGGAAAACTCCAGCTTGCCTTACCAACCATCTCAGCAACGTTATAATTAATTTTGGTTTTCTTGGAAAGAAATAATGGTAAGAAAATATATGATAGCTCTAATTTAAAACAAGAATAGAATGTTATCTAAACTTTGACACATGGGAATTGAAAATAAAAATAGTTCTGGCTGATTGCAAATGCTTTTTGAGGCCAAGAATATCTCTGCAGAGGATATTAATAACTATAAAGTGGGCTAGCCTCTGTCGTGCCTTCAAAGTTTTGATAAACAAAGGAGACTATGAATGGGGATTTTATTTCTGAAGCTGGTGTGAACGGCAGAGTGGGTGTGAACGTTGAGCTCCAGTGTGTAACCATTCAAACTTAATACACTTTCTCTGTGAGTGAGAATTGTCAGACCTTTCTCTAGATAGTTCTTAGGCGCCCAGTGTGGGTCTCCGTCGGCGTATGGGTCGCTGTAGTGGACCACAGCAGCATCATCTTCCTCGTAGTCCACTGGAGGGGGAGGCGGAGGGGGGGAGGGCTCCTCAAACACAGACAGGTCCTCTGGAGGGGGAGGCGGCGGCGGAGCAGGGCTGTCTGTGACTGAAAACACACACAAGTTAGAGAAATGACTGTTTTCTTTGTGTTTCTTGATATAGTTTTGTGTTTTTTGTGTTTACAGTTTGCTCAGTTTCATGGTGGACTCTCTGGTCCTCACTCATTCACTGCTGGTCTGATCTTATTTGATTGATCAGTTACGGTCGAAAACATTTAAAGAAACACCACATGGTTTTAGCTAAAATAAACTTAACTTGCATAACATACTGCTCTAATAAACCATCCTTAGACTTCAGTCATTTTTGGTCTGACACCTGCTCGTCTCCATGGAGACGGTCTTATTCTGCCTCCAACATTCCAAAGAATGACACAGGTTTTCATGTTTCTTCATAATGTCATGTGTAGTAACTGTATTTAGAATATGGATACAAACATCTCTAAGGAATACATTGAAGATTTCCATCAAATATAACATGGGACCGGGTATAATATATACAGATGTTTTAAAAGTCACTTGTAATGAATTGTGAGACTTATTAGTTATACCATGTAACAGAATAAATTACAAAACTATGTATGCATGTATACAGTAGCAGTATTCAAAGTATTCTCCTCAACACTGAATGTATTCGACCATTGCTTTTAATAAAACTATATCATGTCTACGTTCAATTGACCCACTAGAGAGCAGTGTTCATTTATTTTGTAAATAAAATTACCATTTACAGGGTTAGGGTTAGAGTAAGGGAAACTGAACAAGATTCATTTTCTTTCTATATAAACTAGAAAATGGCCAACACATTTGACCCCCTCCTCCAGAATTGTGTATATATACTTGAAAACAATAGGATAAAGTAATAATAATAAATACTGGTATATGCAAGGATGGGCTGCTCGACTTGATCTAATTGCAAATGAATTGTGATAACAATTTGATTCTGTTAGGAAGATCAGGTAATGTTCAAAGTGCACTAGGACAATTCAAATGAGAAAACAGTCCCTCTGTAAACATATTTCAAGTTGTATTTCAATATTTGAGGATATTTTCACTGCAAAATCTCACTAAAAATTCCACCGTGTTTAAAACTAAGATAAAACCTGATTGCCTTTTCTATTAGCAGATAATATGGTATTTATCTGCATTTGAGTGCATTTTGATAAACTTATTTATCTCTTATTAGGGCGACAGTGGCTCAGTTGGTAGAGCATTGGCCTTAAGAGCCTGAAGGTCGTGGGTTCGAGCCCACCACAAAACCTACTTCATGACTCGCACTGATGACTGCTGTCGTTGTGTCCTTGGGCAAGACACTTAACCCCACTTTGCCTGAAGCCCCTAATAATAATAAAATAATCAAGGCTCCTGTGGACTCCCCACCTGCAGGGGGATCAGTGAGGGGCTGGTGCTAAGTGTACTGGGTGCAGCTCTGACTGCCAGCCCCCCGACCCAGAAATGGATTAAGGGGAAGAAAATGGATGGATGAACTCTTATTAGCCCATTTCAAACATCTGTATTATGAGACAAAAAGATAATTTGCTCTTTGTGAGTTCATGTAATCTGAATATTTGCAGTCTTTGGGCCACTCAAATAGCAATTTCAATTTGAATGTGCTTAATCGTGTTGCCCAAATGTAAAGAAGGATGTAACATGTTCTTTCTCAATCCAGGAGGAAGTTAACAGCTCCAAACCCATGTATCTGAGCATGACTCAGGACTTTGCTTCACTCAGGCCAAGAGCACAATCGTCTCACATTTCTTTCTCTTCGTCAGAGTGAGAATTCGACTTGAGCTTTTCTGTGACCCGTCGCCATGGTAACAGACAGACATTCAAAAGGCGTGCCCATCGCCAGAAAGTGTGCAGAGTGTAGTGAGTCACGGAGGAGCAGAGGGGAAAATCACAGCATTTCACGTTCACCCTGATTGTGCACGGTGTGAAAGCTTGCAGAACGGTTGCTTGTGTGAGTTTGTGTGAAAGCATAAAAAATACAGCTGTTTGAAATATTCGCTTTAGAGATGAATCACTCACCCCCCTCCCCAAAAGTTGATTTCAAAGTGCTCAAAATGCCACCAAGAGAAAACGGAAAACCACAATTATTCATTATGTGCTCATGGTTTGGGATTAGAAGTAATAAATGTGCTGATTTCAAAACCGATTTACATATGTCTGTATATGATAAAGAAATGCTTAAAGTGAAAAAGAAACTAAAAGTGTATTGTAGGTTGTGTTCATGTGACATCCCAATATTCCAAAGAGGCTATAGTTTAAAATTGCGGTGGAGGGCAGCTGATAAATCTTTCCTGGTAACTATGGTAACAGTCAAAAAGCAGGTTTATAGCCAATTTTCCAGTAGTTCCAGGACCACACAACAAATGAAACAAAAGTATGATGCAGAGCTTTTGTTTCATCTGGTCTTAGTGAGTACATATTATCTCATAAAAATATATGTATAAAAAATATATATATGCATGATATTGGTGAGTAGAAAGTACCGTCAGAATACGATGGTGGTTGCAAGTTAACAGAAAATATTGTACAAAAATGTCAAAATGTAGTCTAATCACTATGAAATATTGATCTGGAAAAACATTTGGACAATTTAAAATGTCTTCAAAAATAAAAAACTGGTATTGGTATCTGCCCTCCACCCGAAATGAAATCCTACAACATGAACAGGACCTGAAGGGAACAATATTGAATACAAATAGTGTCAAAGTTTTCCTTCACTCCTCATATTTGGGCCATGACTGTTAGAACGCTGAGGTCTTTACTTACTGCTCTCCTGCATCCTGGCCACAAAGCCGGTGAGTGGGATCTGTGGGGTCAGCTGCACCATGGGAGGAGGCGGAGGAGCCACAGCCACTGAAGAGCAGCAGCAAAGAGGAGCAGAGCGTGAGCCGAACGCACAATCGCACAAACGCACAAACACACAAGGCACGGTGCAAAAGAGCTCCGATCAAGCATTTAGACAGAAAGAAGGAGGTGCGAGTCTGCTGTCGAAACATGGAAGGTACAGAACCAGCGTCTGTACGCCCTTTGCCTCATTTGAAGAACATTCTAAAGAGGCTTATTGTGGCAATTCAACTTTTTTTGTCCATGTTACAACATTGTCCCTCATTAAAAACAGACCTGGAGTTGTGTTTAGATCTTTCCACGCTAATATCTAGAACATTAAACTCTGCCCCCTCTGTTTAAACGCTTTTTGGGAACAGAAATTCCATCTTTACAATCACACAGTTGTGTTTTCAGCTGATAATTTTTGTATTTGTAAAAAAATAAAATAAATAATGTTCCCCCTCTCTCTGCATAGGAATAAAAGAGGCTGATAGCATGTTTTCGCCTTTGTACTTGTTTCACCATATAATTTCTACCATTTCTTCTTCTAAAACATGATTATTAAGCAAAACTAATGAATCATTTTGTCTTTAAAGTCTGATAATGCTTACAGTCTGTTTTCATTTTCTGATTGTTGCACTTTCAGTTGCATTTTGTCAGAACTGTACAAAACAAATACATCTTGATTTATTGAAGCATTATTGACTATACTGTTTTTTTCTTCTTCTGGTGGTTCTTAGCCTCGTTTGCATTTCATAGCCATAACCAAAATTGTATTCCATAATTGTTTTCCCTCATTGGAATAATCCTCCTTTAGAGCTACATTGATTAGTGTAGCAGTATGTTGGCTGGGGTGGTACTTTTGTTTAAGTACAGTACTTTTTTATTTGGTCATTTGTGAAAATTGTTTGTGAACCACTGATTTATATTTTGAAAACATTCAGAGGAGAAAAAGACTGGAAACAGATTTTCTTGTCAACCTCCAAGAGATAATTTGACCGATGCCACACCCAGAGTGACTAAAGGCTTCCACCTCAAAGTGTAAGCTATGACTCAGAAATGACATGTTCCTCTAAACTTGCGCCTATCAACAGGATATCACATGTCAACTGTGCCAAATCATTCGTTTTTTTAGTCCTAACATGTTAGAACACTACAATATAAATGTCCACTAGAAGTCATGTATCTAATGTTTACCTGAAAATGAAGTTTGTGAACTGTCACATCACATATCACATTATCTATGTGCATAACATTAAATTCATCTGGAGCTACACCACTTTCCTTTTGTATTTAGAACCAGGGAAATTGAGCTGACTTTAAGAGTATTCTTCTCACTCTGTCCCAGTTTAAATCCCCCGCTGATGCTGATGTTGTGCGTCTGGCTTTATTGGCTTCATTGTCTTTCCCTTGCAGACAATAAACCTCTTCTGTCTGAAGGAAGCTATCCTTAGGAGAGGGGCCATTAGAGCAGAGGAGCCTGTGCCGCTCGTGCCACAATAAATTGTTGTCTTAGACACTACATAATCATAGATATCCAAGATTTCCCCTTGTCAGAAACATGCTTGTCACTTCAATACGTTTGTCTTTCTACTTCCTCTAGAAAACAAATATTTTCTCAAACGAATGATTGACTAACGTCAGCATGGCTGAATCTCAGCAAATATTATAAGCTATAAAGCTGCAATAAATTGACACATGATTTATCTTTAAAAATCCCTTTACATTCATGCAAGCAAAATCAGAAAGGAAGCAAATATAAAGACTTCTTGTAAGATTTGTACATTTTTGTATAACACTAAATCAAGTAGTTTGGTCATTTCAAATGACAAAAACACATGCATGAGTGCTGTGGCCGTTACCAGAGTTCTGCTGGTAGCCTGGTCCTCCGTTGATGTGAGGCTGCTGGGAGGATACAGAGGGCGCACGGCGGTAGGTGCCGGTGGCCGACACCATTGAGGCCGACGACGTGGTCGAGTTGTGGCGGGAAATCTGTCGTGAGATGGTGCCAAACTGAGACATGGGGATTGGACCCAAACCGGGACCCTGTGGCACTGAAGCAGCAGATGTAGCAACTGAAAGCGAACATGAAAACAATATCATTGTGGTGAGTGTTATTCAAAAAATATGACATTCTTCTTTCTGATGTATGTCATTATGTATTGAGCACACGCACAGTACATTTAAACCAGTCGGCACACTTTGGTATTCAGTCTCACCAGATTAATCAAAGCTCTTCTCTTTTATGTGATTTCATTATAACAAGGTCTCATCAACAACTCTGCTCCACTGCATCAAGTAAACTATAACATCATCAAAGCTATGAAATGTCGATTTTATGCTTCAAAGTGACATAGAACAGTTGTTCTTCCATTCATTCTCTTCTGCACTTGTTGTACTGTGACCTTAGAAAGATCTCAATACACTTGTTATACAGGTGCTCACCTTGGCCCATACTGGGAGGGGAGGGGGTGGGAACAGCCAGAGGCATCCCCCCTCCACTGCTGCCACTGTTTTCTCTTCCCCCACTTCCACCACTGCTCCCACTGCAGAGAAACAAAAGACAGACAGAATGTAAGGGTGATGCTCTCAGTTGAGCCACACGGTGTAATTAGATGACTGTGTTTGACATGATTACATCCACCCTGTCACTTTGTGTATCTCTGCGACAGACATTATACTGTAGCACTGTAGGAGAGGTCATCTTAACACTGACAAATCATTAAAAAGGTTTCTGATATATTGTGTGTAATGATCTTCCAGAGACAGTGAAACCATACAGTCATTAGAAAGCTCTAATTCATGTTATAAAACATGTTTTTGTTTCATAAATAATACAAGTTGTTTGCAAAAATAAAATGTTGTGAACAAGTCAGAGGTGATGAGTTTAGAGGATGCGGTGACCTGTGCACAGGTTTTAAAGCGATCTCTGTGATCACACTTCAGAAGTCGTGGTTAAAAAGTGTACAAAGAGGATGGGTTCTACAGCTTTAAAACATAGTGGCTACTTTGCCGATCAAGAGACCACTGTAGATTAAGTTTATTGTTTTGTTGTATTATGAAAGTTCAGTACTCCAGCTTTAAGTGTGTGAAGTGGTGCATTAAAGAAGCATTTGTGACTCGTGATGAGGTAGTACCTGTGAGTGCGGGGTCTCTGGTTGAGGGAGGCCGTGCGTGCAGGACTGTGCTGGTTGCCGAGTCGTGCCGGGCTCGTCATGTAGTCGTTAGGCACCACCGGAGGCTTCACCGGCTCCAGTGTCTTGTACGGAGTATTACGCCTGTTCACAGAGATTGGTTTGGATCAATACACTTTATAATGGTTGTGGACAGCAGTTGATTTTTTTTTTTTCCGAGTAACTACTAATTGCCGGGTCAGAGCTCCTGTCTTAGTTTATAGCTAATTTCTCTGTAATTCCTTCTTTGTCAGTAGCTACATGTCAACTCTTTTCTCAAAAAAGATGTCTGGATGTGTTGACAATTTAAAAAAATATGCACGACCCAGACCACTAGAAAGAACGTTCAAACAAATAATGATTTGACGTGTGTGTGAATTTAATCACTATTAAATAATAATCAGGGAAAACATTGGACCTTTTTTGTCTTTCAACATTTCTTTTAAAACTGTTTTTTTCCCATTGAGTTGTGTTAGCACCTACCTCGAAACAAATTCTAGAACATGAAGGCAACCTATATTTGAAACACAGATGGTTTGTAGTGAGACTTTTTTCATGTTGGTGGCTTTACCCCAGTGTGCCGCGGCCAGCCATCGGGGGACTGGGAGGTTTCTGTGTCGGAGGAGTGGTCCGGGACAGCGTGCCTCCGCCTCGCCCTGCTGCATTGTTTCCATGTTGCTGGAGAAGCAACGAAAAGTTAAATGGCTGCATGTTTCCTTGAACATAGAACTTTGACATCTTGGTTCTCAAATCTTTCAAGTAGAAAATAGTATTTATTTACATGGTAACATGCCATTATTGTTCTATTTCGCCCTAAAAAAATGTGTAACATTAATTGCATGCACATCCACTTTATTGAAACAAAAGGACAAGCATGTCTTACCTTGGCCTTAAGCCACTGTGTGAAAGCAGCAGAAACAGGACAAAGAACAGGACAGGTTATGGTGATGACAGTGACATTTTAGTGTATTAATACCATGAATATGAACACATTCAAACATTTTGGATGAGTCTATATTTAGAAAATGATGCATCAATGTAAAAACATCTAAAGCACCTTTATTGCGCTTATTCTGTTGCATCAGGGACTAGACTTCAGCAATACGGTCACAACCACATCCACTTAACTCATAATGAGCGAGGGCTAAACAGAGTTAATTTAAAAAACAACACAGAGAAGGTCTGTGCGGGTTCATCGTCTACTTTCTACAATTATGGGGGAGTGTGAAGTGCAATTCATTCATACGCAGCCTTTTACTACTGCAGGAATACAACAGGAAAGAAATCTCATTGTATGCATGAATATTGTAGTAGTATAGTAGTATTATTGCAGTAAATATTGTGTAAATTGTAGCGTTGTGATGAAGATTTTTGGATTTTGGTCAAATGTGAGCAAAATATCCGAGGTTGGTTGATCAGAATGCAGGCTTAGTTGTGCAACTAAGTCCAGGGTCCGTCTATTATGTGTTTGTGAGCAGTCATCATTCATCTCTGCATCTGTAGCTGCATTTGCATAGAGGGCTGTGCCAAATCCATGTGAGATGCTTCTCTGAGGAGGAAACACCAGCTTTAGAATTTGAATCAGTGCATGTCTGAGATCGACAGACAGTCTCTGTCTTAACAAAAAGAGGAAAGAGGGGACTGGCGCAGCGATACACAATACTGTAATACAATGAAAGCTTCATACACATCCACACACAGAGTAGAGTTTAGTGAATCAAAGGCTGTGGGAAAGCGGATGGCCATGCAGAGAGAGAAGAAATCACGAGAAATGCGAGCAGAATTTAGTTTTTTACTGGCCCTTTAACAGCCATCGCTTACTAAAGAGCTTTTATGGGAAACGGGTGCCTTAACTCTGTGTGGACTCCCCGGTAACGCTCCTTGCATGTGTCGGTGCAGTGATTACTTAAAAGGCCACTGTATTGATTGGCTGAAGTGTGGGTGTGCATCACTGTGAGGATATAAGAGCCAGCAGTTACATGGGAGAGGTGTGACCTACACTGAAATCACTTTTCCTCTCCGGCAAAATCGATAAAGCTTGCAAATGAGAATTAGCATAATGTCTTAAGACAGTGTGATTGTAGGGAGGATATGCTCAAAAGACTGATCTTTTATTATGAAATATGATGACTTCATCTTACTTTGACGCCATGTCCGACATCGTCCAGTAGAGTGTAGTCGATGGGCTTCCGGATGTAGCGCACAGGTCGCTCCATGTTGCCCGGGGCGATGATTTTGTGTGTGCGGGACGTGTTCTTGTTTGTGGTCAGGATCCCAATCTCTCGACGAGCCACTTTCTCCTTATGAATGTCCACAGTCTGCAGTGGAACGAGCCGGATAAATAGCATGTATTATTTCACTTCAGGAAATTCAAGCCTTCCATTAATAAACTAATGCATATTTTCTATCTTAAATTTCTCCCAGGAAGCATTGAGATAGTTCTATACCATTCAAAAGATTGTTTTAAAAGTAAATGCCACAAGACTTAGCTTTCTTATAATCAAAATGAAGAAATGGAGCAAAATAGAAGTCAAACTACTATTAGGTTTTATTGCAAAAACAAAAAAAATGCTATTTTTTGGACAGCAAATTTGTTACATAAATAGAAATACTTCATGCAATAAATACATCTGAATAAATGAATGACGATGTAAAATATGTATGGTTAAATAAAACAAATGAATTCTGCAGATTCTGAGCATTAATATAACGTCTGTGTTATTTGATAAAGTTTGACCAAATGAGTTGATGTTTGCCCGTTGTATTTTCACTGAATAATAACAGCACTGTCATCACAAAGTTAAACAAATCAACTTTGTCCAATTTTATTTTACAATTGGACAGCTCCCAAAGGTTTTTCATCAAGGTCACACTGCAGAGTGTTCAGGAACGTTCTGAATCATAGTGTCCCGTCATCCTGGAGAACACTCAGTCTGCCTTTACAACAGATTATTCTGCTCATCTGGCCTCATGTGTTTAATGAATATCTCTAACCCAGAATCAGGGTCAAACTCGTGCGACGCTGACCTCCTCCTCCTTCATTAAAGTAGTGGTGGTTCTCAGCACCAGTGTCCCCCATAGGGTTTATGAATGATGAATGAAACAGGAGACGTCAATGGAGGAAAAGGGCAATAGCACAGTAAGAGTGGAGGCAGAATATGGTGCTTCTAGATATAAAATGACAGATTGAATAGAATGATAATATGGTTGGCATAAGGTTAAAGTACATCAAATTAATATTAATTTAATAAAGTAACGTGTAAAGGGATTTTAAAGTAGACGATAATGCTGGTGGACAGAGCCACAATATTAATACTTCTGAAAGACAGTGTGTGGAATAAGAAACTAACATGGTAGACTAAATATACACCTCATATGCCACAATTAATATCAAGAATCAATCATGTCAAACCATTTTTGCCGACGCTGTTATACTGTAGTGTGTCTATAAATGTGAAAAGGTTTTGTCAGTCATTTCAGAAAACAAAACTGATAATAAACAGGTGAAACTCTGAAGATTAGAATATTGTTCAAAAGTTCATTTGTGTATGTATTTCAACTTAAATGTGAAACCAATAGATAACACTCATCCCTCATTCATGCTAAGTGACATATGCCAAGCGTTTGCCATACTTTTGGTGATTATAGCTGCAAGTCCATTTGCAAAATATTCTAATTTTCTGAGGTTATTATAAGCAGTGAGCTAATTATCAACATAACAAATTAACGCTTGATAAATCTGCATCCATTTGCCTGTAATGAGTATTATTTTATTTTCATATTGTGTTTTCCGAGTTTCACATGAAGATCTGTTCCATGTTGAGATATATAATTCGAGCTTGTATTTTTTTGTAAAAACATAACATTTCAACTCATGCTTCATTCTTCATGCCAATACACTGTAAACACAAAAAACAAACTTTTAGGCAGGTAGGAGTGGTTTGAGTTTTATGGGGAGACCGTCTGCGTACACTACTTCCACAGCTCTCACTTGTGATAAGACAGAGCTGGGCCAAACTGCGCTCAGTCCTTTTGAACACAGCCTTCCTCTTCTTCATTCAGCCGCCAGATATGTGTCGTTCTTGCTAAACACCAAACCTATTTAGTATAATTCATATTCCCTAATCATGGAGTCTTAGGTTGAATACAGTGCCTTGCGAAAGTACCCCTTGAACCTTTCAACATTTCGCCACATTTCAGGCTTCAAACAAAGATATAAAAATTATTTTTTTTGTCAAGAGTCAACAACAAGTGGGACACAATCGTGAAGTGGAACAAAATTTATTGGATAATTTAAACTTTTTTAACAAATAAACTGAAAAGTGGGGCGTGCAATATTATTCGGCCCCCTTGTGCTAATACTTTGTAGCGCCACCTTTTGCTGCAATTACAGCTGCAAGTCGCTTGGGGTATGTCTATCAGTTTTGCACATCGAGAGACTGGAATTCTTGCCCATTCTTCCTTGCAAAACAGCTCGAGCTCAGTGAGGTTGGATGGAGAGCGTTTGTGAACAGCAGTCTTCAGCTCTTTCCACAGATTCTCGATTGGATTCAGGTCTGGACTTTGACTTGGCCATTCTAACACCTGGATACGTCTATTTGTGAACCATTCCATTGTAGATTTGGCTTTATGTTTTGGATCATTGTCCTGTTGGAAGATAAAGACCTGAGACTGGGACGGAGATTTTGCAGACTCCAACAGGTTTTCTTCCAGAATGGTCCTGTATTTGGCTCCAGCCATCTTCCCTGTCCCTGCTGAAGAAAAGCAGGCCCAAACCATGATGCTGCCACCACCATGTTTGACAGTGGGGATGGTGTGTTCAGGGTGATGAGCTGTGTTGCTTTTACGCCAAACATATCGTTTTGCATTGTGGCCAAAAAGTCCCAGGTGGCTTGTGGCAAACTTTAAACGAGACTTTTTATGGATATCTTTGAGAAATGGCTTTCTTCTTGCCACTCTTCCATAAAGGCCAGATTTGTGCAGTGCATGACTGATTGTTGTCCTATGGACAGACTCTCCCACCTCAGCTGTAGTTATCTGCAGTTCATCCAGAGTGATCATGGGCCTCTTGGCTGCATCTCTGATCAGTCTTCTCCTTGTTTGAGATGAAAGTTTGCAGGGATGGCCAGGTCTTGGTAGATTTGCAGTGGTCTGATACTCCTTCCATTTCAAATTGCTTGCACAGTGCTCTTTGAGATGTTTAAAGCTTGGGAAATCTTTTTGTATCCAAATCAGGCTTTAAACTTCTCCACAACAGTATCTCGGACCTGCCTGGTGTGTTCCTTTGTCTTCATGGTTCTCTCTGCGCTTTAAACAGAACCCTGAGACTATCAAAGAGCAGGTGCATTTATACGGAGACTTGATTACACACAGGTGCATTCTATTTATCATCATCAGTCATTTAGGACAACATTGGATCATTCAAAGATCCTCACTGAACTTCTGGAGTGAGTTTGCTGCACTGAAAGTAAAGGGGCCGAATAATATTGCACGCCCCACTTTTCAGTTTTTTATTTGTTAAAAAAGTTTAAATTATCCAATAAATTTAGTTCCACTTCACGATTGTGTCCCACTTGTTGATTCATGACAAAAAATTAAAATTTTATATCTTTATGTAGATAACAGAAAACCGCACACCTCTGACAGTTGTGGCACAGGCAGCAGCTTCTCCTCGTGTTTAAGGTTTTATTTCTGCATTTCTGTTCTCTGGATGCGCGATATATATAGTGTCTTTAGGAGAGGAAGCTCAAGGGTCACGACTCGCTTCAACTGGAAGTAAGCAAAGATACCGCCTTTTTCCTGTTCCTGACAAGCACGCGGTGAAAACAGGCTCATTTTGCACAGAGAGATAGGAGTTTATGATTTTGGGAAAATAACCTCTACTACAATTATTCCTTCATTGTTGAACTTTTTATACTTTTGGTTTTTGACAATTTGTTGTCTGCAAAGGAAATTGGTGAATGATTTTAATCCTTGTAACTATCTAAATGTGTTAATTAGTATCACAGGAAGAAATATGAATACATTGATTTAAATATTAAATAAGTGTAACCAAACAAAAAGTAATTATTCCAGCTATGTTCATTATCTTGCCAACAGTGGGTATTGTAATCATGTCTCTGTATGTTTTTGTCTGTGGTCACGACTGCTTTAAAATGACAAAGGACAAATTAGACTTTCCGATAACAAACAATATCATTTAGAAATGGTCCTCAACGAACTTCCTTAATAACGGAAGTCTACATATGGGACAATGATTGCACTGACTGTTGTGAAAATCTTTGCCCCTAAAATCAAAGGAGTGAACCACAAGCATGGGACAAACTGAGTAATTTGTTTGAGTATAGAGCTTACACCACTGGCAGATGTTACAGATGAAGTAATGGGAAAATAATGTGGTATTTTGTTTCACCTGTTACCTAATCACAAAGCAGACCTCTGTGTGGCCTTGCTGTGCACCAGTCTAATCTCATTTAATTTGTAATCCCTAATAAACATCTGGACGTGCGCCTCAGTGAAATGATGTCGCCTCATTCTCGCAGATGTCACAACTGCAGTGTGCGCTGTTGGATGTACACTCAGACTAATCACTCCCAGCAGCGCGTTATAACACGGCACAAAATATGGGTCAAAAGACAACTACTAACTTCAATACTTGTTCAAGCATAGATAAAATAAAGAAGAAGAGCTGTGGCTTTACTGTTTAACAAGAAGGATCACAGTGAAATCCAGAGGGAAATCTAACAAATACTGGTGTTCAAATCCCTTAATCTTCTGCAGGGGAAAACAGAATAACAATTATCACTGTTATATTTTGGAAACAGTAATTAAAAGGCAAAACACAGACAGATGGGATTGTTTGGCACACTTCTTTATAAATAAGTACATTGCAATAAGGAAATTTATGCACATTTTATAGCTCCCCTCTTCACAATTACATAACACTTGCAACCAAAACAACGCAATGACCGGCTAGAGATAGCCTGGGAATACCCATGCTGCAGTATGCGCTTAAATCATTTCAAAGAATCCTTTCATATTTATATATACATATTTTGTTGTTCTTAAAACAGGGTTTGTCAGTGAGAATGTATAGTTTGATGAAATTCTACCACCTTTGAAATTAGTAATACTTGCTTGTCCCATTGGCAAGTGTATGAAAGTCCAGATGAAAACTACCATAATTTCCAGACTAAAAGCCACTACGTTTTCTAGTTCTTGCGACTTATATAAAGATGTGACTGATTCTTGTATTCTGATTGTAATAGAGTTGAGCCGTTGTCAGAGCAGAGTATATGGACTTAACAGTTTGACTCAAAATTATCTTATCCCCTGTATAAGCTGCACAAATGTTGCTTGTGCAAAGTACAGTACATGATTTAAACATTTAGCTTAATTTTGTATCAGGTTTTGCAGTAATTTGAGGATAACAATTTACTTTTAAATTTCCTTGGCCAAGATCAGATTCATTTATTTGCCATTTGCAGTAAAACCACATTGGAAAAACTGTGCAAGACTACCCCGGTGTGCACCACACACACCAGAGCTCTTGCCACGGCGCCATCTTTACGGCACCATGCCAAGGAGTTATTCAATCATGCCCATGTATCATAAGTGGCCCAACAGGTTATTAATTGACAAAAGACAAAATATGAGTCAAAGTAGAATCGTTAAACATCATACACACACCTTTTACACTGCATTGTAAAAAGATTGGGCAGGAACCATCTCTACCCGTACAATATACTCACAGCTACTCATCTTCACTAAACTAACAATAACATTGGTTATCCCAGCTGCCTTTGGTCAAACCTCCACAACACAGGCTAAAGCAGAGCTGGAGTTCAGCCTGACAGGTTTAATGAAGCGCATAGGGACAGAGCAGGACACACAGAGTGGTCCGGGTGAGAACTGAACAACAAGAGAGCACAGGGAGAGGACTGCTGATGAAGCATGAGGCGTCATCACTGTGGAGGGCTGGCAGGTCCACACAGCCAAATGTCACATGTCTGCTTTCTACTGGGGGAACACTGGTGCACTGTGGTCATGCTGTGTGAGACAACCTTATGTGATGCTTGAATACAACGCAAAAATCATCTTTGTGAAATGTCTGTGAAACATGCTCTTTTCACCAGCACTTCCACCACAATACAGCAGAAATACTCCTTCATACACCAAAAGTAACACGAATCCCTTTTTCAATGAATCCAATTTACAAGAGCTTGATGACAGACCCAGTTACTTCTTGTTTCAGCCCAAAAAGCAAATCATGTGGGCAGCACTTTTTTTTAAGTTTTAATAGTTTCAATATAAAAGGTGAGTCAATGTCATTAAAAGAGGTCATTATGCCTCAGATTATCATCAACCCCCAACTAGGTTTCAATAGTTTATAATAATTATTTTTGGGAATGAGGGGAATTTGACTTCTGCGCCAAAAAGCTCCGCCTACTTCACAGCTACATAATCTTTTCTATTCCTAGAGTTGGCTTTGTTTTGTGCTAAGAGTCATTGAATCATGGTGTGAATGTTTGAGTGTCATAATGATGTAAGGCAAACATTTCAACCATTCAGCATAAATTGATTTTCCCCAAATTGAATTGCACTTTTTTACCTGAGAGATGTGGTTGATTGAAGACTCCATGCGGCGCAGTTGAGAGGCCTGGATGTCCAGTAGCTGCAGCACATTGTTGGCTAAGGCGTTGATCTGATAGGCTACGCTGGCCAGAGACTGGGTGGTGTAGGCCTTGGTCTCCTCCAGCGCCTTTTTCTTATCTTGAGCCTGGCAGAGAGGCAGAGGCAGGGTCAGGCGAATCAGCACAGGATGTGGAGGCGGAAACACACAAGTTGGCAGAGGGAAGTAAGGTAGAAAAACTGAAGCGGAAAGAGGGCAATGTCACTGCTCATTTAGAAGAGGGTACACATTTGTTCAGCTTTATTCAAACAAGAATTTGAGACAAGGAGAGCAGCCGGGGAGGACAGAGAAAAACAATTGTTAGATGGACATATGAGACAGGTGCGTGTGGGAGAGACGATCAGTGAGCAGGAATGCCAAGACACTTCGTATGATCTCAACTCTCCGGCTGGCAAACCATCTGTTTCAGGAAACCTTTAAATAGTGACTGCTCTGAATAAAAGGTATTTATAGTTTCACAGCAAAACCAACATATGAATCTACCATTTTTGTCAAGTGTTAGTTTCTTCTCCGAAAGTCCAATCTGTAGATGGGCTCAGTACATTAACAATACTTGTTGTGTAACCCAATAAAAGGTGTTTTGTAAAATTTGACATGTGTTGCATGGTTAATATCCTCAAATCAAATCCAATCTTTATACATCTGAATTATTCATGAAACTTGGCAGCATAGAAACAAATAAATGACTTGAACACTAGGGACCTGACATTGCCTTATGTCGCTGCATATAAATGTAATCATAATATGGTCATAACAAAGTCAGGAGAAGCAGTCAATTGTGTTCTTCTGAAATATTGAGCATAATTTACTTCATAGTTATAAAAATAGTAAAATAAAATGTCATGTAAATAAAACGGGGGATGTCAACGAGGGTAAAAGGGCAATAGCATGGTAAGTGTGGAGGCAGAATATGGTAAAATATGGCAGAATGATATAAAATGATGGATTTGGAGCTTGAAATTATAATGTGGTTCACGTCAAAATAATATTATTTAATAAAGAAAGATGTAAACTAATGTGTTTCAAATACTTTTATAATAATTATTCCACACCAATTTATGGATATGCACTGATTGTGGTCTCTGTAAAGCCTTTAAAACAAAATATAATACGTGTGATATGAGCGAGAGACTGGACCCATGAGTCATTATGTGAGCTATGGTCATCAAATGCTGCAATAGCAGAGTGTACGCTTTCTGTTCATAACGTGAGGCAATAATCAATGATCTTTTGAACAATGACAATTCAAACAATGTATAATTGTTTGAAATGTACAAACATTAGAGAGTAGTTCAGACTACACTCTGATGATGCCTTACAACAAATGCAATCAGCACATGACATTTTCATAGTCATGGTTTATGCCAAGTACCCTGTACTATCTGTATGACAAACGACATGTATGTATGTGTGGGGTCAGCTGTACGTGTAGAAACATCCTTTATAAGAGGGCCATACTTGACAAGAACCTCATCATAATGACTGTTAAGGAGAAGCTCTATGTAAACCCTGCTAGAAGAAATGATAACAACATAATGACCATTCCACAGCCTTTACTCAGTCGAGTTGAAGCAAGACTTTTTTCATATTTGGCTCCAGATCAGTGTTTTACTGTTAAAAAGAAAAGAAAAAACCATCCGTTTTCTCTGTCAGAAGCTTTTCTCAAACGGATTCAGTCATTGACAAACCACTTGGCCACAGCTCGACACACCCTCTCCAAACACTGGGGCGACAGTAGCTCCTGATGCTACGCGGCTCGCTGGCTCCACCGGGCCGGGCCAGCACAAGACCAACCCGCTCCGAGCCGTGTTCCTCGGGACCCACCGGCGGACGTGTGCCACCAGTGTGGGGAGCGGTTTTCGGGTCAGTGTCGGTTCCCTCCGCGGTGCCTGCCCTGTGGCTTCCCGCAGCGGACATGACGGCACGTAGCGGTGATCGGTCTGAATCAAAGCCTCTCGGTCACGTTTCTTACCTGCACATAATTGTTTTCGCAGTATTCGGCCACACGGGAGAGGTTCTGGTAGCTCTCCACAAGCGCTCGTTTACCGGCGGGGATTTCCTCCTCTAACAGCATTTGTAGCTCTGCCATCTTACATCCCTTCGCATGTCTCCGCGGTGCTCGGGAGTGTGATGCTGTACGGCGGACTGAGGGGCTCCCCGCCTACAGGCTGTGCTGGTGCCTTTGTGGGCTAGAGGCCTCGGCTTCACCACAGCCACCGAGTACGCGCAAAACACTGCTCTCTGATTGGACTAGCACCAGTTCACCAATCATGTCACGACTTCATTAGAATACAGTCAAATATGAACAATAATATGAAGTGTTCATGTGCCATGGTAATGTAATGACCATTCGTGATATAACATACGTGAAATAACAGTCATTAAAAAAAAGACCTTTGTATATATAGCGTTACATTATATTAATTTACATATGCATTTCTATGAAACGAGCATTTTTTACCCTTACTACTTTTAAACGAGCCGTTCGAGACTACGTTTCCCATAAGTCATTGCGGTTTAAAGCCCTTATTCTGAGTGCTTGTGGGACTTGAAGGAAAAGAGCTGCTTGCAGCTGCGCGCGTAGGCCAAGACATGAGCCTACAAAAACTACACTTCCCAAATCAGAACAAACGCCTGCTCGATGCCGGGGCTCATCCCCTGCTCATCCTTCACCAGACTAGATGGCTCTGGGACACCGACTGCAGCCTCAATTAGCTTAAATGTTTTTATGTAGTTTCTTATGTAAAATAAACATTGGCTTTTTATGGTAACAGCCTATTTTTGACTTCACTATACTCTCAGGAATGAGAGTCACACCAGCAATCCTCTGATCAGAAAGATAACAGTCCTTCAGTGAATATTCTAATCTTTTTCATCAGCATTTATGCCTAATTTAAATTCTTGCCTTTTGTCATCCTTGCTATTAATAAGCATGGCATCAGAAGAGGACGACGAATACAGCCTGGAGGATAAATTTGATGCTGCAGTAAAAGTGATCTGGACTCTGCCAGAGGATGGTAAGTTAATCTAAGGTGTAGTCCTGCGCAGGTTCTATATGGTGACTATGGATGACCTACATGCAGCTTTTAAGAGTGGCCACTCTGAACCAGTAATGATAAAGCTGCTTCAAGGATAAGCCATCGTACTATCAGTAAATAATTGAGTATGTTCTACTCTCTGAACTTGGGCTGTTTACATTTGTGATTTGGATCTTATTTTAGTGTGTACTCACTCTTTAATCAAACACATGAATTGAAAATGGATGGTTGCCCTTCATATCTTTTATCACATCTTTTTCTCCATCAGGTCCCTTCCAACCATCAGACGACATGATGCTGATGTTCTACAGTTACTACACACAGGCAATACAAGGGCCTTGCAATGTCCCCCGACCCTTAGGCTTCTGGGACACAAGGGGTAAAGCTAAATGGTAAAATCAGAACTTACTTTAGTTTGATCATTTGTCATTATTTAGTACCATTGCACATCATAGCATCTGTTTATGCAAGAGTAAACCGCCCATGCAGTTTGAAATTCTTGTGTCTCCAGGGATGCTTGGAGCGCTTTGGGAAATATGACAAGAGAAGAAGCTATGAAAAATTATGTTGACAACATCCAGCTGGTAGGCCATTCATACAATGCATGGCTCATTGATAGAGCTTGCAAACTTGGCCATGGGTACAATAGTCCTTTATGTTATGTTTCTAAGTATTCATACATAGACCGAGGCTACAGTCATATTTGTCCCGCGTATTGCTGATATTTAGATGGACTCTTTGTTTTGTATTGTTTACTTCTAGATCTTGGAGACAATCCCCATATCAAATGAAGTGACTGATCTGGTGCGAAAGCTCGGAAACTTCTTCACAGAGGCGGAAAGCAATGATGAAGATACCGAAGAAAATGAAGTCGACCGGAGACCTTTTACGAGACCTTTTGCGAATCATACAGGTGAAAAGTATTCAGCTGAGAACTTCTCTGGACGATCATTGAAGTACATGTACATTGTCATTTAATACCACTATACTTTTGTTCTCAGAGCAAGTGATCCAGCCCACTATTCAAGGCAAGTATGTTTTCACCTTAATTGATTTTTATAATTCTACTTTTGATACAACCAGCTGTAAGGATTCATTTTCAATAGCTCTCTATAATAGTTTGAGTCTTTATTTAAAAGATCCCCATTAAGAACAGCTCGTTTCCATCTGTCGTCTCTGGTTATGTGATTTAAAATATGCAATATCATGCAATCAAATTACAACTATAAAAGTACACAAAGGCATGTAATTAAGTCAATCAAATCAACAAGTCAGAAAATGCCCACTCACTGCTCCATACACTGACCAACACGCACATGCATCATGGCATCATAATAAATATCTATTTTCCAAATGAATCGTTAACGTCTAACACTTAAACAAAGTAGTAATTAAAACAAAAAATAAAAAAACAAAAAAAAATCAATTAAAAATGCATGTTAGCCCTAACAGCCAGACCCATATACTTTCAGACACATGTGAAAGATTGTAAAATCATGTGGGTCTTGCTGGATGTCTTACTTCAATAATGAATAGTTTTGTTTGGTAATCTATCTTCAGTGTTTTCACTTATTGAAGTCCCACATCGATTCTAAAAATGAATTTTAGTTACAGCCTTGAATACAAATGTGTCGTTTTCACTTTCAGCAACTTCGGGAACACTGAAGTTGAACACTCATCCTTTTTTTTAAAAGGGAATTTGTCCTATTTCTAACTTTCTTGTGTGGCACTTTGTTTGTTCAGGTTATGGAGATCTTTGGGATGATATTCAAAATGTTCCTGACATTGCAACAAGTATGAGTCCTGTTGTTCTGAGTTTGAGAAATGAGAAGGAGATACATGGTGTGGATGATATTCCTGAGGAAGAGGAGATTGAGCTCAAAGGTACACGTTATTTAGAACTTTGTGAATATGGTTTGTTTTTTTCTGAATACTTTGCTTTGTGCATTATCTTATCACAAGTTTATTCCAGTTCCACTCATGTAATGTATATGTTTGATCTTGGAATCCAGAGCTGCTGATGGCTGGGACTGAAGACTGGAGCTCGGACAGTCAGAAGTCTGACAGCAGCAGCAAGGAGCCAAGTGTTTCCTCTGTCACCAATGTGACGCACAGCTCGCTCAACAGCGAGGTAGAAGAAGTGGAGCTTGCATGTTCAATAGAGCCTCCGTCTGAACACATTCCCAATGTAAACTTCATCGAACACCTCAGCGGTATGTGTTAACTTATAATTACACATACACATGTGCAGTAGTTTGCTAATTGTCCTTTATGCTTTGTGCAGATCACATGCCTGCTGGGATTATTGTTAGATCTACTGATTCAGACAATGAGGAATTCTGTGATTCAATGGAGCATCTTGCAATTGAGGTTATTCATAATAAATATTTTGTTTTAGAAATTATTTATGATTTAATTACGAATTCATTTTAATTGTAGTGACTTTTTAAAATCAAGGGTCTGTCCACATCAAAACATTCAGGTGAAAAAAAAAATCTATTCATACAGCAAAGTGACTTGGGATTCATGGCCTTCTCAGCTTTAAACTGTTCAAGACAATCTGGTCTGGTAGATGGGATAAGAACAGCTGACTTCAGAAGTGCCTTGTCAAGGAGACAACCAGGTGAAAACAATTCCTTTTTGCAATTAAACTTCCTTTGTCATTAACCATCTTAACATTCTACAGCAACTTCCGAACCAACTTGTGGGTCTCAGTTGGGTATAAATGTGAACATGGCATGCTGCTGTGTATCTCAGAGCACTCGGTCTCTCTATAATCCAAGCGAAAACATGAATGAACACATAGCCTCTGCTCTGCTGAGACTCCAACAGGACATGGACAATGTTCTGCAGAAGCTGCAGACTCTAGAGATCCTCCAAACACCACAGGTGACGAAAGATGTGTTACATTACCTCTCAATATACTATTTCATTTGTTTTTCATTTTAGCCTCCATCACCGTCACCAGAGCAGCACCCTCTGACAGCTGCCCTTCAGGTATTTAATATATAAACATTTACTGGTATGTTGCACAATGCAAATGCACACATGTTATTTATTTTCAGTTCATCAAACCATCTTGGTGGCGTTCACACTCGACTTCTGTGTTTTTCACCTTATTCTGGCCAGTGTTGGTGCATTGGCTTGTCCAGATGTATGTGCAGAGAAGAAGGTTAGGTCAGCGCTAATTAGATTGTTTCAAGGTCGTTTTAAAATGTACTTTAAACATTGTTTTCGTATTGTCTCTTAAGGAGAATATTGTGATGTTACCTCACATTGAAAATGACATTATTACTTCAAATTACACATCACAACAACAAAAAGAACGTGGATTTTTTTTGAAAAAGATTGTGTGCATTTATTTATAGCTATAAATATTTGTTTTAACATTTCCTTTTTCCTCATTTGTATGCAATAAATTCTTTATGAAAATAACCAAAAGTGTATTTCATTTATTAAGAAAATGACATTTCAGATATGATGAATGACCATATTTTTGTTTTCGAAAATTCGTATTGATATTTGTGAATGAGAGTGTCGTTTTAAAGCGGAACGACAAAATCTAGCGCGTGGGAGAGGAGGACACATTTCACAGTGCGTCCAGGTGTTACATCAATGTTACTTCCGGTTTGTGTCAGCCTGTTATACCAGCCGTATAAGGATGAAATAAACTAAATAAACCTTAAACTTCAAGATACATCTTATATTCTTTACGATTTGTGATGTTTTCTTTGTCAATGTCCGTTCAGCCACAGGTAGGAATCTAAGACTTCGTCCTCGCGTCACGCTGTTCTGGTTAATGTCCTGGTTTTTAAAATGTTTTGAAGTTTTGCCCGGTTTAAACATTATAAACTGTGCCTATCACCATATTTTGATGCACAGAGAGACCAAGCAGATCCACTTGTGTTGCCTTTGGCGTGTACTGCGTCACTCGACTAATGGCCTTTAACACGAAACATTCCTCTCTGTCTCATTTAGGTGTACATTTGCTTTTATATCCACTGCTATGTTTTTCCAGGTGACTGTTCCTCTCAGCCACTTGATAAATGCTTTCCAGTCTCTGGGTTCAGTTGGCACCCGCAAATGTTCCACAAATAAAGCAACAGTAAACAAAGAACATGCTCCAGTGGCAGAACAGCTCTGTACAGAGGTACAAGCCAAATATACTTATGTCATATCACTGTTGTACTGTATTTTTAAGAATTACTTTCATTTTTTTGTGTAGCCTTTATGGAGCCTGCGTGATTTGGGCTTGTCGGATCTTGGGAAGCAGCAGTTGGATGAATTGGTGAAGGATGTTTTCCCACAACTCAGTCCTCAGGAAGTGTCTGTGTCTTGTGGTCAAGGAAGTAAGAATACATGGTGGACCTCTCATCTCTCGACACACACCTTTTACCACAACAAGCATGGTAAGTTCAGCTGGATCAACTATACTATTCAACATTTCTAATCAAATTTCCTCAATATTTGGGTGTCTCATCAGGGTTTCCACATGTTTCTGGATCCATACCATTTTCAGCAAAGCATTCCTCTCTTTTAACATCAGAGCTACAAATCTGGCCAGGTAAAAAAAATGATACAAACAGAATTATTTGTTTAATAATGTTATATTTTTTGCACTATGACTGATTCATGTTGATTTTGAATTCTCTTTTCATTCAAGTATGGTTCCAGAGCAGAGGTTTTAAGACATTAAGCAATAAAACTAGGCGATTGCAGTCAGGTTTTGATCGTCCAGTTGAGCCAGAGGGATTTACGCCTTCTTTTATGAAAGTCAGTGTTACATTTTCCCACAAATCTGCAGCATCTCCAGCTAATTATAAAACACACAACATTAAAGGAATGTCATCTTGCAGGGGTTCCTAACCCGTGACAAAAGTGCTGATGTAGAAAGTCTGGATAGTCTTCTAAAAATCAAAAATATCCCAGATGGGCAGCAAGATTCTTTCAAGCGGGGATTTGCCGAAGGGTTTCTCAAAGCACAAACTCTGACACAACGCACCCAAGGTAAGAGTTTTTTTAAATTTATTTTTTAAAATATTGCTTAACTTGTTCTCTGGTTTAATTCAGTAGATATTTATATTTTACTCTTTTAAATGCAATTGTAGAGTCTCTGAGGAGGACGCGTCTCATCTTACTGGTGCTGCTTCTGGTTGGGATTTATGGGATCTCAAAGACACCTTTTTTATCGGGTAAAGGTTCCTTTTGTTGCGTTTAGTTACATGTGTAATTTCGGACGGGATGAATGTTATTCTGTAGGTAACTGAATGTAATTTCTAGTTAATTTATAAAGATAGCTGATGTGATTTTGAACTGTAATGTAAAAAATTTTGACAGTACGGTTCCGAACTACATCAGGCCTGGACTCTGCTGTGGACCCAGTGCAGATGAAAAATGTGACCTTCGATCATGTAAAAGGTGTAGAGGAGGCTAAGAACGAACTTCAGGAAGTGGTGGAGTTCTTGAAAAACCCACAGAAGTTCACAGTCCTGGGAGGAAAGCTGCCCAAAGGTAAAGGACTGATGATAAATTTGTATTTGTGTATTCTTAAAAATAAAGTGGTCTGCCTTTTTTCATGATCCTTTTTTTTTTTTTAAGGCGTGCTGCTTGTGGGACCCCCAGGGACAGGGAAGACTCTCTTGGCCAGAGCTGTAGCCGGAGAGGCAGAGGTACCATTCTATTATGCCTCTGGGTCAGAGTTTGATGAAATGTTTGTTGGAGTTGGAGCCAGTCGCATCAGAAATCTTTTCAGTACGTTTTTTGCCGCTTTCATAACGGTCAAATAATGACATGGTGGTTAATTAAACCTTTTCATTCATAGGGGAGGCCAAAGCCAATGCGCCATGTGTAATATTTATTGATGAGCTGGACAGTGTTGGAGGGAAAAGGATTGAGTCGCCTATGCACCCGTATTCCAGACAGACAATCAATCAACTACTGGCTGAAATGGATGGGTAATTCTCTAAAGTACTTTAAAACTGTAGCATTGGTGCACTGTGGCTAATGTTAAATAATCTTAATGAAGGTTCAAAACTAATGAAGGTGTGATCATCATTGGAGCCACAAACTTCCCTGAGGCATTGGATAAGTAAGTCTTGCCCTAATCGTCTTTCACTTTCCAATTTCTTCAACAAAATGTATTATATTTTTTAGTGCGCTGATACGACCCGGACGATTTGACATGCAAGTGACAGTCCCCAAACCAGATATCAAAGGACGCACAGAAATCCTCAACTGGTACCTCAAAAAGATTAAAGTAGATCCAGGTGATGATAAACCCATCTCCACACTATTGTTTACAGAACACATGTCATATTGTGTGCTGTTCCCTCAGACATTGAAGCCAAAGTGATTGCCCGGGGAACGGTGGGATTCTCAGGCGCTGACCTGGAAAATCTGGTGAACCAGGCAGCCCTGAAGGCGGCAGTCGACGAGAAAGATATGGTTTCAATGAAAGAGCTTGAGTTTGCGAAAGACAAAATTCTCATGGGTAAGTGAAGTGGGGAAAAATATGTCTCTATTATGCTTGACTGCAATAAATATAAGTTACTATTGATATTTAAGGCCCTGAAAGGAGGAGTGCAGTAATAGACAAGAAGAATAAGGAAATAACAGCCTTTCACGAGTCCGGCCATGCAATTGTAGCGTATTACACGAAAGACGCTATGCCGATCAATAAAGCCACCATCATGCCAAGAGGACCCAGCCTGGGACATGTAAGAAATATCTCCCACAGAACAACATAGTGGTCTTCTGTAAAATAAAAGGGCATTGTATGTTAATTTTTTGTTTACATAGGTGTCCATGCTTCCTGAGAATGACCGCTGGAGTGAAACCCGTTCCCAGCTGCTGGCCCAGATGGATGTGAGCATGGGTGGGCGTGTGGCAGAGGAGATTCAGTTTGGACCAGAACATATCACCACAGGTTAAAAAGTGTAGTTTGTTGTGTAAATCTTAATGTCTGGTTATTAATTTATCATAATTTCAGGAGCATCAAGTGACTTTGATGCTGCCACCAAGATTGCAAAGATGATGGTTACCAGATATGGAATGTGTGACAAGGTAACAACATGGGAAACAATAAAATACAAACCTGTCTAACTGTTGTGACATGAATGCAATCATCTCTTTCTCAGTTGGGTGTGATGACTTACAGTGACATGACGGAGCAGAGCCCAGAGACTCAGGCTGCTGTGGAGCAGGAGGTCAGACAACTGCTGAAGGTCTGTGCCTCTTCCTATAACGGAGACAAGGCCATGCTCTGTGATGCTATGAGCTTATGATGCTTTTTCCACCTTCAGGAATCTTACGAACGTGCCAAAGCCCTTCTGAAGTCTCATGCTAAAGAGCACAAAAGCCTAGCAGATGCCCTGCTCATGTATGAGACACTGGACGCCAAAGATATTAAAATGGTCCTGGAGGGCAAGACTCTGGAGAGCACTCCAGAGTCCAGCAACACTGGGGTCTGTGAAATTGGGCTGTGACGTGTGTAGTCAGTGCTGTTTGACCAAGGACATTTGTCCAGTTAGCTGTCACTGAAACTGAATCATATGTTCGTGCTAATTCAAATATGAAATCGAGCTTTAAAGGTACAGCTTTGTGCTTTTATGAAGCTGTTGAAAAAGCAATTGGCTGCAGTTCTCATCACGTTGGAAATATTTGCACATATGCACTCTAATGTCAATAGTTTATTTTAATTGTGTGTACAGCTCCAACTCAAAGTTGCACCTCAGTGATGAGCTCGTACAAACTTGAGCCCCAAAAAACTTGTCACCTGACATATGTCAATGTAGGAAAGAATATCTGACGAACATGTATGTATGTATCGTACTTTCTGTACTATAAGGCACACCTTTATATAAGACGTATCAGCAACATTTTATGAAATAATTTCTTTGTCCACATGTAGGCCTCACTTGAATAAAAGCCGCTTCATGTTGTAATGTAGCAGATAGAGGACTTTTTCAGCCGCTCACAACCTGTGACCATGTGTGTAAACCATGTTCCTCCATGACGGTACTCATTCACCAGCCTATTTTGACAATAAAAATGTGACGTAAAGCTACTAAAACTGAATGGAATCAAAATACACATCTTGGCTGCATCACTGATTTCGGCCGCAGGCTTCAGAGAACAAGATAATGGTATCTTATAGTCTAGAAATGACGATTCTTTGTGTCTTTGGCTTTGTCATTTCTAATGATATTATTTGACTCGGGTCGTGTAAATAAAATACCCTAGTAAATCAGTTGTGAATGTGTAAATTATTTGTATCTTAATGACAAGAAATTTGCAACCTTTGTTTATTTACATATTCAAACATGACTACAAAACATTTAACAATAATGATCTATCTAATTTGTACACCAAATATCCCAACAAGAGAAAGAAACACAGGTATAAACACTAAACCATGGACCAGACCAAATGAAATAACAAGAAACACCATTTTAAAGAAAGTCCTAAAGATATAGCTCCCAGACATGGATAGTACAATCACTCCTAAAATAGTGGACAGAGCTCCTTGTAATATCGGAAATCCTAAATGAGCCAAAGAGTCGATAGCTTTTTTATTGGCATCCACCTTAGAGCTGGAGACAAAGGCGTATGTTATATGTGCTGAAAAGTCCACAGAAAATCCAATGCACATGACCAGGTTAATGAGAGATATTGAGTCTAGACTTACACCCCAAAGAGACATAAAGCCAGCCACTCCAACTACAATAGAACAAATTGCAAAAGCCACCCAAATGCTGCAAATAGGGTTAGGAATCAGGATTAGAGAGATTGCCAGCATTGCAAGAACTGCTATTATTATAGTCTGAATTGCATTATCTGTTACCACTATGTACTGGTCATAATAGATGAAAACAGGATTGTAGACAAGTATTTCAACTGGACATTCATCTGCTATCTTTCTCAGTCCAACCATTGCATCTTTCACTCTTGTCCTGTCTAAAGTTTGTATGAAGAATCTAGATGCTTGGATTTCATTTTCCGTCCAGTTTAGATCTTGTTTGAACATGGGATATAGCTCTAAGAATTGTCTCAAGCTGTCTGTGAAGCTCTTTTGACTGGTAAGGGACAAACTAGTTTCATTTGTGTATTTTTTAAACGCATAAAACCATGCATGAGTGCTATCAACATAAGTTAAGTTTTCCAATGTCAAGATACAAGAGTTAAGTTTCATAAATTCGGCTTCGTCCCAATATGGAAACGGATGCTTTACTGATGCCATAACATTACAGCTATAATGTGAGAAGTATTGTTTTTGACTTTGGTAGAAATCTATAATGTAAGACTCATCTAAGGCCAGATTCCTTATGTCGAGTCCTTCTTTAATTGTAAAACATCCATAAAGACCTATAGCAAGATAAGCTGCATAAATAACAAAAACACATGCTTTTACCACTTTGTGCGTCAAAAATGGCCCGTAATATTGTTCAAAGAAATAAATAGTAGGCTGTTCTTCCTTTTCGGTCGTGGGATTATTACTACCTCCAATGCAGCAAATTTGAAATACTTTAGAAGTATTCGGAGGCAGATCTTTGGGCACTTTTAAGCAGGTGAACCAGTGTCTATTGTCTTCTTCCCTCCGGCCGTTCAAAGCCATACACGCCCCTAAAAATGTGATGCTGTACAGGTAGCAGAAGACCACAGAGACCCCTGCATACAGACAAAAGGACCGTACTGAACCGAACGGAGAGAAGTAGCCCAGGAAGAGAGCCAGCGCATCGGTGAGGGAGGTGATGGTGATGGAGATGGCTGCTTCTCTGTAGGTTTGGGATAATCTCACCGGAGCGCTGTCTGTAACAAGTGTCTTCTGCCAGCACGAGATCATAATGAACATATCATCAAGGCCAATACCTGCAAGAAGGAGAAGTATGAATGAACCCGTTAGGCGCCAGCGTTTCTTGTTGTTGAGAAATGGATTGTGAAATAGACAGAAGGTGACACCCTGTAATTTAGGATAGTGGACTACATTAATCAATACTGGAAATACATAGAGAAAATAATGTCAGAAAAAATTTAGAGACGATTGTGGGAAGCAAAGTCGCTGTATAGAAAGTGTTTGAGATTTAAGAGCTTGTGTAGAAATTCTGCTACTTTGGCGCCTAAAGGGTTAAAGCTGTTTAAAACTGCAATACATATTTAACACATTGGCACTGACTGTAAAACTTCAGTTTGATTTCATGACATTGGTAGACTTACAGTGGATACTACTGTGTTAATTGTAGTAGTAGTAGTAGTAGAAGTACAATTACAAAGGAGGAAACTCTTTTAAACTTTGATAAATTAGAACCTCACAAATGTTAAAGTGCATTGTTAAGTTGTAGAAAAATAGTAGTTATAGTAGATAGAAATAGAAATAGTAGAAAATAGAAAAATAGTTAGATATCTTGTCTCAAAACAGCCATACCTAGCAACATGAAAGGACATGATGCAGCAGTCATTACGAAGGGTAGTTCCAGCCACAGCAGCGCTCCAAATCCACTCAAGACGGCCAGGCCAGTGGTCAGCACCCCACCAAGGGCCACCCACACCTTTGTCCTGACATTGTCCAATCTGCGTCAAGATATAATGAGATATTGGCAGGATTACAAGGATTATTACTGCGTATTAATACTCACCTACAACAGGATGCAATTGAAAATACGATGGCGATAGTGTACGTGATGGAGAAGAGAAAGGTGACTGAGTCTGGGGATTTCTCAAATTCCCACTGCATTGACATAGAAGTAGAGTAAGAGACCTGGAGAAATGAGATTAACAATAAATTATACAAAACCAAAGTTGAAAATAGTATATGTAAAAAAATATGTATCTTACTTGAAGAGGAGTTGATAGATTTGAGAGCAACGTTAAGAAGCTTTTCAACCACATATCAGCTTTAGCTTGGTCAGTTTCTAAGTAGTAAAATAGTTGTATGGCCTCAGCCCGTTCAACTATTGAGTTATTGATTTTGAATTCTACATTTCCCAGTTGTGTAAACAAAGGCATACTTCCATTTTGAGAGTTATGCCAAGGGTACGTCAAATTAACAGAGTCTATGTTATACGCATTATGATTTATTAGATCCAGGATACTGTTATCGCTGCAACGCTCATTTACAAGAGCACAGACATCGGAATAGTCAAAAGTGTCATTCGCCAAACGCACTTTCATGTTTTTAACTAGAGAGTCAAGATTGATTACTTCTTGCAGTGATTCAAATGACAAAACATTACTATTTGTTGCAGCAATAAAAGTAGCCAAAGTCCCATCCGTGGTCATTCTCAAACTTGAAAACCCAGTTCCATTCCTTGAAAAGGTCTCTTGCATGTATTTTCTTTCCATCTTGGCGGGTCCATCTAAAGGCGTAAACTGCTCTTCGATATTGTTGGAAATCCGGACCTTGAGAAAGTAAAAGCCGCTTCCAAGGCTGGTGGAGAAAATAAGTGGAATCAACAAGAACCACCAAGGATGCCTGCCAACAGTGTGACCCAGAGTTTGAAAAGCTGCTTTGAAATGTTTCTCAATACAGTCGGCGTAGAAGATAACCATTGTTGCAGAATCAAAAAACTGCCTGAAACTTGCACTGGAGCCTCAGCGTTGAAGACTGGCTGACTGACACCCACCTGGGCTTGTATTAAGGACCCACCCATCACCACATCGCCCCCAAGAGCTCATATTTGCATGATTACGGACTCAGGCTGAACAGATCTGTTGTTTAAGAGTAATTGCTGGTTTATGGATCACTAGTTGCACCTTTATCCAACAATGGCCTTTGCTGAGCCTGTGGTGCTTTATATGCTTCAAGTAACACAGGGACGGATGTTACAGAGTGCCATTGTGCTGTCATTTAATCCTTATATGCCATGTGTATAGATCAATGCAATCCACATAATACCATATAACATAAGAATACATTTACACAATTTATTTTCATATTATATGGCAAGAGCTCTAGTGTGTGCCAATTCTCTGTCTGGTACACACTGGGGTAGTCTTGCACAGTTTTTCCAATGTGGTTTTACTGGAAATGGCAAATAAATTCTTTTATTGTATCTTGTATGGTATTTTGTGGATCGCATTGACAAATTGCAAAACACCATACAATATAAGAATACATTTACACCATTTATTCTTATATTACGTGGTATTTTGTGGGTTGAAAATATGACACATAGGTCTAACAGGTCTAACAAAAACATAAAAGAAAAGAAAATATGGAAAGTTTAGTCCGTCAGCTAAACATAATCTGTCCCATATTGACCATAGGTTGGTGGTTGCTGCAGTGGCTGGATATGGCTGCAATTTCTATGCCTACACGCCGTTAATGCAAACTTTTTCCTCTGCATTTGACCCATCCTTTAATACCACTAGGGCCTCTGTCAGGATTCAGGAGCCCAGGGACCCATCTCCACATGTTTGATGCACGACTTGGTCTGGACCAGAGCAGGAGGATTTTATCTTTTGTACATATTTTTAGTGGTAAGGGGAAATTAAGCACTCGGAGGAAACTTATGTCGACACGGGAAGAACACGCAACTGCCATTCAGAAAGGCCCTGTCTGGAGGTGGAATCGAACCCAGAACCTTCTTTCTGAGAAGTGAGAGTACTAATGACTCAATCAGCGTGTGGATTGTCTAAAGCTTGTGTTTTTATTCTAATTGTTCAGGTTGTCGTTTTTACAACAAGCAATGGATATGAAGATTATACATTAATAATAATAATAATAATAATAATAATAATAATAATAATAATAATAATAATTAGATATATCTGATACAATAAATAGTATGCTAGTTACAAAGGCAGTTAAAATGTTAAGGCTTCACAGCTTTAGGATTAAAAGAGGAGCAGATTCTTCCAAGTCTGGCTTGTCATTATGAAGTCATCAACTCACATTACATTGCTTATTGGTGACGTCATCATCCTTGCGGAAGTTGCGCGCGCAGAGTTGTGAGCAGAAAAGCTAGTGGTAACACTGCCCTGAAGACATTAAAAACATTCACAAAATCATCCGCAAGTAACGATCCTTACAACCACCACAGTGCTATGGACGAAGACGTGCTGACGACGCTGAAACTGTTGATAATTGGTGAAAGTGGTGTCGGAAAGTCCAGGTTTGTGGCTCTTTGTAGCGGACCGTGTAGCTAGCCTAATGTTGACATTCTGTGTGGTATTATGTAAGTTTACCACTTTTTAGATGCCAAACATTGTTCTTTATTATTTATCTACAACTCCCGAACTCTGTTATACGCAGTACACAGTGATCAGCCTGATGGCCACTTTTCAAAACTTCATGTTATTGTTGTCATTTTGTTTTCTACTGCTGTGTATTACAGGCTTATCACACTGCTGTTATTTAAACTGGCTCTGCACATGTCCTTTTTCCTTTACAGCCTTCTTCTGAGGTTCACCGAGGATACTTTTGACCCTGAGCAGTCTGCCACAATAGGTTTGTAGTGTCCACAACACAATAATATCGCATTTCTAAAGAAACATCATCGTCTTTCTTGTTTTGTAACATGTTATTCTCTTATAAAGGCGTAGACTTCAAAGTAAAGACTGTTGCCATCGATGGAAACCGAGCAAAACTGGCGATTTGGGTAAGAAGATGGGTTTTTTCTCCACCTGAGACTTTGTTGAAAAATATATTGCAAACCACGTTTCGTCCAGGCGGGGGCGACATTGTTCATTAAAACTGCGCCACTCAATCTCACGTTATGTTCAGGAAAATACTTCCCTGGCCCTTTACTTGTTGAAAGGAATTTAGTTTTTTCTTCTTTTTTGGAATTAAAACGGTATAGAGTAAGCAAAGGCTCAGTAAACAGTTTCAACATACATATGCAGTAATTACCACAATAGCTAGATGACATCAGTTGCCCTAAGGCAGGTAGAAAGAACAAACAGTCCCATAACAGGTACAAACAATTCACATAGTGAGAGTCCAAGGAAAACAATGCAATAGTCCTGTTTCCACCAGCCCTACTTTGTCCTCCTCGGTTCTACTCTATCCCGATCGTGAGGTTTTCCAACTGAGCCTGTTTAACTGGTACCACATAGTTTTTTTTTACCTGCTTGGCATTGGTTCTAACTATAGGCTGAGCTGGTACTAAAATGTTTTAATTGTCAGTGATAGGCCAGCGTGCTGCTGGAAGTTATGGTTACCAAGGATGTTCCCTGGATACTGGTTTGTTGTGGGTATTTTGCTGGGATACGGTACCAAATAAAATGTCATGGAAACACCAGGTAGCCAGGTAGAAGTGAGTAGAATAGGGTCAGGTTGGACTGGTGGAAACAAGGCTTCCCATAAGCCTATATATCTTTCTTTCATACATTTGGATGCTGCAGTGGATGATTCTAGAATGGTATATATTAACTCATTAAATAGTCTGGCTATGGCTCCATAATGAGTATTTTAGCATAATAAACAAATATAGGTATGGTATTCAGTTTATCTACTCTCCATGTGTGTTTTTTAACTGTTTATTTGATGGAATCATGGAGTGACCGCTGATATGTTATCGGGAATGGGGTTCGACCTCCATTAAGTTCCTCTATACTAAAATGCTCCTTCTGTTGACCAGGACACAGCAGGACAGGAGAGATTTCGAACTCTGACACCCAGCTACTACCGTGGTGCACAAGGTGTTATTTTAGGTAAAACATGTCGTTATTCATCTGCATTTGTCAATGTATTATCGCCATAGGTTATCTTTCTACATTATGGTTTGTAAATAAATATTCTAACATGTTTTACCATCGCCCCCTCATTTCAACAGTATATGATGTCACCAAACGAGACACATTCGCAAAACTTGATAACTGGTTGAATGAACTGGAGACGTACACAACACGGAACGACATTGTGAAAATGCTTGTTGGCAACAAAATTGATCAAGTGAGTTGGTAAATTGTATCTTGTTAATTTGTTAATCACATTCCGTACATATAGGCGCACAACAATTCAGCAACAATGACCACATGCTAACTGAACATATTTTGCAGGAGGACCATGAAGTTGACAGAAATGAAGGACTGAAATTTGCAAGAAAACACTCCATGCTGTTCATTGGTGAGTGTCTTCTTTGTTGTGAAGTATCCTGAGGGAAGTGGTTGTGTTGTATTTCAAAAAACTAGTTTGAAGTCTTGTGACGTCAAGACATTATCTCACAAATCCTAGATGCAGTTAATCTCCGTAGACTGGTGTTTACCATTTTACATCTCTGAGCTGAAAGATGCAGCCTCTCCAGAAGAAATACATTATGATTGAAATCTGGGATTTCATTTATCGACTCTATGTCTGCACATGTTTCTGATTCTCATCTCTACTTGCTCCTCTCTTGAAATTAGGTTAGTTTTTGTAAAGTTTCCATCTTAAATGGTAAATTCATGGGTTTTTATAAGGGCTGGGATGGAGATGTCATGAAGTTTCTTGAAGTAATGAAGTTATCTTTTGCTCCATACAAACGTCATGTTTGTCCATGCAAGGTTATTTTAAAACCTCCTTCATTACAGTAGAGTAGGCTCTGTTTTACATTTGTTACATTTCGTGTCTCAGTGCTCAGCTTTGCAACATTCTGGACAAGACTCTGTTTAACTTTTCTCTGATCTCATAAATCTTTGTGTCCCGACTCTTTGTTCAGAGGCCAGTGCAAAAACCAAAGACGGAGTCCAGTGTGCCTTCGAGGAGCTGGTAGAGAAGATCCTGCAGACTCCAGGTCTGTGGGAGAGTGAGCATCAGGGTCAGAAGGTGATCTTGGGGCAGCAGGAGCAGAGCCAGGGCGGGGCGTGCGGAGGCTACTGCTCCATACCATGAACAGGACACATCAGCACATCGATCTGACCCCGTGGCTGCAGACCACAGACAGACACTACTGTTTAGGTTAAACTTCTGTTGGCCGAGTGGACTTTGCTGTTTGCACACTTCTATTAAGCCTCCATCAACTTTTCTTTATAAACATGAATGAAACCGTCATGAAAAGTAGAGCCCTTTTTGTGAGAAAGGAGATATAGTATTTGACCTAACAGACCCCGAATGCACATCTGGATTACATTAATCTTTTTGTAGAGAGAAATCCAGATGTACATGATCAAATCAGGTTAATGGAGTAGTGCCTATAACTTGAACCAGTTTGTTGGTTAGAGCACATACATAGCTTGTCAAATTATATTGTCAATGATTAGTCATAATCAGAACAGATGTCTCTAACGTCCAGTGCTTCCAGGATAAAGTTCTGGTTTTGCTTTGTTTTAAAATCAATCACTCTATGTAACCAAGTCTAACCAGTGCATTTTGTTCATTAAGTCTAAGTTTGCAGGCGGCAAAACAGACATTGAGGACTTTATGTGTTTGTACATTTCCCTAATGCTATTTGAATACACTATTTAATTACATCATTATTTAATTCACTCCATTAAATTCCTTGTCCCTCAATTGAATGTGAAGAATCTCATTCTTGTCTATGTTAAGTGTTTCTAGGTTGGACCATATCTTGATCAGGTTCAAAGGTGACGGTGTTTACAGTACAGTATATTTTGAAGTATATGCATTTTATTTTAGTCGTTCTTCTAATTGAGCTGTTACTGTCAATGAAGACAATTCCCATACACTTGGTCTGAGGGCATTCCTTAGCATTTCTATATCCCTCCTTATGCAATCCTTTAATTTGTTGTTTTTTTCTGATTCCCTTATTACTGACCATTTTATCCTTGTTTTGATGTGCATCTGTCTGCGTTTTTTAAGCAATAGTAAAAATTTAATTGCCTTAATGTGAACCGACTTCAATTCCTGTTTTGTGTTTTGTTGCAAACTGAAATAAAGGACAACTTGATCTGTCACTAGCTGTTGTTTAATTGCTGTTTGAGGCATGGCATTAACTTTCCGTGTTGTCTCGCAGCCCCTAATCAAAGCCAGGTTTACAATGGAAACCCGGGATGCTGCACACGCAAAACTGAAATATAGTTTGGAGAAAATGTCAGAAAGCCAACCCAAAGGAGTGGAAAGATCTAGTTAATCATGTTTTGCAGAATAACGCCTTAAGCAAGACTGTGATTACAAGCTTATGTTTGGTGTCAGGGTGTCCCCACATGGAACAAGATGCTCCCCACAAATCTCCAATGAGTGGAACAGCTGTCACTGTACTCCCTACGCTTATAATGCTATTAATTTCACCTACTTTTGACAGGTTGACCGAAATTAGGTCAGTTTCAGACCAAGCAATCTTGTTCATTGACTAATTGCTTGCAGACGAATGGTAGCAGAGCAAATGCCACACTCATCATTAAAAAGAAATTTAAAAGATTTGATTATGTGTATGTCACCAGTACATGACAGCAAAATCTAGCTCAGGTTGTTCCAAGCAAGGATTTAAGGAATACCACAGGCCAACAGATTTCACATTGTGTTTATTCAAATAGCTGCTGTCAGACTCATTGGACGACAATCCAGTCTCATGGAAGTTAATATAACTTAGAAGAACAGGAGGCAACGAGGAGGAAATGACATCAAAATTAATAGTTACACAATATACATCGGTGTTTGGTGCTTTTTCAGACGTCAGAATGAATCATGGGTGAAACATAACATGGGGTTTAAGAGTCAAAACGGGGAACTGGTTACTTCAGCATCTGCTATCCCCATATGGAATAATGTGCGAATGCCTACACACAGTTTGCCAGAGCCACTTTGACTGTCTGGACTTCGGCAATGTGAGAGGACTTCTGGATGATGCGACTGGTGAGGATGGCGCGAGAGGGGACAGGAGGGGTCTGGGTGGACACGGCACTCTGCCCCTGGGCCAGGTTGGTTAGTGCCACTGCAGCGTGGAGCTCTCTCCAGGCTGGTTCACTTCCATGCTGCTCACTGAGGACAGAACATTTACAATGGAAACTCTTTGTATAGTTTGGTTTGATATTAACTGAAACAACTGACCTGGCAAACTTAGTTGAGCTGTAATCAACAGGGTCTGTCGTAGGAAAAAGACAAAATGGTTAGGAAAATTGAGTTGGCAGACAAATCAATAAATATATTGTGTTTTTTCTTGTGTCCTTGGGCAAGACACTTAACCCCACTTTGCCCAAAGCCCCCACTGAAAGATCAAGGCTATGCTCACACTCAGAGAGCAGCCGTCCTCCTGTGGACTCACCACCTGCAGAGGGTCAGTGAGGGGCTGGTGCTATGAGACTTGGGTGGCATCTCTGACTGCCACCCCCCTGACCCAGAAATGGATTAAAGGGTAGAAAATGGATGGATGGATGGATGTTTTTTCTTGCTTTGTTAGCGTGTTCTCTCCACTTCTGATGTTACACAAAATCCCTGTATCTTCTCACGTCCTATATTTTTATTTCCCCTTCTGGCCACAACATAACTATAAAACAAGCATCATGCAGAGTCATTCTTGCTAAAATAAGGTAGTAATGCCATACTGCTGAGCCGTGGTCTGCTAAAGTATGTATTATGTGTACAACGCGTTTCCATTTCAGTTTGGGAATATTTCTCTTTCGGAGATATAAGATATTTTGGCCACAGCTCAGAGCAATAGACGAGGAAATTAGAGGCCTGCCGTGAAACACAGTCCTTTGGTGCTAACAGCCCGAAACATCTCCGTCTCTGACTCTCTGCTCCCTGAGCCTCACTCTGGCCAAAAGCAACTACTCACTGATAGTAAATCATTCTGATATTTTATGCTCCTGGCTACTGAGTATCCACTTCAGCCTCACGTTGTTTGCCAAAACCTGTGCAACGCTGCATTTTACTCTATTGAAACGTATTCCTCTGAGGACCCAAGATTTACAGATAGGATGGATTGAAGTCTATATGTTCCACCGGTCTAAATAAACGAAGGGATAGTTGTTTTAGGAAGTTAATTCTACATAAACATACCTTTGTAAATATCTGCTGTAATGTAGTTATTATGCACTTCCAAATCTAGATAAAACTATATGAGACATACAGATTATACTGTATGGTGTGTGTACCTTGGGGGTTCCTGCACTACATGTTTTTCACACAATGCTCTGCTCAATCTAACAGGTGTGCCATTGTAATATTCTCTGGAAACCAAATGTGCTTAGAAAATACCAAAGCCTTTTATACCCTCTTGAGCAGTCCCCACTCTGCATCAACAGGCATACTTTCCTTCGTCACTAACTGGGCTGAAAATGCTTTATGCTCCCTGCAAGTTTGTATAGTACTGTGTATATTTATGACAAATGAATGCACTTTTATAGCTCTCTAAACGTTCTCTGGGAAAAGAACGCCTGGGCTAACAACCAAAAAGAACTGGCATATACATTCAGCGAACAACATACAGGACATAAACATGTTTGGTGAAAGTAAAAGAGTGTTCTGTGGGTTATGAGTCCGTCGCTGCTTTAAGGCCTCTCTGGGGAGGAGGTGTTAATGAGGTGAGTGCACATCATGGATCTGGCTCTAGACTTTCCACTTTGCCTCAATACAAGCTGCAGCCGCATGTTCGGAGCTTGGACAAACATTTAACAAGGCCACACTGTTGCCTGAAACTGGGATAAAATCACTGTATACATACACATTTTCTTTTATTCATCAACACCATTAAAATCTTATGGGCTGCATTGTGGTATATCAAGTATATACCACGGCAACAAGCAAGGTATTTCGTTATTTTTCACTAGCATATGATATTTGCTTTGTGATTCAGAAAAGCTGTTTTAAAACTTTCTATATATTTAACTTGGATTCAACAAGCCCCTGATTTGCTGGAACTCTATTGCGGACTTTCTTTCCATGGTACGCCTATAAATTATGACAAGAGTAATACTACAAAGTTTATGAAATGTCCACAGCCTACGGTCATTTCATGTTTGGCAGCCGAAGTGGGAAAGGACCCGTCCTAAAGAGAACGTTCTATCATAAATCTTTTCACACTTACTACTGTGAATGTCTAGTAAAACCAGATAGAATTTGGATATAAAATATATTTGGAGGGACATACTATACATACACATATCAGACACACCAGTTAGATAAAGACGTATTTATTCTGGATCCTATTAAAGGTAAATATAGTTTATCACTGCTGTCTAACAGGGAAGGAGTTGTACATCCATCATCAAGTAAATAACATAATATTTTAATTTGAATGTTGTTGCTTGAAAATGCAAATTGAATGCATTATATTAAAGATGCAGTCAGTGATTTTTTCTGGACGCATTCTTTTTATTTTTTATTTTTTTACTGTGGGAAAACGTCCCTAAACCCTAAACGTAGTCAAATTATCATGTGTTTTCAAAAAGAAATGGAATTGACCAGATGTCTTGTAATCTCCAAAAATTAATAAAAAATATATTAGAGCGGACCGACAAAAATAAACCAATGGGATTCGTTCGTCCTCAACGAACCAATGGGATGCGTTTACCGGCTTTATCCTGATTCTCGCGAGTGGGCGCACCTGACTTTTCGAATTCTCTAAAACCTAAAAGGGCTGAACAGAAAATGCCAATTTCACGTTTGCCACCCACTCTCCCTGTTTTGACAAAGAAAAAAAAAGCTGGATGTTTGGTTTGGTGGCAAGGCGAGGGGAGGGGGGAGTGGTTTCGAGTTGGTGCTACGGCTAAGCTAACAAAATCACTTACCGCACCTTTAATAGATATGTAAATGACGTGAAATCATGGAAGTGAGTCAAATGTTTGGTGCGCCTATAGCAGGGCTGGTGCACGTGAATGAAAAGGTCAGGCCCACCAGTGCAGCGTCTGTTGAAGTGACTGTTTCAAGGAATAGATAGTATCATTTTACTCCAGTATTTGAGTTCGAAACCACAACAGCTCTTAAGTGGCTCCTAACAAGCTTTCCTCTTTCAAACTGACCATCCACTTAACTATGTGCTGGCCCGAGTACACTCCTGTCACCCTGGGATGTATAAATTCTCAGACATGTTGTAATTGTCCTTGAGACTGGACATTTCCACCTCCATGGCAAAGCGGCAGCAGCGGAACAAACGGCACATTGAAATATATGGAAATGATATTTGTGGTGTGCCGTATAACCAGGGCCGTCCAATTTATAAAACCAGGGATTTCGCTGTCTGCCTGAGTCTTTATTGTCGATGTTTGTAAAAGACTTGGCCCTCGAACGGCCTGGATTTTGAGCTTGTTGAAGTACGCAGGTCTCTGAAGGTCTGAGAGGGCACCCAGATGTCAAGACTTTTGGCTGCAACTTTATAATTGAATTTGGTTGAGCCGCTTGCTTACGGGGGAATGCCAGGGATTTATTGATGTCTAGGCTCTCTGGGGACTTGCATGGAAGTTTTGGTTCACTCTGTTCTTGTTTTACTGTACTCAATGGTGTAGTAAATATTAAAGTGGGGAAAAGGGTGTTGTTAAACTGTCATTAAAACACATACTCAGCATAAATCCAGAATTAATACATGATTAAGTCAGTAGTTCTGGCCCTAATTCTCTCATTGCATCAATCTATGACATATTTCAGCCATAAAAGATAGACAAATTGACTAACTTTCGAGTCACATTTCATCGAATTGTTTGTTCCTTATAATAATGAGACCGATGATGTTGGAGGTTTGTCATGTTCAGTCAACAACACCCAACACAAATACAAGATTGTGACTTAATGTCGAGGTGCAGAGGAGCATAAATCACATCTTTCTATTACTGTAGTGTATATTTCTGAAATGCAATTCTCTGGGTACTGGTCTGAAAGGAAAAAATATTTGATGAAAGGGTTTGTGTCTAAATCTTTAAATTGAGAGTGCATTCCTTTCTTCTCAACTTTCCAATACAGAACTCTCACCCATGTGGTAGACGTAATTGGCCTCTGTCCCGTACGAGGATGCCGGAGACACCACGTCCCTCTCACAATCGTTGGAGCTGAAGGACTCGCAGTGAGACCTCCGCTGTCGGCCCGCGCTCGCCGCTCTCTCCGCCTCCATCATGTGTCGCAGCGTGTCATTCAGGTAGCGGTTCAGTAAGCTGCTCTTGTATTTGGAAGGGCCCGACCCCCCGTCATCAGGGCTGGGGAGGACTCTGCTCTGGGACTGGAGCGTGCTCTGGTGAGAGGACGAGCGGCCGAAGTCTGAGGGACGAATCTGAGCTTGTATTGGGCACTCGTCTGTGGAAATGAGATGAGTGTGAGAGTGTGGTAAAAAATGACACAATACATTGCATTCTATGTGTGTGTAATTACTCAAATATAACATGTTAATATACATTTAACCCTTTATATCTACTCCTTGAAGAAAGTAATGTAATTTTTCTTTTATTTTAGATTTTCTCAGATGTAGGAGCATTAATAACACAAACGTTAAATGTTATTTAAGTTAAAGGCCTTTACCAAATACTTGAGTTGCAGTTTGATGGTAAAAGTGCCAAAAACCCAGTGATAAATATACCTCTTTGGGACATCTCTAAGTTCCAAGCATGCTTAAAGTAGATATAGTGACTCAAAAGGTGATTTACCAAATGGTTGAGAAAACACTTAAAATAGTCAATTATAAATATGGTATTCCTGAATATCTTCACAAGACCTTGGTGTTTGTGAGGGCTGACCTGTGTCTGTGTGGCTGTCGTCGCTGCACACGCTCAGTCTCTCTGCGTTGCCCTGGATGTACTGGTTATAAAGTTTGATCCTCAGGGCCCAGCTCAGGTCCGGTTGCCTCACTGTGTTCTTCAGCCTCCGCCGGGCATTGGCAAACCAGTTTGAAACCTGCCAACATGTGGAGTGGAGAAAATTAAAATAGGTACATGAAATTGTTTTGGACTGAGTGTGATCCTCTTTTTGCCGCACCAACTACTTCAGATTTTTCAGACTGAAAAGGTTGAAAATACATGCATGTTACCCTTCTGATGATGAACGACACATGATCAGTAGAGTAAAGAAATTATGGTCTAAACTCTAAACCCAGCTCACGTTCCCAAAAAGTGGCTGAACAATCCAACACATGACAGAAGAAATGTATCTATAATTCATTTCTTTGTGGTTTGAAAGTTAGATACATCTGTTTTAATTTGATACAGCTCACACTTGAAACATTTGTGATTGAAAGTGTACATCCTAATTACAGACATTCTCACTGTAAACAAAAAAAATGTTGTTTTTTATTTCCAAGTTACACATTTATACACCATGCAATGAAAACCGCTCTACTAATTCAGTTTAAAAGCGAACTCTCACCTGCACCAGTGTCATGTGTGATCCCAGAGCCAGCAGAACCTTCTCTGTTTTGGTGGGATAAGGATTGTCCCGGTGTTTGTAGAGCCAGTGTTTTAGGGGCCGCGCCATGTCCTGCAACACCTGCCTCTTATGGCGAACTTTGGCCCCACCTAGACGAGAACTGAGAAAGAATACCATTATAAACCACATTTTAGTTTTAAGCCCACATATCTGGACATACCTATATTTCCTGTATTTTGGTGATTCATTTTGACTGGGCTTGTGGCACCTCTCACTTAAACTGATTGGAGATCCGTCTTCACTGTTCAGCCTGTTCGCCTCGTTTCTTCTTTCTCCAAACTCTATCACGCTGGATTCATGTTTGTCCATCCTTTCCAACGTCAACAGGTGCATCTCAAAAAGTTCAATCAGGAAAAAAGTATGTTTCCGTACTTGGCAAAACAGAAGAAAGAAAAAAAAGTGTGTATCTTGGTCAGAACCAGAAAAGAAAAAAAAGATTATACGTCCAGTCTCGATGAGTGGTGTTTGAAAAAGTCCTAAGATGTGGTGAGTGGAGAGTGAGGAGAGCCCACCTAAACTTCTCCACTGCAGCTTATTGGCCCTCCCACTATCCAATCACGTGCTAGTTTTTTGGAACAGCAGCAGCAACAGCAGCAGCAGTAGCACCCCACAATATGAAAACTATAACACGTGTGTATCAGCAAGTGCGGTCAGTGGATTTGCAAGTAACATTTGGCCCGGTGTGACGGTTGCCAACGCTAAGCAATTCACCACACTCGCATTTTTTCAACATGAGGACGGCAGATTTTGTGGATGTTGAGGTTTGAACTAAAAATCGTGTCAGCAAATAATAATACATGTTTTAGTCGGGACTTTGGAAATGGATGGTGTAATTACAGAGTGCCTAATAACTGAGAAAACCACAGAATGATGCCCAGAGCGAGACAGAAGCGAATCCTCCAGAGCTCCGGGTGATCTCAAAACAAATTGGGGGATAACACAGACGGTCGAAAGGATGGAATAAATTCACAGATGTTTGAGTGTCTTTTAAATCTGGAAAATATTATCCCATTTTTACACAGACAGAAATATTGAAAAATAAAGACGGACAGAGTTGGATTTGAGTCAACAAGGATTAAAGCTGGACTACTTTACATTTCTGCTTCTTTCTTCTTGCTACAGTAACATTTTGTGAACAAATCAGACCACAGTATGCAGTCTTAATCCTATTAGAAAGCGTTTTATCTTTTACATACTGAGAGCTGATTGGCCGAGTAAGAATGGTCTTCTAGTTTTTACTGATCGAAAGATGTGACAAAAATTGAGCCATATGTGCATCATTGTGCTCAGAACTAGTTCCCTGGATTAAATGACATAATACAGGTTTTTTCATTTCAAAGTTAGGTACTCCAGGTAGAAAGTCTTGAAAAAAGATAGACAAAAAGATAAAACCATCAAAACAATAATTGATATAAAAAAGTTAATTACAGTAAAATACACGGAAGACTTTGACTTTATTTCTATTCACTGTTATATGCAAGAAAATCTATGCTTATAACTATAACTTCTTCCTTGTCAAACTATAACCTCTAAATGACAGTGCATGTTTATCCATGTAAGTGTGCATATTTTTTCAATCTCAATCCGTCTGATGTGGCTTAATAAAATCATCTGTCTTGACAAACACCTATTTAGAGAACATTGAAGAAATGACAAAACATAAAAATGAAGCAGAATTTAATTATTACATGCACAGTAAGACTAGAGCAAAAAACATAATTAATCTGTCTAATTCTAAAAACAATAATTCAACAATATCATATCTATCCCTGAGTTATAAGTGATAGTCTTGTCACCTATTCAGGCCCAGGCCAGATGATGATTAGAATCATTCCCCTTTTGTCTATGCATATTTTCGTATAAAAATCTGCAAATGCCAGTAATAACTTTTCCACATCCAAAATCTCCATCATCTTCAGGGACACTCTCCGTCTGATAAAATATCCTTCAAGCTCTCATTTAGACGGCGATTGCAGGTCATGTTTAACTGTTAAACAGATTAAAGAGCCCATAACTTTCACCCATATACATAATTCACAGATATCAGTGGGGAGGTTGAGTCTGGGAGCTGAAAAACACATGCGTCCCCTTCAGGTGCCATAAATTCCTGGCTCACATTCCTGAAGCAGAGGCTGGAGAATGCTACATGCTAACACACACCATTTAACTCTGTCCCAGTGTGCTGTTCACCGTCTGCACTGTTGATACTAGAGCCAGGGACACGCCCACAGTCCCAACAGCCAAGGGACACGCGTAAAACTACAAACAGACACATGTACATTTCTACTTTTTTGGGTTTTTCGCCAGCTTTCTACTCAGGACGTGTCTTGGAATAAAATCTTTGACACAGGCAGAGGGGGAAAAAGTGCAGGTCTTTGCTGGGGTACGCAACGTTCACAAAAAAATGTAGCTTAATACAATACAATGTTTGTAATACAGTCTATAAAACTAGTACAATTTACCTGGTGAATTAAAAAGACATGTTCAAATATGATTCCTTTCAAAATATATATAAAGTATTCAGTAGAAAGAGAGTGAAGCCCTTAAGCACAGAGCAAGTGATGGGGAGAGATGTAGGGTCAGAGAGGGTTTGGGCCAGTGTCCTGAGTGTAAGTTTTATTAATCAGTGCTTTGGAGCTACAATCTGGGAACAAAAGTCAGATTTTAATAGTAATGGCTTAATTAGACACGAGAGTACATATTGCACACTGCCCCTTTAAGTAAAAGCATAGATACAAGTATAAAAGTGAACTCTGGTAGAAGTAACACTATTGAAATCATTACAAGGATAAGCTTTCGTACTTAAATGAAAAATGCAGGTTTGAGAAAAGCAGGTTTTCTCTGGACTAAAAAGTGCTTCGTTCCATTCGCACAGATAGCATCAATCTGTAAGAAAACCTTTTTGCGAGGCCGCCGATGAAAGAATCCGACTTTCCACTGGACATAGGTGATTTTCTATGTCAAGGAGGGATATCCTAAAGCAAAGTATGTCAGGCACATTGTCAAAAACACTTGAAATATTTAAATCAATGTTACATCTAAGGAAAAAGAGTGGAAAAAAGTAGGTATAGTGGGATAAGTGTAAGTTCTGGGCATAGAACATATTACCTGGAAGTCCCCACTCAGGACATAAAACCACAATGTTAGTGTTGGGGCAAAACCAAAGCTAACTTTCCTCCTAATTCTTGTTAAAGCCTCTTGAAAGAAGGAAATCTCCATGACACTAAATAGTACTTACAGAGAAAGTGTGTCAATGCAAGATGTACAAGTTATTACTCACGGCTCTGTGTACGCAAGACTATACAAAACAGGTCAACAAAAATAAGTAAAGAAAAGCAAAGAGCTGCCACTGCCATTAGCTAGTACTGTGCCACCAAAACCCACATAATAACGAAATCGTACAATTCAACGAGCAATATTTCCATAAAACTTGCAGAAAAAGAAGAAATGCAAATAATAATAAATATAGCACATTTCATACTAACTCAATTTTGCTCCACAGTGAACCATGTGACCAGATTAAGGGGGTGATGGCATGTGGGTCTTTTGTTTACTCTTGAGCTCAGAGTGAGAGGACACTTGATTAGGGAGAGCGTTCCATTTACAAGGAGCATAAGCCTGCGTCTCCCACCTTCAGCCTCGCAGGGGAACAGCGAGAAGGTCGAGGCGATACTACTATGGATAGATAGATAGCTTTATCATAGACTCTTGGCGCAAAAACAAACAGACACAACACACGAAACAACAAGAGTGCATATTACATACTGCCCCTTTAAGTGACAGCATACATAGCAGTGATAAAAGGAACTCTGGCAAAAGTAACACTACTGAAACCATTCTCTTGCTAGTAAAAGTAACAAGGACAAGCTTTTGTACTTAAAATGCAGGCACAGAAGAGAGTTTGAGAACTGCACTCTTCTTCGGACTAAAATGCGTTGTTCCATTCACACAAAAAAAAACTTAAAAGTCCCCAAATGGCGGTACAGGCGACAACCAGTGTTTTGCACATAGGTTTGAAAAAAAAGCTATTTTTCACACTATTGCCAACTTTACAAACAGTTAGGTTCCATCACTAAATGTAAAGCATGTATTTTTTAACTTAAAAATTATAGTTTAAGGTAGTCTGCAGTGTGTTCATTCCGTATAGAACACAGAATAAGTAAGAAAGTAAGTAATGTTTATTTATATAGCACAATTTACAGGCCAAGATCAGCCAAAGCACTTTAGAATGTTAAGAGTTCCGATATTTTTCCATTCTCTCCACACACGGTGATGAAGGAAGCGAGACGCCGAACACACAGGTGCATCAAATCCCCCAGCCAACACCATCCATCCACTCACTCATTACAGAATACGTATTGCACTTGTCTTTTTGGGGCAGGGGAAACCGGAGCACCTGGAGGAAACCTACGCAGACACAGGAACGCTCCACACAGAAAGGGCTGGAGGTGGAATGGACGACAGGATCTCTTTGCTATGAAACACAACCTCTAACGGTTGTGCCACAGAACTGCCAAATCATCAAATAATCTAGTTCACCCACAGATGTGAAACGGTGTAAAGCGCTCACAGTAAAAATGTGTAGAAAACATTCCCAAAATTCTGCTTTGAAATGACCCAAATTGTATGCGTCACTAAATGGGACTCTATGAAAGTAAGTGGGCATATTTATTGGAATGCACTATATAAACAGGGACATGATTGAACCAAATTATCCGTTACAATCAGACGTCATTTTCAGACTGATGTTTGAAGCGGGAGCAGCAGAGTTCTTGTTTTTACTGGACGACGGTGGTGTCTTTACAGGCATCATTATGATCTCAGCGAGCCTGCAGAATCTCAGAGGCAAAATGAAGTTATACTGCGGCCCCCTGGCACTAAGGTAAACACTGGAACGCTGGGATTGACACCTGACTAAATACTTTTCACTAAAACATGTCCAAATAGTTTAACGTCTTTACTGTGAGAAGACGTGGAGGAAGTCATATAAGTCTGGATGATCGTAGGCAGTGGCCAAAACGGGGATAATATCGATATCGTTTTACAGAAGAATATTTTTATTATCAAGTTTATTAATAGTAGTAGTATTTATTCAAAACCTAATTCGTGCAACAATAAAACACGATAAACAGTAATCAATAGCCAGATAAGAGGTTGGACGAAGCAAACGCTAATCTGACTCTTCTCCCTCATTCTACAACACACAAATTCCAACACATTCAGACAAGACACAGGTCCTCACACTCTCAGACCCCACACCTCTCCCCTATCACTCGTGCTGAAGGCATCACTCTCCTTCCTCAACCTGAACAATTGTTTAAATTCAATATTTGAACATGTTTTACTGCAGTGGCCCCAAGCACTAAGACACATGTTGGTCTTAATTATGGTGTGTAATTATGGTGAGCGCTCCCATTAATGAAAGAAGCATTACACATTAACTAATATTATGAATACGGTAAAGACATTTGAAAATCAATACAAGGCTGGAGTACTTCACTTTCTTTTGTTTAAGAAATAAAGTTTGTTCCAACAGAAAGAGTTTAATTTTAGTAACATTTTATAAACAAACAAGAACACAGCACCACAAACCATTTTATTTTCTATCTACTATGAGCTGATTGGGGGTTGGTGCTCACTTTTTCACTTCTATCCAGTTTTACATGCATGTGAGAACCAGAGATACTGTAGCATTTTTTTTTTTGAGAGCTGGGAAGTGGTTTTGTAGTTTCAAAGTAAGTTACTCCAGCTTTAAGGTGAATCTTAATTGTCAATCAAGACATTCAGTTTCATCATGTTTAGCACATTTTTGATAGAATGCAATGCTTTCGTCTGAATGGGTCATCGATGAGTACTCAATTTCCTTGTCTATCGTGCTAATAAAACAGGCACTAAATGGTAATTTTCCTACTTCTTCTAACCCAGCAATGGCTTCTGAGATCGGTTCCTATGATTTTCTACTGTACAAATTCACTTTTGTGTGATAAGAAACATAACAAGTAACAATTAACCTTTGTGTCGTGTTCGTTTCCCCCCCCTTACTTTGGTGTTCCCGGTCAAATTTGACCGGACGGTTTTAACTGCTCTTACATTTACACAAAATAACTGATCATAACTAAAAAATGTTTTACTCTCTTTAAAGCTGTAAACAATACCTCAAACTACTGGTTTACATGAATAACTGCAGTGAATATACAACAAATACACATAGAAATTGTAAATTATATTCAAAATGTAACATTTATTGTAGAGAACGAAGCAAAAATCAAAACTGAGTACAAATTCACAGATCAGAACATCAACATGAACATATAATCTCTGTGTGTGTGTGTCTTCACACACAGGAGTGGCATTTTGCCATCAGGTCGGAGTGTGCCTTGCAAACGTAGGCATCACATTTGAAACAAGTAAGACTTGTTTTATTGTCTCTAGGGGCACAGAGCTTGCATCTCTTTCGTTTCTGCCCCTGATTTGGGGGGAGAAAGGGCAGGGCAGCGGCTGGGGCTTGCAGACTCCTAACCAGACTGGCAGAAGCTGGTGCACGGGGAAGGTGCTGGCGTCGTTGAATTAGAGGAGTCACTAAAGCTTTCCCAAGCTCTGCCAAGAAGAGTCTCCTCCTGAAACATTTCCCCTGATTCCAGGCTGGGTCGATCGCCGTCCACACCACATATGCATTACATGCAGATACATCCAGGATGTTGTGGAACACCGCCACAGGCCAACGAGCTGTCATTCGCTTGCAGGTGTATGTACCAGTAAGCTACAATGAAAGAGACAATAATGATAATTATTAATAATTAGAAACAATATTGAGTGTGTCTTACACAAAATGCAATGTTTTAAATGAATACAAGTAAATCAAATGCATGACAGATGAAAATATGAATTACCTTATCAAGGCAGTCGACACCTCCTTTGTTTCTGTTGTAGTCCAGGATGATATGGGGCTTCCTGTGCTCTGCTGTGCTGACAGCGGTGTCTTTGTGTAGTGTGCTCATCAGGATGACATTCTTGTTCTTCTTGGGAAAATATGACACTAGACTGTGTGTGTCAGTGAAAGCAAATTTTGATGAGAGAACTTCTCTCCCTCTGGTCGACACCAGTGCAGGGGGAAGTTGAGGTTTGTTCTTCTTCACTGTCTCCACCATGGTGAGCTTTCTCTTCAGCAGCTCCTGACCAAGCCCAAATGATGTGAAAAAGTTATCACATGTGATATTATGCCCCTTGAGTCCGGCTGTCATGTCCAACACAACACGCATGCCCTGATTTTTTTCTGGTTTTCCAGTAACAGGTTTTCCCGTGTAAACCTGCATATTCCAGGCATAGCTGCTCCTGGCATCACATGCTGCCCAGATCTTGATCCCATACTTGCCTGGTTTGCTTGGGATGTATTGTTTGAATGGACAGCGACCTCTGAAAGGCACCAGGCGCTCGTCCACTGTCACTTCAGGGCCTGGGTTG